>VYXB01006641.1:71713-378763 GCA_013397135.1 Pachyramphus minor
TTTTTTTTTTTCAACTTTGCTGGCAAGGTTTTGTTCCAGTGAAATTAAATCTTAGGTTTCCTGGACTGGATCTGAAGACTATGGTTTTCTTTGGTTCATTAGTGGGCTTTTGATGTTTTTATAATGCTGTGTATGCTTGAAATATGGAGGAGGGTTATGGGAATTAAATGAATCTGCACACACTTACATAAACAAGGGTTTGTTTTCAAACTCTGGTTTAGGCTTTGGGATTTTATTTTCCTTTCCCATTTTGTTACCCGTGTTTCAGAACTGTGTGCATCCTTCTGTGTAGCCATATGTGCTACAGAGAAACAGGGTAGGATTCTAGCTGATTACATTTTATTAGTAGATCCCTTGTATCACTCTGTAAAGAAACATATGTTATATTTTTCTCTTTTTCGTTGTTGTTTGTTTGTTTGTTTTTAAATTGCAGTTGCCTTGATTAGAATTTATAGCACTGCAATAATTTCAGTTACAAAGGATAAAGGACTAAATTGTCTTTTACCTCTTGAGACATTGGTCTCTACAGGTCAAAGCAGAGGTCATTGCCAGGTTGCTGTGAGGAAGCTCACATTATCATCCTTAACAGTGTATCTAGCCTGTGGGGGCCTTCAGACTATGAGCTTTTCTTTCATCAGTGTATTTAAGGATGATTCTCAGTGGTTTGGTTATATCCTCAAATTTTAAAGGCCTATAAAAGATCTCTGTCTGTCAGGAACACTTTGATAAGGTTTGGTAATTTCAGTGGAAGAAAGCAATGTGTGTTTGTTGCTCTTCATGCATTTTAAAGCTCACTGTACTGACAGTGAAGTTCATAGTCCAAGTGGTCTCTGTATTAAAATCAGAGCCTTCTTTTAGATGTAGCAAACTTTTGAAATATGTTCAATCTGCATATAAAGATTCTTGTCTCTTCACATAATTTTATTCAGTAATTTCCATATTGCAGATGCTTTGTTGTGAGACACTATAGGTTATCCATGCCATAGACTGATTCTACTAGTGCTTGAATATGTGATATTTTATTAAAGCAAGTAATCTGTGGATTAGGAACACTATTTCATTACAAAGACTGTGCCAATGAGAAATATTAATGGGTGGCATGTTTACACAACTGGGTCATCATACAGGCTTTTAAACCCATTTTCTAAAATGTCATAGTGTCTTGTTCAAATACTGAATAAGTTCTGAATAAGAACCTGGAGATCTGGCTATGTGATTGATTGTTATTTCTGAAAGATGTATTTGACATGAACATTTTAAGATATATATTTGCAAACAATTAGGGACTTGAATAACTACTCTGAATAATGTTATTGTCTTGTTTCTTGGCAGAGTTCTTACTCTGTCAGTGGGACATGCACTTGTGAGTGGGGAGTAAATACCCATTAAAGCCTAAAAAAATATTATGACTATTTAAACACAAAGCAGGATGCAACGGTAAGACAGAAAATCCATCCTCAGCTCTGCGTTCCTGCTGTGCTGAGGTACTGCAAATATCTCAGGCAGTGGTGATGCTAGCACATACATTTCGACTCTGAGGAGACTGGAGTCTTAGCCCCTTAACATTTGATGTAAGCAATATCAGGCTGATGAAGGACAAATGTTGCAGCCCCACTTTTAAATTCCCTTGGAATTTAATTTCCCTCTATGGAATGTTGCTGTCCCTGAATTGTGACAAAGACAGCCTATTTTAAAAGAAAACAAACAAACAACAAAATATATTTTGAGTAGAGAGAAAGCTAATTGTGTTTCCTTTTTTTAAAACTACTTCTTTGCTAAATGTTTTTGAGCGAAGTATATGTTATGTGTTTCTTAAATGGCTTGAAGTCTGATTTGCTGTATTTAAACACAGAATAACATCAGAGAACGAGGGAAAAAAAGAATTAAATCCCAGTATGTAGTTGGCACGACTGAATGACAAATGGTTCATTTTTAATTAGTTAATCTTTCTTCTCCCTGTCTTTGAAGTTATAAAAATAACAACAAACTTGTTTAAAAGCAACGTAAATGGCTGGCTGTTTCAAAGGAGACTTGCTGGCTATTAGACAGTAAACAGGTAATTTGTGAAAGAACTGTTACATTCTTTGATTGAGATCCTTGCCGGTTTGTGTTTTGAGATTAATAATAGATCAGACACTTGCACATTAAAAAGGAAGCAAAGATAGAAAAGAGAAGGAAGGAGAAAAGGATGTTTCTATTGGACTTCAAATGATTAGGCAAGTTCTCCATGGAAATTTGCAGGTGAGGCAGATGGGGCTGAAGTTACATTTGACCAAATGTGCACATGGCACCACTTAACACCTCTCTTGATTTCCTTATGCTAAACAAAGAGGAAGCAAGTGCTCATACCAAACTGGCCCCATCAGGGGGCAATCTGTATGAAAATTCCTGCTGTCAGGTTAATAAATTTTTTAAAAATATCCAAAGGCAGAGGTAGCTGTAGGAAGCTCATAGTAACAGTTGCCATTCTCCTGTGGATCATTTTTCTCTTTAAGATCCTATGTAGTACTTGGTTTTCCTTGTTGTATTGTCTTCCTAGGTTTTGTTCCTTCTGTCACTTGTACGTTCTTCTTTAATTTAATTCTTTTTCCCTGTGAAACTGTTTCTTCTGTTTCTTCCATCACCTGTGGTCCCTATTTTTAGGTAGAAATGGTCAAAGGATGGGAACAACAGCGTTATATTTTTTGACACTTTGATTTAATAACATGTTCAGTATATTAATGTTTCTTCCACTAATGGTTTATTTTCTGACTTTTTATGACTACCACTAGTACCACCATGAGTACTATCAAAATAACATTATTTTGCTAGTTACAAAGTAAATTCTAACAAGCTCAGAGGTAGAAGTTACATTCAAATGATGAAATGAGAAAAACTCATGCTAAACAGGGACAAAACCAGAATAAAATGAAATGTGTCATACTTTACGTGTTTCAACAGGAATATTATTTTTTCATGTAAACGGTTTGATATTTTTTAACATAAAGTATTCCTTTTCTCTTTTTCACCTTTTTTCTTCTCTTCTTTATAAAAACAACAAAAAATATCAGTATGAAACAAAGGAAGATTTGTATTGTGACATGTCCTGCTTTATGTTGTGATACTGCTTTGATGTTCTCAGAAGCAGGACTAAGCCCTTTTATTTTGAAAGCAGAGGTCATCTAGAGAAGAATAGTACCTCATCCTGTCTGTCTAAGTAGAGCCTGCTGTTTCCAGAGAGACTCAAATTTGGTTTGTTCTCTAGATTTCAGAGATATCTGTATCTACCAAATCAATGGACAATGCACACCCACCCCTGTCACTCTCAAACATGTTTTTTAACACTAAACTGCTTCTTGTCTATGCTTAAAAGTTGTTTCGATCTCTGTTTTTATTTTAGAATATACAAGAAGAGTTATTGGGAAAGTGGGAATTTTGTTTTTCTTCTCAGATGTCCTATATTATTTTTCAGAAAGGTAAACCATCATTTTAACTTCTGAACAGTTTGAAGTCTTAAGGAAAATGTTATGTTTCACAATACAGAGTAATCACACTACTTGAAAGTGATTACAAAAGATATATATATATATACGATATATATAAATTGTCATCCAGTGTGACTGAAATATGACATACATCATTTTAATACAATAAGAAAATTCAGAGTCCTAAAACAACTCTGTGTTACACCGAATATTCAAATGTTACACAAATAAAAAATAAAGACTTTTTTTTTCGTATTAAGAACAGCATTTGCTACAGCAATCTAGCATGGAGTTTATAGAACTGANCGTATTAGGAACAACATTTGCTACAGCAATCTATAACAAGATTAGTCCTTTGAAAACTAGCATGGAGTTTATAGAACTGAACTAATACTAGCTTTTATAATACTAGCTTTTAAAAACATCTTTGTGCTTTTCAGTTCAAATGGTGGTTGTATGGTTTGATGACTGTTGGAGGTTCTATTAAGTCATTTTCATTTTCTAGCTCAAACTCCTATAATGTAGTCCCACATTTTAAAATCTTAGTTTTAAGTTGTTGAATAAAGAATTTCTAGCAGTCAGTTGCCTTCCAGCAGAAGGTAAAGGAAGTCTTCTTCCAGAGCGTACTGGACACACAACCTAGCCTGTTATTCTCACCACAAACACCAAGGCTTGTAAAGTAGGTCAGTAAAAATGGAAGTGCCACCTTTTCTGCCTGCCCTTCTCCTTCCTTATAGCCAGGTTTGGAGCTGTTCCCTTCTGCTCCTTGGTGTGTGCACACAGCTGGAAACACATACAGCTGTGCATGGGCAGTTGTTGTACAGGTCTACTTTAAATGCATATTACTCTGTCAAGGTCTTCTTTAGGTTTCCATGTTTTGTTTGAAGCTTAGTGTTTAAGGAAGTTTGTTCCCTAAAGAGGATGATCTAAAACCTCTGTTTAATCAAGAAGCCAGAATTGTTTTTCATTTAATATACCTTAAGGCATACTTTAATATATTGTACTATTAAGTATGTGTAATTATTTTTTGAGATAACACAGTATTAACTCAAAAGGAAGAAAAATCATTTGAGTTCAGTCTAATCTCTTGAGCAACTACTATATGGAGCAATTTTTGCCTTTTCTTTTGCATACAATTAGGATTTATTCACACAGTGTAGAGATGTTGTGTTTGCTCAGTGCTTTGAATAAACATGAGGCCAGATTCTGACAGGTCTCAGATGACTGTCCATCACATATACAGGAAGACTATAGGTTTCAACAGGGCATTCATCCTATCAGCACTTGCAAGCCAGTTCATGGCCTCTACCTCTCTCACATAGTCACTGCTCTACAGCTTCTCATGTTCTGGAGCTAACATCAGCCAAACAAACATACTGACAGGAAGGAGCAACCACTCTGTAATTATGTGGCCTTTATATTTAACAAACAATGAATTATTGAACCAGTCCTGGGGTTCCTGTGGGTTTCTATTATGCCGTGCAGGTTTGCACGTGTATTGCAAAGGCTCCACCTCCTGTGCTGAAATGTAAGTAAAGGTTCCATAAAGGCAGAGATGTTTTTAGGTAGAGTGGATTAAAATAATTTTAAAAAATAATTAAGGAACATAAATGGTAGTTATTACTAAAATAAAAACATAACTAGAGAAATCAACAGTGATTGAAGGGAGGGGAAGGAAATTAGATAGATATTTATGAGCTTAATGGTGATTGTAAATGTACAGGCTTGATATTTCTCCTCCTTTCTTATGCTTCCTTGCCTGAAATCATAAATATTTGGGACTGCAAGTCACAAATCTGTCTGAAGGAAAAATGGAATTTACAGCTGAAAGAAAACAGAAAATGAAAATAATCTTAAAATATTTTTTCTGCTAATTCAATATACTTTACTCTCATAAGCACAGTAAATTTAGTCATAATATCCAGCAAGAAAAGCATCTGCATAAATTGTTGGAGCTGATGGGATTATTTTTTTTCCCTGTTTAGAAGAGTGTGAAGGAAACTCTTGTGTGACTCTGTTGCTGGGATTTGATGCATTGCTTTCGGAGTCTCCTCATTTTAACTGTGTGGATACAGCACAGTGAACCTTCTCATAACATTTGCTGACAAGAAAAAAAAATCTTTCAATCAGCTGGTCCTGCTCACTGCCCCCTCCCCAGCCCTCATACCTCCTTGCTTTTTTGAGGCAATGACTAAAAGAGGGACCAGATGATGCAAAAGTTTACTCAGATGAGATGTGCTAGTCAATAAGCAACTTTGGATTTGCAGGACTCCAGCTTGTGACCGTGGACCCCAAAGGGATTGAGTTTGGGGGTTAAGCCTTTCACACACTGCTGTTATGTCATTTGTGCAAAATGATGCTGGTGTATTTTGAATAGCACTTCAAAAATTTCAAGCTTGCATGTGATGGCAGACCCCTGACTGTTGTAAAGACTGGTGTGCTTTTGGTGTATTGAATACAGGGTGCATTCTACCTGTAGTGGCAGTGGGGCTGTCTGGGGCTCTACTGGAAAGGAGATGGAGGGGTGCACAGAGAGTTTTGTTTTATACTCTGTCTGAAAACTCAAGTGTGAAATGTTCATCGTAAGGAGCAAAATCAGGCCCTTTCTTGCAACAATTATTAAAAAAAAAATCTCTAGCCTTTGACCAGGTTTTTGGTTATTTGTTTTTAATAACACGTTCTTCTGGTTTTGTATTCTCTTTTCTGTGGGTTCATATAACTGCTGTATTTCAAACAGCTTTAAACAGTTTTAAAAAATAAAAATGGGTTCCCTAAAATACAGCTTACTGCTGACTGTTTTATTTTGTTTATATCTGATATTTCTTGTGGTATTCAGATGGTTGTAATAGACTAGCACAAGAGCTGCATGTCTTGTCATCTGTACTATATCAATACGTTTTTATAATGATACAATAACCTGAACCCTGTAACAGTTTATGATCCATTTGAGAATTCTTATGGATTCTCAGAGTGACGGAGGCCTGAAAAAAGAACTTGACTGCTTTCGCAAAACTGGTGCTGTGACAGGAAAAACTAGTGTGCCTGTGATTTAGTTGCTAAGGAATCATATTGATCTGGTTCGTCATTAAACTTTTAAGTTTAAAAAAAAAGAAAAAAGTCGAGCTGCTTGAAGGTGGAAAAAACAGTGATGTGATTGTGAGGGCCTGCAGTACAGGTAAGCTGTGTCATACTACTACTGATATTGATTTGTTATGATTAATAAATATAATTTTATGTATTACCTATGTACTGTATCTATAATAGTGCTTTTTTTAGAGCAGAAGAAAATTGCTTCTTGCTCTTTATTTTTCATTGACTCTTTTTAGTCAATGATAAATAAAGAACTTTAACAGCAGTCTGTGTACAGGAAAGACAGGACTTTAAAACATAAACATAGTAGTAATGAATAACCACACAGTGAACTACACATGCACAGCCATCTTAACATTTGTAATGGTGCTAATTTCCTAGTGCTTTTTAAAATATGCTTCCACATGAGCTCTCAAAAGCCATAAAAGCTTGGCATGTAAAGTAAATTGTTTGTCACTTGCTGACGACCTGCCATATTTATTGTCAGGAGAAATGGACATTAGTTGGAAAAGCAGTTGTTAAAGGCCAAACAATTTTTAAAGATGGCAAAGATGTGCAAGGGCTTTCCTTTTTCTAACAATGAGCCACCCCTTCAGACATCAAAAGACAAGATAATAAGACACTTCAAGCACAATTCAAGATTATATTCAACATCTAAAGGCTCATCTCCTGTCAGTTTGCATTTACTCTCCCAGGGATGTGATGCTTCTATCATCATTCTGTCAAGAGGAGTCTGGCAGAAACGATGAGGGCCCCTCATTTCACACACTTAGTGTTTTTTATCAAATAGCCCATGCTCATTCTGATTCAGCCAAAATGGAAGGATAATTTGAAGAAGGTCATGCAGAAGTACAAAAATCTTGTGCTGATTTGTGTGATTAGAAGGCATTAAAATTGCATGTTTTTGTTAGTTCTGAGATGTTTTGTCAGTTTATTTAGTAATACAGTGTGGAAGTATTAAAAATATTTTTTAAAGCAAAAAGGAAGTTTACTTAAAACAACACACATTCTGTTATTTAGGAAATATTTTGATCAGTGAGCTATTTTAAATGACATTGTTTTAGTATAACCTTAAAATGCATTTTCCTCTGCTTTCCTCTTTGAGAGTGGAATATTCAAGAGCTCCAGTGGTAAAACCTTGGCCCCCTCAGATGCATAAGGATTTCACTCACTGGTCATTTCATTCTTGGAAGTTTTATTTGGATAAAGATTAGGATGCTGAATTCAGCATATCAGTATAAAGGGAGTAATTTTAACACCTGAATCTTGCCACCTCATATCTTGACATTAAAGCCTTATTTTTGTTAAAAAGGAATGCTAAGATCTAACAGGGTAAAGGTAAGATGGGGTAAAACTGTTTTCCTCATTTTGGAATTCTTTGCTTTAACCCATAAAAATAAAAAAACTATATAGTGTTGCCACGTATCTTGTACGTGAAACTGGTTCCAATTTAGAAACCATACATGGGCCATGTAACATGGAGAAGCCAGACATCTCCATCACCCATTGAAACCAATGGGATGTGAGGCTATTTAACACCTCTTAAAAAGTCCCTCCCACTGCTGAGGGACTCAGCTGGAGCTGCTCTGAATTTTGAATCAGGAATTTATCAGATGTGATAGGAAGGAACTGTGAAGAAACGTGCATTTGGCCTTGTGGAAAAAAAATTGGCTCTATGGCTTGGCTTTGCACAACATAGGAAAAAAAAAAAGTAACCTGCAATCATGGTGCATTTCAAGGGGTTTCACTGGACAAGAAACTGCAAGGGAATTGGGAAACTGTGAACAAATTGTCAAAAAGACAGATGGAATTGCTGACTGACCTACTGGTAAGAAACACTTACAACTTCCACCTCAGTGGTATGGTATTTATGCTGCAGTGCAGAGTGACTTCTCTAAGGAATTTGCTCTCCTTCACATGTAAATGTCTTTGTGTATATAATATAGCAATGTAGTGTGCAGTATTTTTCGGGAAATTTTAAGGTGCATTTAAACAGCTGCATATATTTAAACTGCCTGACTGTTATGTCCAGAATAAGCAGCATTTTTTTTCTCTCACCGAAAATGCTTTCCTGCTTTATTAAATATATTATATCTATATTCAGAAATTTGTATCCTTTCTCCTGAGTTATTCTGGAGGAGAACTTATGACTGTCTCTGCATCAGTGGGATTCTCTGTGCATCCATTTCTGTTCAGCTCCATACTGTCCACTGCAAAACCAGCATTCTCTGAGGCTGAGCAGGGAGACAAGGAGATTACTTTGCGGGGTGCTCATTTTCAAAAAATTAACGAGTGGTTAAGATGGAAGTGGAAATGTGATTAAAAGGTGGCATGAATGTAGTTGTGCAAGATCCATAGTACCACCAGAGAGAGCATGAGGTCACTCTAAAGGATTTGTATTCTGAACAGTTTTGTTTCCAATAGGACATGATTTATTTGAGAAGTTTTCATCTGGTCTGTGGGCTGGCTGAGGCCTGCTTCATTATCACGTCTTTTCAATGGAAATGTATGAGCTCATCTCAATACTGGTTGAGACATAATGTGTGTATCGCTATCTTAGTGAAGTTGTTCCCTGGTATTTATTTTCTTTAAAGATCAGATCCTGAAATGCTGTAGTAAATGGGGAAGGGAGAGAAGAGTGACTGCGAAGTTACAGGATCCACAATATAAATTCAGCTATGCTTAAATCTGTTGTAGTTTGCTTGTCTGTCTACCTTACTCAGTCCCTTCCTTGATGCTCTAGGAGGTTTCCTTTCCTGTGGCCGGGAATGCTCTACTGGCAACGCTCTTCTCAGGCATGAATGTGCAGAAAACAAACACTAATAACAAGTGCTGTTAAGGGTCTGTAAGTTGTTTTCCATCTGCTCTCAGCTCCCAAACTGTGGAAGGTGTAGGGATACATGCAGGGAAGCTAATGCAGATGCTCAGTGCCAGGGAATAAGCCAAGCATCCCCACACTGAACAAAAACTTCATTTAAAAAGTGTATAAACTGTAGCTATTGTGCAGTCCATTGGAAACATTCACAGTAGGATCCAAGAAACGAAAATGAATTCTCATAAATGAAGATAGAGGAGCCACTATTTTTAAGGCATTATGGATGTGTTTTATCTTTCAACCTATCCTCTTATAAGTAACGGGGATAGGTAGTAGCTTCTGCTAAAGTAATTACATTGATTTGCTCTGTGCTGCGCACCCAGCTGCTTTCTGTACCACTATCTCAGCTGTTCTGGCAAGAATTTCCTGGTGCTTTAGAGAAAACATCATTGTGATAGAAAGTTCACATGTAAAGTTGTGAGAAGGAGGACTGCAGTTGGTGTGTGTAAGTATGGTTTTTCTAAAGCATAAGTATTACAAACTGAAGTCTTGTTAATTACAAAATCAAACTCAAAAATCTGGAGTGGAAAATTTGACATTAAGTTGTGCATTTTCAATGTACATGGAAGCTCTTCTCCCAAAGCCTGCACTAATATGCAAAGAGACTGGGAGGAGCATGCACTTATGTAAAGCAAGTGCCTATTTAAGCTCTTGCGCAAGTAATTCTGAGTAATTCTGTATGCTTCGGGGTTAGTGCTTACATGAGTTGGCTGTGCATTGTTTTCATGGTTAAGTGAAAGTGAATATGCATGCATAAATGTGTTTCTGAAGATACAATTCAACCTTTTTGTGTTACCATTCAACTGTTTTTCTTTTTAAACTGTGTCTTTGACTGTGGCATTTTCTCTTAGAAAATTCCTGCCCAACAAACAGCTCATTAAATCATTGATAAGATTCTGTTAAACAAACACTGGATAACACAAGATGTCAGTCCCTGACAAGCATATGCACAAAATGTTGCACTTACCCCATTTTCTGAATGCTTTTGTGGATTTTCTTTTGAAGTGGAGCTGTTGTTCAAGGCTAGAAGAATTATAAGAATTATTGAATGAGCTACTAAATAAATAATGAAACCTGTAGCTATGAAATAAAATTTTTGCATTTTTAAAAATCATTACCATATTTCTTAGGTATATTTCACTTTCTCCCCCCCAAAGATTTTCTCAAGCCCTTCCCTCAGAGGCAGGAGCACACAGTAGCAAGCTAAAAAACAAATGGGAGCTATTTTTGCAAATCCTTCTTTCATTGCATCCTTTTGTTGCTAAAAGACAGGCTCTGACATAAAGCCCTGAAAAACACAGGTACTGAAACTTTTCAGTTTTGCTGATGAAGCTTAAGAGCTCCATGTGCTGATACTGGTCAGGTTCAATAGCAGGTGTCAGATTTTGCTCTCTCACTTGTACTTTGCTAATTGTGGAATTATGTAGTAATATTGCATTTCTACTATACTCTTTCCTGTGTAGGAAGACATGTCACAAGGGAAAGGTACTTTTTTGGTGGCGGCCAATCCATGTTGAATATGTTCAATGTGATAGAGCTGGTGGGTTTCACTGAGAAGTGACTTCAGAGAGCATCCTTTAGATGTTTCATGATATGTTAAAATGAATCCAGTTAAAATTAGGTATAAACAATGACACAGTGTAGAGCTTTAAAAAATCAGTCTATCAGAAGTAAAGGCTGAAGAAGTAGCTAGAATTGGTCAGCCAAAACAAATTTCTTTAACATGATAACAACTATTTCTCTGACTGTGTTTGAATAGAGAGTCTTTTTGGTTCCAACATGAGTTAGAGCGAGACATGTGAAAACCTAGAGACTGGCCATCTCTCACCTGCAGTGAAGCTCAGGTGCTGGTATAAAATATTGGGGAATTTGTGGCATTTTGAATGTAGGTATTTCTGAAGTGTGCTGTATGTTTTAGTAGTGTCTGTTAGTAGTAGTGTGTTTTAGTAGTTGTCTATTATTCCTTTAATTGCAAAATAAATTGTGTATAAAGGCAGAATCAGCAAAAACTGGCTATTTGTCAGTTGTCCAGAAAGACAAATTGTTAAACTACTTGGCATGTCATAAAATACATAGAATGTATAGGGAGATCTGTTGCAACACTGGAAATGTGTTCGGTACTCTTTCTTATTCACTTGCTGTGATATTGGTTCTGAAATAACTTTGCAATCTTTCCAGTCAAACTTGCCGTTTCTTAGAAAAAATTGTCATGTAAGTTCAGATAAAAGCCAAAGCTACTTGTTTAATGAGAAGTAACAAATGACTGTGGATTCAGATAGAACATATATAAATGTATCTTCCTGATGGAAAATATAACTTACAAATGTGGTGCTTCTAAAACAATCAGTAGTCATTTAGAATTACTTTTGTAGGTAATTTTGCTGGAATGCTACTGTCCAAAGAGGGGATTTCTGTGATGCACATTAGCTGCTGCCAGTGTGGCATATTTTGACCATAAGAAGTGTGGTAGTTTGCATAAACTGAGCTTGTTTAATATGCTTTATTTTTCTATAATGTAATTGTAGTTGAAATAATGTTCATGCATTTTAGACAAAGCAGAGGCCAAAACTCACTATCAAAATATCTCAATGGTCATATCAATACCATGCTGCATTACTTACAAATTTTAAATAGAATATTAAGCAATAAAATCAAACCTAAGTAATATGAAATGCTAAAACACTTGCATCTCAATTTGCTTAGTTGCAGTTCATGGAAAATCCTACTCCAGGCTGTGAGATGAGGACACAATGCCTGTAAGTTGATAGAGAGGAGTTTTGCTGTAAGGATGTGAACTGTCAAGGGAAATTAAGGGAGGCTTGCCTAGCATTGTGGCAGTATGTAATGACTCCATGAGAAGTGTTGTGATAATCCTTCCAGGCCCTGATCTGGGCACCAAGCAACACCTTCAGATATTCTGGGATGACAGAGCAGGATGCATAAGGTAACTGAATGAAACCCACATAAGGATTTGGCATATCTGAAGACTGTGTGTCTAGTAAAGCACAGAGGCTGTACAGCTGAGAACGTATTTACTATTTTTAAGGCCGTGTTGTTCTTTGGGGTGTGATCCTTCTCTCCTTGGGAAAGATTGGGATGGAGAGGATTCCAATGAAAACCTGTGGGGTGATATTCCTCTCTGCTGTCCACTCATTTGCTTATATAGGATAGAATTAGCTCCTATTGCTAGAAGGAATATTTATTTGTATTAATTTATTAAAGATCATTTGTACTGGTCTGTATTCCTATGACACAAGAGCTGATTTCTACCTAACCTAATTAAGGTCATTTACACCTGAACTCAGTACATCTAAAATGCTATCTTGGCAGGATGGGAATATGTTATGCCTACTTAACACAGATCTACCCATGGTGCAATGCAGGAAAGACTTTTCTACTTTGGGATTATGTTTTTATCTCAAATGCAGCAGAGCAATATAAACCCCATAAACCCATTTATTTTTTATAATCATGTATTTCTGTAAGTCACATTTCTGTAAGTTTTAGCTGACAACGCCTACCCTTTATTGACCTGTTTTGTGAGATTTTTGTAAACTAGCTAATAAACTTCTGCTCTTGCTGCTGTTAAGTTTAATACAGTTCATTACATTCACAGCTGAAATAAAAACTATGGCTTAGTTTTCAAAAATTAGTTAATTAGTTAACTAAAAATTTTTCAAAATATCTTAACAATAAACACTTTGATACTTGTTCACAAATATACTTTCATGTTACATCCTACTCATTACAGAACATTTTCTCTGATTCATCCTCAGAATCACTTATTTTAATAAGTGATGTACTTCTAAGTTTAGATTTAACTTGCATGCTTTAAAAAGTGTCATTTGCATGTTCCCATAGCTAAGAGATAAGAAGCATATGTTGTGACAGCAGCTTGTTCTGTAGGAACTGTATTGGAGTCTAGGGCAGTGGTGGCTGCTTGGGGAAGTACTGAGTGGAGTTGATGCAGTTATCCTACTTGTTTGTTGTCTCTGGAACCTGAGATGGCAATTGAGATGCTGGGTGTTGGACTTGGTGAGCGTTATAAATCTTTTTGTTAGCCCAGACAATGGTATGACTCTGCTGTTGATGGTCAGTCCATGCGGATATCAGTGGGAGGGTCTGTTCACCAGTTGTTGGGTATCTGTTGGATGAGAAGAGCCTCTACTGTGAAAGAATGATCTCATGTTTGGAGTAATGGTATGCCATGCCTATGATGGTGGGTAAGTTTGGAAAAGTGTGCAACAGTGGAGTACAGCTGTTAGTTCAGTGCTGAGATGAGTGTTAGGCTTCCTGCTGGAATCTTCTGCTGCAGACAGGTTAGTAAGGACAATTTGTGAAGACTAGAGATATGTCTCAGAACTGTATTCAGCATCCATCCTCCTGTCAGGGAGCCGTGAGGCTTGCTGTTCCCTAAGAGAAGGTGAGTCAGAAGTGGAAGATGACTCCCACTGATGGGGAGGGGGTACAGTGGGGTTTGAAACCAGATCCAAGGTCTACCCAGGGAGTTCAGATGGAAACACGTGGAAATGGGGTCAAAGACAGGACTAGAGGCAAACCTACAACATATGTAATGAGAGTTTGGCTGTCCCATGTAGGAGGAGGCTCCAGAGCATCAGATTTGGGATCTTAAGACCTGTTGATACTCTCACGGCCTTAACAGCACCATTTTCCCATTGACAGCTGGAGCTGAATTTTGAAGTGTCTTTGTAACTCAGCAAAAAGTACCTAAACAGGAGCCCTGTAATGAAATGTATGTGGTATAGGCAGAAAAGACACCAGTGTGGCAGGTTTTATTGCTCTACTCAGACCACTGGTGCTCAGCAGTGTGAAGTTTATTCCAGTCAGGGATGATGCTACTTTCACAATTTGTGTGACCAATGTGAACTTCTCCATACTGGTTGATTCTATGAAGTTTAATCTGTGGAAGGGCTTTTTACCCCTACAACCTCAAGCAGTGGGGAAAACCATCTTCTCAGATCTTCCTTTCTTAGCCTTATGAGCCTGTGAACACTTGATTACACTATCTGTGCTGGGACCTTATAAAAAATGGGTCTTACAGATGTAAATGAAGGCTTCTTAGCTTCTGTAATTAGCAGGTTTTTATCCTAGTAAAAGTTGTTAATGTTTGTTTTCAACTAAATAAGAATGAACTGTGGACAGGGAAAACGCTTTCACTCCCCAAATTTAATGATGATCTTCATACTCTGTGAGTTCTCCTTGGAGCTTTTTGGAAGGCCCTTCAAGCTTATCTCAGAAGAAAATTTTCAATATACAGCTTTCAAACACAGGACCAACTCTCCAAGGATCTCTGCTGGTGGTGGCTGTGGAACACCACACTGCTACTTTTGATTATTTCCTCTGTGCATTAAACCCAGGTTGTCTTTTATAGCTATTGTCCTTTTAACTAAAGTAGTTAGGAAAACATGTTCCATTTGTAGCATGTACAGGTTGATACTGCTCTGGTGACTAGTGGTGCCTGTCAAAGGAATGAATTTTATGCATGAGGAATATTAATGTGAGGTGTTCATGCATAAAAAAAGAAGTTAGCTGAAATTTGCATAACACTTCCTGCACCTGCTTGAATGAACTGTTAGATTATTGTACCAGCCTGCCCCAGTTCAAACACTTCAGCTTCTGCCATTCTCAATGGATTAGTAAAAATAATTGTGTGGTTTGACAGAGAAATTTATATTGTGTTTGAGAGTCTTTGAGCAAACACTAGAGAGTGAAAAATACATTATAGACCTGGTGAGCCGTGCTGTGGGAAATGTAAACTAAAGCAGTGATATATCTTTAGGAGTTGTTTCCCTTTTGCTACTTGTGAAACACCTCCCATTTTAATCAATTTTGAATGAATAAGATCTGTGGTATAAACTGATGAGTGAAATTTATTAAACTGTAACTATCATACAATATTTACAGAAGAATAAGGGAAATTATTACATTTTCCAGGGATGAAGTTAAATTTGATCTCTGAGGACTTGTCTGAAAGCCAGCTTCTGACTCAAACACTTATGTTTTAAAGAAGAGTGTACTGTCTTCCTTGTGCATGTCTTTACGTGGCTCCTCTCACTTTGTGATGAGAGAGAAAAGTTGCCTTTATTTATTAAGATGGAGACAGAAAATATTCTAATCTCCTCAAGTACTTATCTCCTTGGGCTCGTTCCTCTGGATTAAGAATGCAGTAGGTATTGATATTGTAGATGTTGACTGTTAGATTCCCACAGCTGCACTAACTGTAATAGGAATTGAAACAGAGTTATTATATACACTCAAGGGTCATACAGAAGAGAGAACAAAGTGAGATGGTAAGGATAAATACTTAATGTATTCTAGGTTTTTTATATTTAATACAAGAAAAAACAAAAGTGTCATAGAGCTTGGAGGTCAAATCCAGGTACTCGGAAGACAATAACAGAGAAAAGAGACTTGTAGTTAAAAGTGCAGCCATACTAGCTGAGGTTATCACAGAATCACAGAATGGGTAAGTTTGGAAGGAACGACAGTGGATGACAGTGGGTCAACCACAGTGGTCCAACCTTCCTGCTCAAGCGGGGTCATTGTAGAGCACAATGTACAGGATTTTTTCCATGAATATCTCTAGTGAGGGAAGACTCCACAACCTCTCTCAGTAGTCTTTTCCAGTGATCAGTCACTCTCACGGTAAAGTACTTCAGGTGAAAGTTCTGGTGGAACCTCCTTGTATCAGTCTCTGAACATTGCTTCTTGTCCTGTTGCTTGGCACCATCAAGAAGAGCCTGACTACAACATCTTGATACCCTTCCTTCAGATACTTCTGTACATTGATAAGGTCCCCTCTCAGTCATCTCTTCTCAAGGCTGAACCAAGCCCAGTTCCCTCAGCCATTCCTCGTAAGAAAAATGCTTCAATCCCTTGATCATCTTCATTGTCATCTGCTCAACTGACTCCAGGAGCTCTGTGTACTGAGGAGCTCGTAACTGGACACAGGACTCCAGATGTGGCATCACTAGGGCTGAGAAGAGGGGCAGGATTACCTCCCTTGATTTGCTGGCAATGCTCTTCCTCAGGCACCTCAGGACACCATTGACCTCCTTGGCCACAAGGGTACAGTGCTTGATAATGGGCAGCTTGTTGCCCACTAGAAACCCCAGGTCCTTTTCTGCAGAGCTGCTTTCCAGCAGGTAGGCCCCCAGCCTGTACTGGTGGCTGGGGTTACTCTTCCCCAGGTGCAGGATCTTGTATTAGCTTCTGTTGAATTTCAGACAGTTCTCTGCCCATCTCTCAAATCTGTTGAGGTCCTTTTGAAGGGGGGCACAGCACTTTGGGGTATCAGTCACTCCTCCCAGTTTTGTGTCATCAGCAGACTTGCTGAGGAGGTATTTGTCCCTTCATCCAATTCAATGATGAACCAGTTAAACAGTAATGTGCCAGTACTGAGCCTTGGGGAACACCACTACTGACAGGCCTCCTACTAGACCCTGTGCCACTAATTATGACCTTCTGGGATCTGCTATTCAGCCAGTTGTCAGTTCGCCTCACTGTCCGCTCATCCAGTCCACACTTCCTGAGTCTGTCTATTGAGGATGTTGTGACAGACAGCGTCAGAAGCCTTGCTGAAGTCAAGGCAGGCACTAACAAGTGCTCTCCCCTCATCCATCCAGGTAGTTTTCTCAGGAGGCATTCAGGGTGGTCAATTGTTTAGTGAATCCATGCTAGTACTCCTGATCACCTTCTTGTCCACCATGTGGATATAGATGGCCTCCAGAATGAGAGCTCCATCAGCTTTCCTGGGACTGAGGTGAGGCTGGCTGGCTGATAGTTCCCTGGGTCCTTCTTGTCCTTTTTGAAGACTGAGGTGACATTTATTTTCTTCCAGTCCTCAGGCACCTTTCCTGATCTCTACAACCTTTCAAAGATGATTGTGAGCAACCTTGCTATGGTGGGTCTCACCTCCATTTAGTAATGGGCCCACACTATCCTTTATTTTCCTTTTGTTATTGATATACTTGAAGAAGACCTTGTTGTCCTTTACATTCTTGGCCAGGTTTAATTCCAGATGGGCTTTGACCTTCCTTGTATCATTTCTCCTTACTCTGACAACCTCTCTATATTCATTCCAAGTGACTTGACCCTGCTTCCACCTCCTGTGTATTTTCTGCTTGTGCTTGAGTAATGACAGGAGTTCTTTATTCATACATACAGATCTTTTGCCCCCTTTGCCCAATTTCTTGCTCACTGGGATGCATCATTCTTGAACCTGGAGGAAGTAATCCTTGAATATCAACCAGCTCTCTTGGACTCCTCTTCCCTCAGGACTTGCTCCCATGGGATTCTTCCAAGAAGATCCCTAAAGAGACTAAAATTAACTGTCCCGAAGTCTGTGGTTACAGACTTATTAGCTGCCTTAATTCATGCTTGCCTGATACTAAATTCCACGGTGCCATGGTCGCTACAGCTGAGGCTACCTCTAACTTTTACGTCTCCAGCAAGGCCTTGCCTGTTTGTCAGTATAGGTGAAACAGCACACCATTCCTTGTGGGAATGTATAATTCCTTCCACTACCTGTGTCAGGCAGCTGTCATCAATTTCCAGTGCAAGAGCCAGTGTAACTGGTAACTTTGTAACTTTGTCTGTAACTTTGAGGCTGCTTCAAGTTGCTTGTAGGCTTCATGCACTTCCTTCTCCTGATCAGGCATCCTGTAGCAAACACACATAACAATGTCACCCTTACTACTCTGCCTTTTTATCCTAACCCATAAGCTCTTGATTTGCTTGTCTTCCGCCCCAAGACAGAGCTCGATATATTCCAAGTGTTGCCTTATGTAGAGGGCAACTCCACCACTGTGCCTTCCTTGTCTGTCTTTCCTTAACAGTGTGCATTCCCTTATGACTATCTCATCTTGAGGCAAAGTGGGTTTTTTAACTCTTGTGCTGTCACATACATATATGTATTGGTTTACCTGCTAATCCTACTGGAAACCTCATTCCAAACCTCGTACTGCAGTAGTTAGAAACCCTAACCTGAATTGTCAGCTAGAAACATTCATGTCCAGTTTGTACCCATCTGGTTTTGTTTCATTATTGCCCCCAGCTATCAGGGAAAAAAATTATACTTGCACTGAGTAATCACATATTTCCTCATCCATCGTTACTGGTTTTCCAGCATAGTTTATCAGAGGCGGGGCGGGGGTATACCTCCTTTGAACTTTGTTTTCTGGTTAACATACCTGTAGAAGCCCTTCCTGTTATTCTTTGCATCCCTTGCAAGGTTCAGTTCCAGCTTTGCCATCCCTACACAACTGTACTTTGTCTCTATACTCTCCCTAGGTCACCTGTCCTAGCTTCAACTGTATATGTATTTGCTTCTTTCCCTTTAGTTTGACCAGCAGTTCCCTACTCAGCCATGGCAGTCTATTACCTTCCTTGCCTGATTTCTTGCTCCTGGGCATTGCTAGTTCTTGCACTCTATGGAAGGCTTCCTTAAAGATTTGCCATTTCCATGCCCTTGTCCCCGTGGGCAGTCTCCTAGGGGATCCCACCAACTATCTCCCTGAAGAGCTGGAATTCTGCTTTCCTAAAGTTTAGCAGCCTAACTTTACTCCTTACCTGACCCAGATTCCTCAGGACTGTGACCTCCAGCAATGCATGATCACTACAGTTTAGGCTGCTTCCAATCTTGACATCCCCAATAAGCTCACTTGCACTGGTGACCAACAGATACAGTAACGCATCTCTTCTGGTAAGACTGTCTGTTACCTGGGTCAAGAAGTTATCCTTCACGCATTCCTGGATTGCCTACAGCTTGCTGTGCTACTTTTTCACTGTGGTTGAAGTCCCCCACCAGGACAAGAACCTGCAAGCACTATGCCTCCTGTACCTGGAGGGAGAAGGCTCCATCAATAGGCTCCCCTTGATCAGGTGGCCTGTAGTAGACACTGACTAAAAGGTTCCCTTTGTTGCCTTGGTCTTTGATTCTTACCCATAGGCTTTTGGCCTCCTTATGGCTGTTCTTCAAAGACAACTCTTCACACTCAATCTTCCTCTTGACTTAGAGGGCAACCACTCTGACTCACCTTCCTCCCACATCTTCTGAACAGCCTGTAGCTGCACTTCTGTCATGACTGCAGTGATTCTTATGGGTCTCTTCCAACTCAGGATATTCTATGATTCCAGTCATGTGAGCTATCCCACCACATCTCTGTAACTGCAATGAGATCAAAACCCTGTTCTGATCCTGCACACGGATCTCAAGTTCCTCCTGTTTGATCCCCATACTGTGTGTGTTCATTTTATAGAAGTATTTGGTTGAGTCAATATCCAAGTGGGGGTGGAAAGGAATTCTCCATAGTCCTGTCTTGTGGTTATGTCTTTGGATGCTTGTTCTTGCTGTCTTGCTGGAGGTATCCCTTCTTGAGCCTCCTTTTGCTACTTGCGTGGTCACTTAAAGTTATTCCGTTCCCAGACCCTGTCTCTGTCAAGCCTGGCTATGTCCCTATTCCCCTTCAAATCTACATTAAAGCTCTGCTAACTCCTGAGCTAAGATTCTATTTCCCCTTTGAGACAGGTGGACCCTGTTGATTGCCAACAGGCTCAGTGTCATATAAACTGATCCATAATCAAAACTCCCAAAAACACCAATCTTGAAGCTAAGTGTTCATCTGCATGATTTTCCTGTTTATTTCCCAACATTTCCTGTAACTGGTAGGGCAAAAGAGAACACAAATTGTATTCCAGACCCTTTGACCTGTTGTCCCGAGGCCCAGAGGTCCCTCTTGATTGTCTGCAGCCTTCTTGTTGGGACTTCATCGGTATCCACTTGGAAAACCAGCAGTGGGTGATAATCAAGGGGCAGTATCAGGCTGGGAAGTTTGTTGGTGATGTCCCTGACCCAGGCCCCCAGGTGGCAACACACAGGCCCTCCGTTTCTTTCAAAAGGAAGTAGCCAATGACTACTAGTCTTCTTTTTTTTCTTAATTGAGAGGTTTGTAATGCAGGGAGTAGGCTATGAAACACACACATTTACAATTTTAAAACAGTTAATTTTTTGTTCTTGAATTTGTTTTGCATTTACTTGGTATGTGCTCATTCCCAGTTACTCTGCATTTGCACCAATATTTTAGATTTTAATGATGGGATCCTTTTATCATTTACAGTACATCCTATTGCTTAATTTTGAAGATTGGTTAAAAAAAAATAAGCTTCAGAACATCATTGCATATCATTTTACTTTTTATAGTTAGATAGACATTGAAGACCAAGAATATTAGTAAAAAGTTTTCACCTGTTGCTTGAGTATGTTCAATTAACAGATTGAATTACTCTGATTATCAAGTATCATTCTTTACAAATAATTCCCCTAGTATTATGTGAGCGTGCTCTCTAATTAAACTAGATTTAAACCACTTTGGTTGTCTTTAGGAAATATCACAAGCACCGCAGAGGTGCAAGCAGGCAGGACTTGAAAAATTATGTGTCTAGGAGTTGTCTGCTTTGACTCAGTAGATTATCATTACTTATTTATTTATATTTATGAACTTGGTGCTTTTGGAATATGTACCAGGAGCAGTCATAGATTTATCAAACAGCTATGGTTTTCATTCTGGTTCTCGTGTCCACATGTGCTCATCAATTAAAGGCGATGCTCTATCATTAACATAGTTGATAATTTTTTGTGTACTGCAGTAGAAACATGATTTGGCCCATATTTCTAATAAGGTAGCAGCTTTTAATACTGAGGCTTAAGTATCATACTTGTATGGTTTAAACCTGCCTCAAAACCTTAAACAAACAAACAAACCCCAACCCACAAACATTGCCTGCACCCCTCGCCAACCCAAACCAGCATTGTTTTTCAGTTTTTCAAGATGCAAGACACCTCACTAGGCAAATGTGTCAGGGTGTCAGGGCAGGCTGTTGAAGAAGTCGTACCGGGAGTTAGAAATTTAGGGTTGTTACCCCTGTAAGATATGTAGGAATAGTGCACCCACAGTACCAATCCTACTGAAATGATAGACTTATGAAATTATGGCTTCTGGAGTGAGAATAGATTTTGTTTAGATGTGCTTTGTGTGGGATACTTCCCCTATGGCTGAGGAAGATCCTTTGTACTTAGAGTTCTTGTTGGTCCAGGAAGCATCTGTAGTTCTGACCCTTGGAGACTGAATGCAGTGTGGGCCGGACCAGCACAGCTCATGAGCTGTAAGGCACAAGCTTGGTAAATATTCATCAAGTAACTGCAGTATTCTGAGCTTCTTACGAGGCAATAGCAGTGGTGGGAAGGTAGTGTATTTTTATTTTTTCGGAGTAGGGTAGTCATGTTCTTGGCACCAGCCAAATTCAGTGGCAGCATCTGACCTTTGTCTAGACCTCAGCTGGCAGAGGGAGCCGGAAGCTAACAATTTTGCCTGGATCTTGTGCCTCTGAGAGGTAGTAGCTTTTGGCTCCCAAATTCCCACTGAGCATGAATGCAGTAGAACTGGACACTATGGGCCATCTGTCCTGGTGGGTTCTGTACCCTACACACGGATAACTCCTATGCCAAAGTTAAAATGGTTTAGTCTCTGAGCTCCTTCAGGTTCAAATGAAGTTCCCAGTGTTGTGAGGACTCTCAGTTTGTGGAATTTCAGTCCCTGGGCTGAATCCTGAGGTCAAAATTCTTACTGGTCTTCTGTGATACCTACAGGGTGGGTAGCAGTGTGCTCCTGACAGCACAGATTTCCCCCACCTAACCCTGACAGTCAAACACATGATGGAAGAGGAGAGAGGCAGAATGGAGAGTGAGAGAGAGGAAGAGAGAACAGGTAGTTAGCCATGTGCTGCTGGGGCCAAGCCCTGACACCATGTGCTACAGAACTATTGTAACTGGCTGAGCTTAAGGAAATTCAACTGTGTTTAGCTTTCAGTGGATCTTAAAAAACCCTCATGTTGCA
Organism: Pachyramphus minor; assembly: GCA_013397135.1. Taxonomy (NCBI): domain Eukaryota; kingdom Metazoa; phylum Chordata; class Aves; order Passeriformes; family Tyrannidae; genus Pachyramphus; species Pachyramphus minor. Next base: position 94,057 of record VYXB01006641.1, read on the forward strand.
GTGCTTGCACAGTTACTGTTTTAATAAATTCTTGTCTGATTTAAGATTAGGGGTTTGGCAGTTTGTAAATTAGTTATTAGATTATCTTGCCTTCCTAAAAAACCAGATGGTTTAGTAAAAGTCTACTCTCCAGTTGCCTTTGCAGCTTCTGAAATGTACCTTCTTATGAGAGTGGGTTTATAAATATGTACAGTAAGAAGGAATGAGATACTATAGCAGTTTTATGGCTATGTAAACAAACCTCCTTTGTCAGAATTTAGTCATCTTTAACAGCTGAGAGGTGATGCTTCTAGTGATGGTGATATCCAGATGATAGTACCTACTTATCCATCTCACAGTAATTTGAAGAGGAATTACAGCTCATCCCTCTTTTTCTGAGTTACAATGAATACTTGACTGTTAAGAATTTAGCATTTACCCTTCATGGGTCGGTGGATGGGTTAGACTTAAAGCATCTTTAGAGAAAGATTATTCTAATAAAGCCTCTGTACGCACAATATACTGTTCTAGTACTTCGTGTTTCTTTTTAAAAAAATAAACCAAGCAGCACGCTACGTTTCCTAATAAGCTCTATTTTAGACATAACATCGCCATAAATTAGGGATGATGTGGACTTTCAGAGAGAATAGATTAGTGGCAATATTTCATTTGAATCCTTTCTTGTGAAGTAGATATCCTTAATAGGCTAACAGGGAGGCACGTTATTGTTTTGAGACAGTGTTCTAGGAGGTTCTTAAAGGCAACCTTTTTTATATTCCTTTTGTTGTTGCTTCCTCATTTAATCTCAATTTCATTAAGTCATAAATTGTGTGCAGAATGTTTTACCTTAAAATTTGCAAGTCATGCAAGCATGAAGTGAGATCTTAATTTAACATTTCTTTGGAAAATGTGTCAGTCATATTTTATAGACATTGAAATTTTTTATCACAAAGCATAATTCTTACACATTTTCCTGTAGGCTGCACACTTTTCATGCCTGATTTGCATCTGCAACACTCACTATGCTCAGTAGCTCACAATTTTTGAAAGTAGTTCAGGACTGAAGACATCATGTTTAGTTAGAAATGGAAAGGGATTTTAGTTGATATTGTAAATAGGAGGGCAACCTTGCTTATCACATTTCCTTACTCTGTCTTTAGAAATAAAAGTATCTTTTCTTCCCTGTATTAGAAACTAATGGAAAATCTACAGGTAAAATTCTGTGCTTTTACATTTGAAAATACTGTGGTAAGCACTGAGGAAAAGCTTAGGTCTTTTTCTAGACTTTTAATAGATACCACTTAAACTGCCATGTCGTTAGGAGAATATGCCCTCCTATTAGTGGTTTTCCCATTGAATAACAGGTCTGAGCTTCTATAAAATATTAAAAAGTGAAAGATCTTAACCCATCCTAGATTTAAAGAAAACCTTTCATCTTAACAAGAGTAAGCAATGCAGTGACATCTACCTTGAGGTCTGTGACTCTGCATAGCCTCAACTAGGGGATGTGGAACTGGCTCACTTTGAGATAATCTTTGAATCTTGATGATGATGATGGAAATTACAACAGAATCAGCAAGTGTGTTTTTGAGGATTTTTGGTACTTCCTTGGGAATACAACAGAGTTCAGACTCCTGCTACAGTGCCTGGACCAAGCAGGCTCAACCAGGGAGGAAGCTGTATTAGATAAAGTAAAACAGGAAGCTTTATATATAGGTAAGATATAAGCTAGTAATTAGCATACATCCTCTAGTTTTTAATGTGTGAAAACTCATTATTTCACTGGAATGCAGAGTAAAGTTTCAGAGACAGTAGCAGTTGGCTAACCAGAAATTAGTATGAAGAGTAGTTTTGGCAGAGGAATGAATGTGTGAGCTCACAGACTTTGACACTTGCTTGGTGAAGAGGGTTAATTTGTGTCAGGTAACAGAAAAGATGGTGCCTCAAAGAATGTCTTTCTGAGGGAGTCAAGAATGGAGGGCTCAAGCTACAGTTTCTTCTCACCTTTCATGCTTCTTATGACACTGGTGGGCACAGCCCAAATTTTACAGGTATTAAAACATTGCCCTTTTGAGCATGGCAAGATCTCAACTGTTTGTTGTTTTGAAGTGACTTAGGTCCATGTTATTGATGTGTGAGGGCCAGATACTTAAACACATTTAAAAATCTGGACCATGGGATTTTAAAGGTTATCATCCATTCATTTCCACTGAGTTATAGGCACTGTCTATTGCAATCACTTTTGAAAATTGCTACTGAGCAAGTGAACCTCAAAACAGTTGGGGAGGATCAAAAAGAAGGAAATGGAGGGACATAAATTAAGGCAGTTTAATGTGTTTATATGGACTTTCTCCTAAGAGTTTCCAAGTACCTTAATGCTAGAATCTAAGCGCCTAAAAAATGTGCCTTACCTTTGCTTCACCCTGGTTCCCTCTGTATAAAGTAGGGATAATAGCTTGGCCCTATCTCATGGTGATAAAAACATTAAAAGACTGTGAGATTTTTTCAGTACCATAGTAATGGGGGTTATATAAACACCTTAGATAATGGAAAGATAAGTTGAACTGGCAAAGCAGAGGTCATGAGCAACTAGAGATGAGATGTAGAAAGGGGCAAAGTTGTGCAAGGCCTAGAAGGCCTGGTAATAACTTTATATACTGTATTATGTCTAGGAGGGAGAATTTCAGCTTCCAATGACCTTTATTTTGAGCCTTTTTCTTCTCCATTTTATTTACAGTTACATGTGCTGACATTTGTACAATTTCACTTTTGTCAAAGACAGAAATCTGGCAATTTTCTCTTCAGACTTCGTTTTATATTGTGTGTGTGTGTGTGCATGTGTGAAATTAGCCTCCTTTTAACTACTATAGCATGCATTTAGAACTTGTAGCACTGGTACAAAACTCACTTGTGTCACATATATAGGTATGCTCATGTTTGATCTCAGTAGCAAATTTAGCTAAGATATGTTCTGAGCCTTTTTTTTATGTCATAAGAACTGGAAGAAACTCATATAGGCTTGCCTAACATTTTCTGGTGTTTTCAGCAATGTGTGACTTTATTAAGATCCAGTTTTTAAACTTCAGGCTAAAACTTTTTGTGTCATATGATTCCTGAGGATAAGTTTTCCCTGCAACAGTGATGACCCAACCATTTCCTGAACTAACAGCAGGGAAATATGTGTTGTCCAGCATTATTAGTTTATTTATGCTTCGTCTTGCATATGCTGGAAGAATATTTGGCAGGGTGATGTTCTCTCAAAGCCTTCAAATTTGGCTCTTCTATCATTATTGAGAAATCACCTTTTTCACACTTCGCCTTATTTGCTGGCAGCTAAATTACTGGAAAAGTCCAGCTTGTACCCACTTGTGAGATTCATCTTGGGCATTCTGAAACTGAACAGGACGACTGCCACTGTTCATCTGTGATTCTGTGGTGGCTCTAGCAAGAAGTGTTGTGTCTAGAGAGCAAGTTTGATGAGGAATAGGTTGGGGGAGATAAAACCAGAGAAAACACGTGCAGAGGCCAGTCCCTAGCAACTGAAGAAAATTACTTCTTCCTACAGTTCAGAAACTACTGTGGGGAATAAATAATTTCAAAATCCCCTAGAAAAATGCATTTTATCCACATGGTAGTGACTGGGCTGCTCAGAGGATCCCTACTCCCTTCTCACTTGACCTGTGGAAAAAGTCCCAGTCCTACTTGAGACCCGTTTGGGAGCCATGGCAGTGGCATCTCCACTGCCTCAGTTTGTTGTTTGGGCTTTTTTGTGTTAGGACATTAAAATCCCAGCTTTGATCAGTTCAAGGTTATGAGATGACACCCCTGAGGCCCAGATAAACTTAATATTAGTAAGTGCTTATTTCTATATGCTTGATTACAATCTTGTTTTTCTTTTGACTTAGTGATCTGAGTGAGATTGTGGCTCTTCCCTTTGCTTGTGCTTATGAAAGACTAAGCATATTTTCTTGAGATTATAAAGAAGGAAAATTACCTTAGCTCCAGGGTTGTCTGTAAATTTCATCTGCTGTAGTCAGTGGTCATCTTTAGGAAAGCTCGTACTTTGGGTAAACAGGTGGCCTGATCTTACTCCTGATGCAATACTGGCATTTTTCATTACTGAGATACATACAGAGGTCAGGTCTAGAAGCTTCTGAACCAAGAGACTGGACCCTTTCGTAATTTTAAAGGTGTTCACTGAGTGATTCACTTCTTCCTTGCCTCATTTTGATGCTGAGTTATCTGGCTAAAATCCAAGGGAAAAGACCCTTCCAAAGGTGATCCTGCCAGAGGGAGTTTACTTCTTTAGCAGCCCTCTCACCACCAGGGAGAAGCGTTGTGTATTGAAGATATTTGCCTCTCAGCACCTTGCAGCCTAATATGCCTAATCTTGCAAGTATGTCAGACCTGTCACTGTCACAAGGCAGGTCTGCAGGATTACACCCAGCTTTTACACTTTAAAAACAGTTCTCTACCAATGACAACAAATTTTGTATGTGTGTAGGTGTGTATATATGTAATATTTATCTCTCTCCCCCCCCCGCACTTACGCATATATATATATATATATATATGCACACAAACATACATGTATATATGTGTAGGAATATATATGTAATATGTGCATACATACACACAAACCAGGTATGTATAGGCGGACTGTCATCTATTTTACATTAGAAAACATCACAATTTATTGTTTTCCTCTTAATATGGAACTTTCAAAGAATGTATATAGACTAAGAATATACATACATACAGGTGCACATGCACAAATGTTCCCATCATCTAGAGTGCATAAAAAACCAAGACATTTTAGTTTGTTCTCCTGATGGAACTTGTTAAAAACATGTGTTAGTGTATCAGTTCCTATATTTCAGAAGAGAGCAATGCAGAGACATTCAATCTGAAGTTGCTTGCTATTTTTAAGCTGAAATTAGATTCATTGCTTTGATTATTCCATTGTGGGCCCCAAGTTATATTTTAGTGTCCTTCACCCTTTTCTCCTTTATTATTTATAACCCACACTCTTTGAGCAATGACCAGGACTAATCTGTAACCTTCTGTCCTTCTGCCTGATTCGTTCTCTTTTGAAACACAAAGATTGAAGCAAATATTCTGAGACTCTGTTAAAATATAGATAGATATTTCTCCCATATGTCTTATACTGAAATAAGACTTAATGGAGGTTTTGCTTTTCTAATTCAGTCTCAGTGGACCTCCTTCAAAGGAAAATAGCAAAGGACTGGGAAATACTTATTTGGTATTCATTGTATTATAATGTATCTACCACATATGCACTCACATGGGTACTTTATAGGCCGCCACCAAACGGCTTGTGTGGCCATCTTGATCGGTTAGATAAATGCATCCGTGTTTTGTGGGGTTTTTCTCCCCCCAGTGTTTTTTTTTCCCCTGCAATTTTAGCTGCACCTAAATAAATAAATTAAATAGTGATTCATTTGTGCTCACTCTGCATCACAAAGAAGTGGGGCATAAAACAGCATTAGCAGTGAATCCCCTGGGGACCAAAGAACCTCCCAGGGGGCTGGTCCTCTGAATGGTCTCTGTCACTCCCTAGCAGCTAATGACTGAAACAGGATCCATTGCTACTGGGAGCTTTTAATTTCCTTACATTGTACAGATTGCTCTGATCCAATGCAAAGTGACAGCTACCATTTCGGTACAGCTCATTAGCAGCTTGTGCAAAAGCCAGCATGCACCATGTCTTCACATAGGCTATATTGCTGTGATCTGTGCTCATACAAGCCTGAATCCAGCCTTTGGATAAGTTCTAAAATAACACAGTTGCAGGCATAATACATGCAATGTCTTAGATACCTGGGGAAAACAGACAGTGTATTTAAACTTACCTTGGGGCAGAAAGATTCATGTCTATACTTCAGAATAACTTGAGAAAACTCAGGGATTTATTTACTTGGTGAAAACCCAGCAATAATATATTGAAGAGCAGGGAGCACATAACAAAGAAAGTTTTCCAGGAAATTTAGAAAATGTCAGGATTGCTAACAGGGGAAGAATAAAAAGGTGTCAATTCAAGAAAGTAATTAGGAAATTAAGAGAAAGTTCTCAAATTCTCCCAGGCATGTGGAACTACAGAACGGTTATGTCTGTCAGGCACAGGCAACAAAGCTACAATAACTTTTGTTGTGTTAGGTTGGGTTTTTGTTTGTGGGTTTTTTGTAAGCTCTAGTAAATTGTAGCCAGATGTGGTCTCTTCAAAATCAATGGAAAATCTTGCTTTAATTTGTACAGGAGTTTTTACTTTTCCAGCATACGTGTATATAGGGAAAATTGTATTGGCTGAGTTAGCAGTCAAGAAAGCAAATTTATTTATTTATTTATTTTTAATAATTTTTGTTTTGAAAAACAAATCCACTGAAAAAGAAAGAAAAGCTTGGATTTTCCATTGTCAGATGGAGCATTTGTATTGAATAGGAGAATAATAGAATAGATCCAGAGCATAATGGTGTTCCTCGTCATTCAAACCTTTGAGAGGGCCAAGAACTGTCCAGTTATGGTCTAGTAAATTCTAACATCATTGATGAACCGGGAAGGGGGTCCCAGGTCAGAAGCACTGTCAATATCTGCTCTGTGATGACTTCATGGGAACATATGTGTGTGCTTCCATAACACCATTTTTGATCTGAGCATGTCAGAGTAGCTTCAAAGTCTGTAACAAAAGCATACCATTACAGTAGGCTTGGAGGCCATCTCTGAGGAATTTGTAAGGGTACAGGATTTTATCAACCCTTCTTCAGCTCAGTGAAACTGGAAGTATTCAACACCTTCAAGGATTAAAAAGAAGAGGCTTTTTTGGACTTGAGAGGATAAAATAGTCTGTGGGTATTTGCTGAAGGTGTAATTTACAGTCACAGAATGAAAAGTTTGGAAAGTCCAAAGGATAATAGGTCACCCTTAAGTATAAAGTCCTGATTCTGAAAGATGCCAAACCAGAGAGATGGAGTGTTAATGTGCCTTGCTCAGTAAAAGCAGTACAGTTGAAAGTAGTTGTCATTTATGTTCCTTCCCTAGTTTTGCTTCTGACTATTCGTGAGATTGAATGGAGTCTAATTGCCTTGCAAAGTTTTTATTACTGCATGAAGCAAATAGCATCAGGTATGGGTCATATCTGATGAGAAAAACTGTCATGTAGTTATGTTTAGGTCTTGCAGTCTAAATGCGTGAATTAATGAAAAGCTGTAGATGATGAGACAAGTATTTTAAGGTGGAAGCTTCCATTTTGATGAACAAAAGGATTATGTGTATATATATGTTCACATGCGACGGTGATTTGGGAGATTAGGGACTCCAGGATAGGGTATTTTAACCCATAACCTGGAGGGGATATGCCCCCTGCCCTTGCCCCCCCTGCCTCAGGGTCCCAGGAGCCCAGCAAGGACACATACAGAGACCACAGGAGAGGAGACAAACGAGAGAGAGTTTATTGTCTGGCTAGGAACTTATATAAGTCTCAGGGGAATCTAAAAGCTGACCAATAGAAAATCTATGGAGGTTTATAAAACTCACCAATAGAAGGGAAGGGTTAAGAACCAATAGAAAAGAGTTAATAAGACCAATAAGAAGACTTCTCTTTATCTTCCCAAAGACATTCTTTCCTACAGATAACTGTTGTCCAGGGGGATTTTGGGAAGAAGAAACAGTAAGTTGGCAAGAAACAACAAAAAGCCATTTTGAAACTTGTTTAAACAACATTAAAAACTTCAGTTTTCACAACATTTGTGCTGTTTTCTTCACCTCCTTCACCAGGCCATTTCTGAACAGACCTTTTCCATCCTAAGTAGGGTGAGTTCAATGCCACATTCACACAGTGTACATGGAAAGATTATTTACTGTATATAAACTAGAGGATCAGTAATAGTGTGTTTTTAAAAGATTTTTGAGTCAAGTACATGTATCATATTGCATTAAAGGTGTATGTATCAGAAATACATTGTGTTAGGATGGAAGAATAGTAAGAAAATATTGATGCATTCAATGGACAGAAGATATGGTGGATCCTCATTAATCCAAAATGTATCTTAGCAAAAGCTTGTGTTCCCAAAGGGGACAAGCTGCTAGTGTGAGTACTTAGACTTGGATTATGTTTTGCCACAAAGAATTAGTGTTTTTGCCTTATAAAAATGTCTACGCTAAACATGATGATCTCTCTGAGAACTGCAATGAGAAGAGTAGGAGAGTGGCTCAGCATTAGCTGGTTGTATGGAGCTCTAGAGTAGCCGGCACCAATGTCTTGGCGGGACTCCATGCATTGAGAAAGTGTCCTTTTTGCAGGCTCTGACCTCTTGCCAGGGAACTGCTGCCTGCTAAACGCAGATTGCCTCGGGGCTTGCCTAAGTGTGAGGTTGTGCGTGTCCCACTTCTAGCACAGCTTTTGGAAAAGTCTCTGTAGCTGAACTAGTGCAAAGGGCCAAATTAACCCTTTGAATGGAGATTATTTAGCGTTATGTAGCCATGTTCACCCATCAGCAAAGGAGAAAAATTTAAACTAAATTTAAATAAGCCAGTTAGATGAGTTATGATTAAAGAAGTTAGAATTGCATATGTATGCAGAATGCGTTTGTATGTATTTTAAAATTCAGTTAGTATCACATATATTCCCAACCCATCATATGTTGGTTCAATCAGGCACATCTCTAGTTGCAGGAGTAACACACCAGCACTGTATCTTGTGATGTACCTCTAATCATAATTTCCCACTACTTCATTGGAAAAACTCAGTTTTACACAGCTGCATGATGTTTGTACAGTATGTTGTGCTCAAGGGTAAGGCAAGAAAGCATCCAGCCACGTGTCTTGCATCTCTGATTGAACGCATAGGCAGCCTGAGTACTTAAGCTCTAAACAGCATGTTATGTTGTCTGCCTGTGACCTTCAGAAGAAGTCTACAAAGCAGATCTCAAAATTAAATAAAATTATGGATTAATATTTCGTAATGCTTAGAAAATACTACTTTCACCTCTAACTTCTCTGTAAAGTGGAAAAATTAGCTAACAACTAAGGACCTAGCAAAAGTCCTGTCCTGTGACCTTTTTTGCTCATTGTCCCCCCAAAGTGCAATGGTAGCTTTTCAAGTGGAAAGGTTATATGTGTGACTTAAATTGCAGGGTCAGATGCTGCTCATGGATGTGCATGAAGAATTCAGTTGATGATGATAGATGAATCAGGCCTTAACTGGTAAAATTCGGACATTTTACTCTTTAAGTTGAAGGAGAAAATATGTGGCCATGTTTTCAGAAATACATAGTGATTGTGTATCTTGAAGAAAATATTCCTAAAATAATTTATTGGTTTTCATGAGCAGGATGTTTTACAGCTGAATCACTTGAGGAACATCAACTCCCAAAATTGTAGATTTTTGATTTTTTTTTAACACAGTAATTTCCTGCTTCTTCAGTTTTGGGGCTTCCTGGTCCTTGTATTCATGTTCCTATTCTCCAAAACTCTGAAAAGATGAGATTTTTTGTGTTTTTTTGGAGGCGATGAAGGACAGGGAAGTGAGAAAACCAATCTGTATTCACTTGACTCCCACAATAGGACCTTTAGAAAAGCATTAAGTACTATAAGTCTCAGTCAAACACGGTGACTGTCAAGGCCACATGTAGTCATTAGACAGAGAACCTTGTGAAAAATTAGTGGATGTGTTGTTTCCTTTTTTGTTAGTGGGGCTATCACTTCTATGGTTAAAAAAGAAGCAAGCAGAATTTGTCACTCTTCAAAAAGCATAAGTCTTGTAATGAAAGATGTATCCTGGGAGGGGACATAGTGATGTATCTCCATTTAGAGTTGAGTTCTTTGCTGGCCCGTGTCAAGAGACAGCCACTGCAAATACAAGGTGAGCTTTGGGGAGCAACTCAGCTTGGCAGCAGGAACTGCAGGAGGATGGCCGTGGTGAGTCTGCGCAGTGACTTCACTTCTGCTAGGCTGAACTCCTAGAAAATAGTAACTGGTGATGATTTTTAACCTTGCAAAGAAGAGAGGTGCTGTTGCATGGGGTCACCCCACTTGGTTTCCTCTTTCAAATAGCACAAGGGAAGAGGAATGGGGGTAAATAACCTTTTTGACAAAGAGGAAATAAAACAGGGACACTTTTAACTCTGAAGAAAGAAAAAAAAGATGTTTTCCATATTAGTGTGCAGGTTTAACATCTTTTTATTTGTCTGTTTTTCAGAGACTGAATTTAGTTGGTCTTACAGGTCTAAATCTTTATCTCAGCTGGTGTCCTCCCACCCCCAATTTGAAGGATTTGGGGGTAGGCAAAGCAGTGTGTCTGAGAACAGGTTATTTTAGCTGCAAGAAAGAGGAAATGGTATTTAAAAAACCCATTTAATTAAATGACAACACTTGGGATTTCATTTAATTCACATTACAGGAGGAATTTAGACTTCCACTGCTACCACCTGCTGCCAGGGTGAGCTGCGAGCGTTGTTCCTGTGTCTCACCGATGCAGGTGAACTTACTGCCGAACCACTTTCACAGTCCAGAAAGCATGACATTCCTTGTTACCAGTGGGAGGAAAGGCTAATTGAGAAGTGTGTATAAAAGCTGTAATGAGTAGCATTTACATGTATTGATTAGAAGCAGGCCACAGTCTCTCATTTATCACCACCAGCAGCTGTGAAATTTTCCCCACGTCGATTGGCACAGCTCATATTCCTGCTCCTCTGGTTCTTTATTGCTTTTTTCTTCCCCCCACCTGCCCTGAACCAGAGTGCTGATCCACCAGCTGGAATGGGCTGGTAATTACTCCGGCTTTTCCACCAGCTGCCACAATTGCCAAACCGCTGGAGTGAAAAATTCCATCCTGCATTTCCGATTTTTTACATTACCACTGCATAATCATATTTGACGAATAATTAACCCAGGTTAATACTTCAGGGAGCCATTTGCAAGTAAATTGATAAGCTGAGTGCTGTAAAGGCGCACAAGAGCTAAAGGCTTCAGGAAGATGCACAAAACAGCCCACTGACTGTGCTATTTCAGTATGCACACACCTCCTGACCATCTTAATTAAGAGTGGACAGTGGGTACTGTCCCCCAGCGTTCCTTAAGCAGAGCGTGGCTCAGGAGAAGGGAGAGGATGGGAAAAAGCCACTCCACTGTATCTGTCTCATGGTAGTGGTGCAATGGATGTGAATAAGTGCACTTTTCCTTCCTTTTAGATTTAGAAATGAACACTGTTAGATCAGAATCATGTTAAACAGGGTTAAAATCAATGGAAACTTTCCCTGCCAACTCAATAGAGAATAAGGTTGGAGAGTTGTTTTCCCTACCTTTAATAATAGCATTCAGGTCAGTGAGAATGTGGCATGGAGTCCCTGTGGAAATTCATATATTTGTATTTTTTTTCAATTAAGGCAGCTACACTGTGTTTCAAATGCATGCCTTTGCTTTGAGGTTGATCCTGGACTTCTGAGATTAGTGAAAAACCTCTCTATGTGATTTCTGTTGTTTATAAATCCACTCTTTCTTCAGCTTTTAGAATGTTTGGCATATATCTTATTTTGAGCAGGATTGTACTAAATAGTAGATGATTGAAAAACACATTTTTGGTTTCTTCTGCACTTTTAAAAAGTAAAAAAAAACAAACAAAACACCAAAACCCTGAAAAACAATAACAAACAAAAAACCACCGAGGATTTCTGTCATGTTGGTTTTTCTGGCACAGTTACTGTTATCCAGGCAAATACTTCTTCAAGGTGGCCAGCAAATGCCATATAAATGTTCTGTACCACAGTTTTGAGCACAGCAAGAGACAAGAATTAGAGTTAAATGAGAGTCACATTATTGCAGATCTTATCTGGGGCTTGCTTTCATTTGGTTTTTGCTATGTAGCAGCATTGCTTAGATTCAGAATAAAATCTCATAAGGAATATTACAATATATTTCTATTTCTGCGGATACATGCCAGAAAACAGTGTCTAAATGGAGAAAGAAAAAAGAAAATAATTAGTCACTTAGTATTTTCATATGAACTCTGTGCAATTTTTTATCTCCTCAAGACTTCTAGCCTAACTCCTGATTTTTGGGAATGTCTGGTTTGACAGTCTGGGGGGCAGCCCTTATGTGCCATACAACTGCAAAACTATGGATTGAGAGAACAACTAGTGGATTTGTATATCACACACTTGCCAACACGCCCTAAGCAGAATACGGTCAAGACACCATTAACAGTGGAGTTATGTAGCAGACCCCAGCCGAGCAGCCAGGCTGAACTCCCTGTGCAAAGCCCTGTAATGCTCCTCACGGAGCATTGGCACATCACATCACTTGTGCCCCAGGAATATGTCTGGAGATGGTGAACAGGCATGCGGAAGTTACAAGCACCATTTTAGTTATTTTATCTCTACATGAAAGAAGAAAAATAGTTAAATAAAAATATATATATATATTAGGGTTTAAGAGATCAAAGCAGTTTTTGTTACTCACTAAGATGACTTAGAAGAGACATGCAAATGGGATTGTTTAAAATTAAACAGTGTCACTATGGTCCTATGAAAAGTAAGGCTTTCTCTAAAACAGCTCCTTCTTACAGATATGCTGACCATGGGAGTAGGTTTGAGTGGGCTGCCATGAAATTGTAAGTTGGGCACTTGAAGGCAATATCATTTTTTTTGGAAGGCACATTATTTCTTTAGGAAGCATAAACCTTAATCATGTGCAATATTATTTTTGTTTGCTTTAAATAATAGATGTTTATCAAAGTAGCTTAAGAATTCTCTTATATGTAGTGATTTGTGGTAGTGAGAATTTAAGGATTTTTGGGTTATTTTGTGTAATTTGAATTCTCTGTAGTTTCAGAGAATTCCGAGAGGAAGAATAACACATCAAAATAAGGGGGGTGTGGGGGTGTGGCGGGGAGGGTTAGATTTCCAGTGGTTTTGTTATTTTTTGCAAATGAACTCAATTTAATACATATGTTATAAATTAACTTATTCATTGTCAGGAGAAAGGCTAGCAAAATCTTGAATTTCTTCTTTAAGCCCCAGGCTGACAGCTGTGTTGTGGCAGATGTATGAAGCCTGTATAAATCCCTACTAGAAATTTGGTGCAGAGGGGTTTCTTTGGAAATGTGATACACTAAAGACCACTCTCATTAGATCATTGCTGTTCAAAATTCATGCGCAATGTGTGTACGATTTGCCATAGCAAATGTTTCTAGAAACTAAGGCAGGTGCTTCAGGATGCAGCCCACTCACAGTAAATATGAAAGGAATTAGCCTTTTCAGTTATGGTTTCCTTCACCATGCAGCTTCTCAGGTCTGCCTTATCATTTTCATGTGGACAAATTGTCATCTGTCTTATTGTCTACTCAGCTGCTTCTGTAAGCAACCTCTTTCAAGCCTAAATAGAATTGCATGGAATGGCATGGCAATTCAGAAAATAAATAAAGAATAACACTCTTATGACTATCCTGCTGTATTTCCCCAGCATTTAAGTGGTCAGAGCTTCTGTGCATGTCAGACTGAAAGTCAGTGCTGGGCATTTGTCACTGTGTGTGGTAATGCAGGGGAAAGCAGTTCCTTTCAGGGCTCAACTGTAGCACTAAGTGAAATCAATGGCCAAACAATCTAACACAATTGGTCACATATTGATAGAATTAAACACCGCTGTTAACGTGACTTGTCATTGATCTGACAAAAACAGAGTCCAGGGTAAAAGTCGCCTGAAGCCTTTAGATTCTGCGTTTACATAGCAAAGGTTGGAAAATTATTCGCTCCATCTGCTTCTAACATTTTTTTCTATTTTTGCTGACAATACTCCTCACTCTGGAAAACACTCGTGGAACTTTAACCTCTTCATTGTCAGAAACCACACATACACAACCCCACCCACTTGCAAATTCTCTCTTGGATCAGGCCATTGGGTCCCTTTTCCCAGTGCATACATAGGGAAATGTTCACAAAAGTTAATCCAAGAACTGGGAACCTTCCCTATGTCAGGGACATGGTCATCTGCAGGCAGACACAAATGATGGAATACAGAACATCACTGCCTTTGACACAGGGAATATATCAGGAAAGCAGAATTAGGATCAAACCTTCTGGTGATCAACATATCTAGCTTGTGCAGGATATAGCTTGTTTTCAGGTTCAGAGGGTAAAAATACCAATAAAGACAGCAATTAAGAGGTTCTCTGCTAGTAACACTTGAAAAGAGTTGCATTTCAGGAATCAGTTTTATTGAGCTTCAGATTTGCATCTGTAGTTTAGCTGTTGGCCTTTTCTCGGTGTGTCAGAATCCAAAAGATTTTGCATTATGAAATCTTCAGCTAGCTGGAATAATTGCCATACACACTGGACAAGTTCTTAATGAGAGCTTGAAAGATCTGAGCAAATTGCTCCAGAGTATTTGCAGGGGAAGCTTGTTCTTAATGCTGCCAAGTTCTCTGATCTGACCTACGAGTCATGGTTTGCTTTTAGGCTGATTGCAAACCTGATAATGTTTTCTAAAGTACCATAAGAGGAAGGAGCCTGGGTTTGTAAAAAGCATGTCTTAGTGGTAACTCGTAGTCACAACATGTCAGCCCTGCATTTCTGCACCATTTGCAGTGTCAGGAAAGGCATTCTCACCTGTTCCACTCTCACAATCACTTCTCTCCTCCTCTCCTACAGCTCTTTCCCTCTTAGACATCTATTTTGTTTGCTGTAATTTTTATGTTGTGTTAGAGGTTATAGATACTTGACACTTTGATAGTGGGTATTGCTTCTTCGTTTATCTGCTGGCTGCTGAGCCCATGCATTGCCGGCGATGGTGCTGGCAGGCTGTGCTCCTGCATGTGCCATCATGGCATGTGGTGTTCCTCGACAGCCTGAGCACCCCAGGGTGGTCAGCAGCAAAAGTCTGCCTCATACCTCAATTTTGAGGGAGAGAAAGCGGTGTTTGCAGGGCTTTTGTTCACTTTTTTCTGATGTTACTCTTTTATAATAAAAGCTTTCCAATCAAATTCAGCGTAGACATTGCTGGTGGATTGTTGTTGCCTGTGGCAGCCGTGATGGCAAGATTTACTGTGCTGTATGCAGCCTAGGGACTCTGAGGCGAGTTATCACACCTCCATGGCTCCTTCCTTTAATTCACAAGCCTTGCAAAGATGTAGGGAGTGAGGGAGGGAGAAAAAGCTTTAATGTACCTAGTAACATAGTCACAGTGGGGAGAGAGTTAGAAAAAAGTTATGCTGCTTACTTGCACTTCTTGCAACATTACAGAAGGAGACAGGTATCTTCTGAGTGCAATATGAGTTTTTCCAAGATTATTAGAAGAAAGACATTCCCCCAGCAGGAAAGGAGCAAAGATACCTGTGCACAGTAATTGTGTTCTCGCAGTCTGAAGCTCTGTGGAAAAAGGTGGTGTTGCTTATCAACCTTCCCTACATCCTTGTCATGAAACACCAGTGTATCAACGGTATACACATCTGAACTGGAAATGTGAAATCCTTGGAAAATATTACCCTATACTGAAGCTGAAAGCTAATTTTCCATCATGACAATTCCCAGTAGACTCACACATTTGAAGTCTCAGTATGAACACTATGAGCTCATTCCAGGGGTTAAAGAACCATACTGACAGACGAGATGTCAGGAGTGAGACATAATTGCACTACAGAACTGGTAACCTGTACATCTTGGTAAAAGAATAGGATACAGCTCCTGCATCTTCAAACAAGTAGCTGTGGCCAGGTCTTTGAACTCTATCAGGAAAGATCACACCACCAAGAAGGCAGCAATGTGATGTGGCCTTCTTTCATACAAATGCTGGCTTCATCCTCCTCTCTCAGTTGTATCCCTTCTCTTTTCCTAAAGTAATCTAAGACCTACAACTTGGTGATGGTTTCATGAAATGCCCTTATGGAGGATGTAAAAAGCGTGTGAATGCCACGTACTCTGTATGATGGCAATATAAAGGGAGTGCACACAAAAGGGCTTTCTTCCTCTCATCTTTCTATGCAGTGGTTCAAGTCACATTTAGGAAAGTTCTTCAGTAGACTACATGGATTTATCTTAGTATAATTTTCGTACTGCATTATTAGAAAAAAATAAGAAATTCTTATTTCATCATTCATTGCAAATAAAGTGGATAAAAAAATTAAAAAGCTCTTTATGTATACTTGATGCTCCTTTGCTGTTTAGAAGATAAAGTTTAAGGACTTTGGTTACCTTTTAGCTTCATAATTCTAAAGGACCAGAGATTTTTGCCAAAATCCCTAGATCTTGTCCTTAGAACTGCAAGTCTGTATTAGAAGTGCTTTCCTTTGAAATTTTTAATCATCAGCAAATAGCAATTCTGTCTAACAGCTGCTCAAAATTTGTGTCAATTAACTTTTTTTTAGGCTTCATAGGATGCAGGAACAATGTATTCCTATTTGCTAGAATATGGTGCTTAATTTTAAATGAGGAGTTAGTTAAATAAGTATATGTAACCTTCATGTTAAGGTTATTTCATCTCTTTCAGTATTGTGTAACACTGTAACAGAGCATCAAAACTAGATATCATTGATAGACTTGCAGTGATGTATTGTGGTCACTGGAGACATTTTAAACAGTGCAACCAGCTGAGTGAGGTTTCCGTGCTGTCTGTATCTCTTTGTGTCCATGAAGTGCTTAGTTCTTATTATAGCTTACTTATTCATCCTAGGATTGAATTTTTTTCCCCTCAACTTAGACAATTGGCTGATCAAGGAGAGCTCTTTAAGGAGGTTTGAGAGATCTGTAATAAATTATCAAAGACCTGTGAAGCCAGCCTCATAATAAATTATCCCAAGTCCCATGCAGTCCCTAGCATTGCAATTGGAATTCATGGGAGCCTGTCCTGATATGTCTCTGGAGAAGGACTTAATCCTTCAAGTGAAAATCTGAGAAACTTGGCATGACTGACTGTGTAAGATTAAGACATGATGATCTGCCAAGACTGTTTTAGAAATTTTGTGCTTAATGGCCTCAGCTATATTTCTCACTTGTTCTTCCTCCAGTGGGTCTTTAAGTCTACTGACGTGGTAAAACATGGGTGGTCCAACTGGACTGGTGAACTTTTAATTATCTGTGTACCACACTTTTTGTGCAGTGAATACAGTGGCTCCTTGGTTTCAGAAATATTTATGTGTGTCCATAACCTTACTGACATGATTAATTTTGCTGTTGGGAGCAGAACTCCCCCACCTTGGTTCCTGGCAGTGCAAGGAAGGACTGGTAGGAGAAGTGAGGGTTTGCTGGCTTTTGCATCATGTGAGGTGTGAACAATACCTAATGGGGCTTGCTGCCCCCTTACGGCTGTGCAGGATCTCCATCCACTGTATCAGTTCCAGGATAAAAGAAAGTGCATGTAAACATGCCTGCAGAATCAGAGCTGGTAGCTACTCAGCATTTATTTTGCTGCAGTTGTTTTCTTTGATTCTCAGGTGTATTTGGATCAAGCAGAACTGAAAAAGGCTAAGAGGGATCCATAAAATCTTCTGGAAAAAGTAGGAAAGCCACTTAATTTTTTTTTCTTTACTACATGGAATTGTAATGACACTGAAGTGTTTTCAGTGGAGACTTCTGAATGTAGAAAATATGTTGCTTTGGGAAGCCAATACTTTCTCTTTCTGAGTAACTTTCTGTAATTTTTTATGTAAGAATGTGTGGAAAGGTTTTCACCTTAAACCTACCATTAAATCAAGATACTCTATTTCTATATTTTGAGTTAATTTGATAGTAGTTTCATGTTTTTGGAGACTGACAAAAAAAAAACGTGTTACTGTGGCAGAGGGACTGGAAGTACACATTGGATCAGCCAGCTAATCAGGGGATTAAAGGTTAAAAAAATCCATGTGAGACACTTTAATGAAATATTTGTGTGTGACAGGGCAAGGTCTGAAAGACAGATGCATGGCATGCCTTGCAATGTTGTATGAATAAAGCACCCACCTAGATTTCATAGTTCTATATTGTTTGTATTGCAGTATTTTCTAAAAAAACCCAAGAAGGACTGCATATTATTTTACAGTGTGTTTTATAAGCATCAGAAGGCTGGTCAGAAAAGTGAAGAAAATATGTACTATGATGACTATAATGAATCTTAGGAAAGAACAATGGAAGCAAACTTAGGGAAATATCTGTTGGCAGATGATATATTGTGTATTCATGGTCTATTCACAGGATAGGTGTGACACTTCTTATGGGAATGGGAGCAGCTGTGTCTGCACACGCGGCATTAAAAAGAGAATTTGTGTCCCACATAAAGATACTTGGGTGTATGCCCAGGAGCCAGTCTCCCCAGTGATGAATATCAGTGCTATTCTCCCCTTTTGATTGAAATCCCTCTGGAGGGGAAGACAAGCAGTAGTTTCAGATTATTAATTAATGGATTATTAATGTTGCTAACATACAGGGGAACAATTACTACAGTTGCAAGGTTTAACCAAATGGGTAACTGCAGTGTGCTGTTCCTTCAGAAAGATGTTTCCAACCCCACCAAGTGTTTGTGCCTTGCTTTTTTCCAATTGTGGAAAAGAAATGGAGCTACTACACTAAAAGAAGATGGAGAGGAACATGCATCTTAGAGGAAATGAGAGTCCGGTGTCATGGGGCATTATCCTGGGTGAGACTCTGTTTTGTGTCCTGAATCAGATCTTAGTGCTCCCAGACTCAGTCAAATGGGGAATGTACCATTCTCTTTCCCCCTCCAGTTCTGGTCGTGGTCTGAAATTGTATTCTGGATGTTAGGAAGGAGTGCACTGATATAATTGAGGGTACTCTTCCTCTTCTCAAAATGGAGTTTTGGAAAAATTCAGTTAACTGATTTTAGCTACTTTGGCCTTTTCCAGTAAAGATAAAATAGCACAGAATCAGACATTTTCTACCTCATTTTACAGGCCAAATTATTCCCATGTCGAGACATAGGCTTTACAGTAGTGTCTATTGCCAAGCAAGGAAAATTAAATAACCAAAAGTTTTTTGTCTTAAAGAAATAAATTAAGTTGGAAATGTATTTTTAATTAGCTTATAGAGTATTGGGAATTATATTACATAAGAGGGTGACTTTTTCTTTTTCTTTTTTTTTTTATTTTTTTTTTTATTAGGATGTTCTTAGCCCATTCCTCTTCATCAAATTCAGGAAAGTTGACTATTGTATGATCTCTTCGTAATCCCACTCTATTTATACGGCACTAGGTGCTGTATAAATCCAGGATAAAAGTATGGAGCTATCCCCAGAACTTACAGAATTTTTGGAAAATAAGGAAAACTTAAGGATGCTGAGAATACTAAATTAGATAGTGGAAATGAAAGGTAAAGAATTTTGGGCACTCTTTCTACTGGGCACTAATTATTTCCAAAATGTGCCAAAATACTCCTAATTTTCATAAATGTCTCAGTATCTGGTGGGACTGAACCCTACAGTGCTGAAGCAGTCCCGATATAGGTGAGCAGAAGTTTTGTGAAAGCCTTTTCTTCATTTTATTTATTCTTACAGAAATTAAAAAGCAGAGTATACAACAGCAAGAAACAGAGCATGTGTTTTGCATACATAGAAAAGCAAGCAAAATAGATATAGCAAGGCACTGATACACATGAGAAAAATTGCATCAATACTTTAGTCGTACATCAGCTTATGAATACTGTATTGATCTGTTTTTCTTCCAGCACTGAGATAAGATTAGTGTTACATGCATGGAGCTTCCTTAGCTATTGGATGCAGGGATTAGTGTTTGGAACATAGAGGCTGGTAGTCAAGAAATCCTGATTCAGAAGATGGACAAAGCTGACTTCCTGACTTCCTTTTTTTGCTTTCCTCACCTGTTATTGTGACCAGAGAGATACTTCATACTTGCCTGCATTACAGGTCTGATGTTATGCATCTACTGGACAATTTAAGTGATTTTAAAATGTGTGTGCAGAAAAGCTGATGACTGTTGTTCTAGTCTATGAGTGCTCCTTTCACACTGTTGCATTTTTTTGCCTTGTAGTATTTGTACCATTGTGGCAGCTGGAGGCCAAAACTGAGCATTGTTTCAGACACTGCATAAGCATGTCGCAGGTGACAGTGGCTGCCGGTGGTATCTGCTCTGCAGATCAGGGCTAAGTGCCGCTGCTTGTGGGTGGCTCCCTTCACTATCTCTGGAGGCTTTATGCCTCCTTCTGACAGAGGTAGCCTTTTGTCCTCTGCCTCTCTGCCAAGTAATGGTCCCTGCCGTTCAGAGCTTGCTGTGTCTCTGCATTTGACAGATTTGAGAGAGCCTTACGGAAGACAGTAATGAAAGTAATATTAAAAGTTCCTTAGGAAAATGAAGTTTTCCCAGATATCAAGTCCTGATCCAAGTTACCTTTCTTGTCTACAGTGGTTTTTTGCAGGAGAAAGGGTAAATAGGAAAAACAAGTCATGTAGCTTCACATTGTGACAATAGATAATAGTAAGAAGTTTTAGTGCCTTTCCTCTCTTGTGGAAAGGAGGCCACTCTCTCTAACAATTTGGCATGATGACTAAGATGGATAGAAAGGAGAACTAAGACTGTACAAATAAAATACAGAGTGTACCACACTTAAAGAAATTTAGATTACTGTCTTCTAGAGGCAAGTGTTTTTATGAACCAGCTTTGCTTTACAGCTCTAAAAAGCAATAGTTTTCCTTGTCATCTCTGGACTAAACTAGTGTCAAGAAAACATTTCTCAAATCAAGTATGCTTTTGAGTTTGTGAGCTGTGGGCTTGGATATGGTTGCTAGTGCTGTCTGTTGGAGGTTCTGTCAGTGGCCTTACTGGAAATGAGTTCAAGCATGGGAATAATGGGAGGGACCTGTTTGCTTTTATATTCTCACTTTAATTCTTCTTAGAGTCTTATGACTAACAAGAACCTGCTTTTGCTGCTACTTACCATTTTTAAGTACAAATCCATCATTAAAGACCCAGTTCCATGCTAGCATGGGGCCCGATGAAGCCCTGTGAGAAAGGTACCATATTGCAGTCCAAACAAATAGCTGTAGAACTCTTGCATGTTTTATGAGCTCTTGAAGTCTGGCAGAGTCTCAGGTTTGCCTTCTATCTTCAAATCTACTTTTTTTAATTTGGGAAGTGGAGAGGGAGTGAAAGAGAAAGATGAAGAAATCAGACAGGTAAACAGGCTTTGCACAGGGATTTTTAACACTGCTTTTATTTAAAGCATGCTGTTGGTTCTATTTAGCAGTTCTGCCACCAAGCTCCAAACCCATTCTAGTTCAAGCTGCCATTGGGAGTCCCATTTACTGAATTTGTGGTGAGTCAGAAAGCATTTCTACCTGCTTCAGTGTGCTCCTGGGACAAGAGGAACTGAAGAGGAGAAGCTCTTTTGCCATTTTGTATAGGGTTCTGATTTGATTTGCTCCCATCAGACGAACATATACTCCTCTGGGGGGTGACTTGCCCCTGTGGCTGCCTCCATGACAAGCTGGTACTCCTCAACAGGAGTTATCTTACAGTCTGGCCCAATTGCCTGTTTGTTTCAGAGCAAAAAGGTCAAAGACCTTCCTTACCAGGCTCAGGTTTCTGTACTTCCAGTCTGAAGCTGAACACACAATTCATCATGCCCGTAAACCAGGGCTACCTGTGTCCTCACTGGCCCCTTCTCAAAGTTGTGTGAGTCCATGCTTGCTAGCAGGGTGTGTTGCTTATGTGCAGAAAGACATTACAGCTCTCCTGAAAGCTGCATGTAATACTAAATGCTAATTTTTCAATGACAAAAATTCAGTGGAGAATGCAGTGCTCTTTGATAGGAATTTCATTTTTTTTACAGGTTTTCCATGCCATGGCAAGATTAACCCATGTACATTTCACCTCTTTATATTAGTCATAGCTTTGATCCTCCAGATTCTAAATACTCTTTCTCTGCACCTCATTCATCCAGAACATGTATATTGAAAATGCAATTGATTTGTGGTGCAATTCTGAAAATCTTTTCCTATCCCATACAGAGATATATTTTAGCATTAGATTTTAAGAGATGTGGTGTAAAATGCTGGATACACCAAAGTAAAAGGAGAGAGAGTTACTACTCATTACACCTATTTCTCAGATGATAGAAAAAAAGCATTAAAGTAATATAACTGCAACTCCCTCTTCAATTAATTTCTTGAACCTGCTTTGATCCTGTAGATGTTTCATGTTTTTCAGATTGATTTATAGAATATATTTTCAGAATGATTTCTAGAATGCAAATAGGTGTATAAAAACAAACTGTTAATGTACTTTGAGTACCTTAACTTACCTTTACTACTAGGCACATGTAACTACTGCAAATTGCAGATGCAACATTTTGCTTAAAGTTGAGACAGTGGAGGTAACTGACTTCTAAAGGAATATTTCTAGTGTAATTCTTTATCATTCAGAATGATGCTGAAGAATAAACTAACACTGAGAGAGGAAGGAGGAAAATTGTATTTGTACTTGTGTAGGCCTGCTTGCATTTGTGAGGTGATCTGAGGACAGTTTTACTCAAACACGAGAGGAGGGGATAAATATATACATGTATACACACACATATGTAGTAAGTAAGTAATAAATATCTTACATAGTAAGATATTTCTAAAAGTTATTGAATAAATAAAGCATTTATTCAATAAAATAAAACTTGTTAAAAGTATCCAACCTACTTCCAATGGTTTGAGCTACATTCAGGAAAGGCAGTATTGAATAGAAAACAAGTTGCATTCCTTTTGCATTAAGATGGCATTAATGTTGTTGTTTGCTTGCAATATTTTGATTGCCACATCCATTTTGGTTTGCTTCTTTCTCAGATTGTTTTGAGAGGGCTTTCAGCTGGTGCAAATGTGCAGTGCTTCCCCACTGTTCATGTTTTAGTTGAGGATGGACCCACTGAGGACAAAGTAGAGTTAAATTTGGTTGACTGCATTTTCCCCTTATCCTTCCATTTTTAATTCTGTTTTAGCATGCTAATGTTTTAAAGGTGCAGGTAAATCTTTTTTGTTATGAACCAGTACTTCACATGTAGTCAAATGGTTCTTGTCTAGCAGTCATCTTTTCAAATCAATGTGAGTCTTTCGTTTTCACCTTGCCAAGATCTTCTGTCATTGGGAGGCTTATGTGTTTCAAGTGCTTTGCCAGACTGAGGTTTAAACAATCAACGTAGCACCCCCTGGGCAAGACATTGCATTGTCTCATACCCTTTGCCATCACTGATGCTCTTTTCAAGTCTGTTTCCTCCTATTCCTCCCAAAATGATGTCATGGCTTGTCCTGGCATCAGAAAATACTAAGTGATATAGGATTGGGCCCCCTATGTTTAAAATTATTTTTAATTTATTCTGTCATTGCAATTCTTGGGACACTAACCAGACATATTCTTTGTCTGTGATGTGATGTCCATCCCTGTGGTAAGAGCAAGCTATTGTTAGGCTTTGTTCAACCATGGAGGTGGCTCCAAGTAGTCTGTTTGATTCCTTACATAGCTTTTCAAAGCTGTTATGTCCTCAAAAAGTTCAAAATAGTGTCACAAAATGCTGTGCTGAACTCTGGAGCCCCCTGTCTTGAAGCAGAGCTGGTACTTCTGCTGACTGACTGTGGCCGTGAAGTCCCATGAAGGTTGACATAGCATTGTGCACCATCAGTGTTGAATCTAGGTAAAGGCTACAAGAGAACTGAAGAGTCCCAATATCTAGCAGCCCTAATCTTAATTTTCTTTTCAGTGTCTTATAGAACTTTATGAAGATGAGATGACTGAGAGTGACGTTTTAAGATGTTCACATGCCATTGTTGGCACATGATGATAGAATTATAGAGAGATACTAGAACTTATTACTGGATGTTCATCTGTTTCTACTTTATTATTATTATTTGTTGGAAATATTAGTGGGACCAGCTAGTCTTCTTTAATTGAAGTATTAAACTCCTGTTTGGTAAAGGCTTTTACAAATACGTTGTTAGAAGCCTCTGAAAAAAGATCTTATCAAAACCTATCAACCAGAGTTTTTCCCCCAAAAAACCTTTTCCTGGTCCATAAAGAGGACAAAAAACTTTGAAACACTATTAGTAAAAATAAAGTAACAATAAAACGTCAGCTTTTTTTTTATTTGCTGTTGAAAATGGAAGCAGATAAAGGTACAATCTTTTTCTTGGCTTTGAGTTCTTTTTTTGACATAATGTTGACTCGAGAATGTGCAGATGACTGTTTCTTAGTCTTATTGTTACTTGCTATCATAATAATCCTGCAAACTGAAATATGAAACTCTAGTGAGCAATCATATTGATATCTTGGTATATACTTGATTAAAAGTACTTCTGTTTGTATGAATGGACCTACTCACGAGAGTAAAGTCCCCTTTCTAAGTAGAAGTTGGATTCAGACTGAGTAGTATCAGCCTAGTTATTTGCAGAGGCACAGGGACGCAGTGGGAAGCAGAAACAATTTCTTTCATATTGTGCATCAAAATCATTCAGATTTTCTAGAAGGGTCTGCTTTATTTCCACTTTATTAAATGCAGTCTTGCTTATCCTTATACCAATTGTGTGTGTGTGTCTGTTTTCTGAAGGTATCTTCTTTTATTTATTGTAATATGGGAATATTGTATTTTTCAGTCTGTAAATTAGATATTTGATTCAATGCAGAGGCAGAACACAAGAGTGTTAAAAATGTCCAATTCCAGCAGGTGAAGGCAAAGGATGTTTAAAGCTTGGTGCATATAATGTTTATATTACATTAAGTACTCTGTTATTGCACAGGATGCTTATTGTTAGTGTCTGTAGGGAGAATCAGTTCCAAAGATTTCAATTTCAATAAACTGATTATGCAGTTCCACCACATACAATTAGGAAGGTAGTAATGAAATGGTTATGAGGTCCCTTGGCATTCTGTAGTTGTTTTTTTTTTAAATTTTGTGAATAACATCAGGAGCATTCTGGAGGGAAGTGTTTATGTATTTATTTATTATTGATTTAAAAAAATACATTTAACATTACTAGTTATTGCAAATCCAGTCTCAGCAACAGGAAGGAGATAGGCTGTTTCCACATTATTAAATGCAGGATGCCTGGGGAATTGAGGAGATTTATCCTTTATATAAATATATTAAATATTAATGAATAGTAGTTACAGAAATTAATTTATAGCTGCATTTAATTTTCTAATAACCTTTCATAGCTTTATTCCTTTGTTGCAAATAATGCATATTTAAATACAGCCCCTTGACAAATACCTTGGTTGACTACAGAATGATCTTGTCCACTGATCAGAGTGCTTCATGTACTTCACTGGATAAGAGAGAGAGGATAAGGGAAAAGAATTTTAATCCAGTCAATGCTCTATGGCTCAAGAAGAGAGGAACCTCATCTCTTCTGAGGGGAAAAAGAGGGGCAACACAGGGAGGATTCAAAAACTTACAAAAATTGTTGTATCTCACTACAATCTACACTTGGCCCTTTTGAGATACACTATTAATATCACCTATTTTGAAAAGCCTAAAAATACCTTGTTTGCAGTTTCTCATCAATCTGTGTGGAATGTTTTGGGTTTCCACAGCTTGATATTCTTTAGGTAGAGACTATATAGGAAGAATGCTTGAATTTATCTCAAAGTACAACTTTTTGTCCTCACAAGCTAGTTTCCTACTTTTCCAGCTGCCAATAACATTTAGTGGTTTTTTGTGGTTGATTTTTCATTTGAGTTCAGGTTTGGGTACAAAACAGCTCCAGAAGAAAGGTCAGTTCCAATTCTGACATGGATTTGTTGCATCATCTTGGACAACTTAATCTTGGGCAAGATCATGGTCAATCTACTCCTTGCGCCTGAGTTTCTCCATCAATGAAATAGGTGGAGGGCATCTTATTTATTCTCCTTTTTTACTCGTCTAAACAATTAGATTCAAGAGACAGACAAACTTTTCTATTTCAGGTTGCTAGAACTAGGTCCTCAAACAATAAGTTGGATATAAGCCATATCTTACTGCATGTCTGACTGCAGAGTTTCTAGACTTCTAAAATTTTTATGAACTCCTTTTTTTTCTTTTTCTTGTTTGTGGGGGGTTTTTTTGTTTGTTTTTTTTTTTTTTTTAATGTAGATTACAGCTGGGAGAAACATCTGTATGAAAGATAAGAGAAAAGAAAGGAAAAGGGTTTGCCATATGTGCTTATTTTTTTCCTGTTCAAGCTTTACCTGGCTTCTCTTGGGAATAAGACAAACGGATGAGTCTTAATATGAGGGCCACTAGAGATCTATGAGGATTTTACACAGTTCTTAAATAGCCAAAGAAAAATAAGTTTTTGTGTCCTTTTCTTTTCCTTGAGCATGGTTAGAATTGGATCATTACTATCCAACAGGAGGACTTTTGACTTTCAGGAAATAGGTTTTCAGTGATAAACTAGATTTGCAAGATTAAGTGTCCATGAAATCTTCACAAACGATAAATGCATCTTCCTGTTACCAAGACAAAGAAATAGTTGAGGGAGATCTGGGGAAGAAGGCAGAGGGGTAAAGGGGTTGTTGCTTTCAGAGGACATGGGTACCAATTCCCACAAACTCAGCCATGCAACAGAAATCATAAGAAAATTTCTGAAAAGAATGGCACAGAACAGTATTGCAAAAGAGACCTGTACACACTTTGATAATGCTAGTCACTTGAATTGCTTTGCCAAGTTACTCTCATTGTGACTAACAGTGATGGGGAAGTATGTTCATTATCTTCTTCATGTTAAGCTGATTGTAAACAGTGGGGCTTTCTCTGTCTCGTTTGAATTGTCTTCTAGTGCCTGGTACAGATCTGAAAACCGAGGCACTTTTAAATGCGTGATAAATTTATTATAAGAGAGAATTGCCAAATTCTAAGGATGATGAGAGCATGTCTAAAGAAATATTTAAGTCAGAAGTGGGACTCATATCCCTCCTATGGGACACAGAGGGAATGGTTCAGCATTTTCTGGGACCTTGGCAAATAGCACTGTTTTCATATGTTCCTCCTGGTCTTTAATATTGGAAGATGACATGAATTTGATGTGCTGTGTCAAACATATGGAAATTAATTAATATTTTTATATTGTAAAAATATTTGTAAAACAAATCTAATTCAGGATCTGAATTGCAATTTGACCAAACAGGCATTAAATAGTGTTAAATCATCTAGATGCTCTTGTATTAATTAATTTATTTTTAATCATCAGAGAGAAGCTTGAAAATTCTAAATGTTGATAAGCACTCAGAACTGAAAACTTCTCTAGGAATCCGCAGGGATTCCCACTGAGAAGGGTGAATGTGTTGGCCAACATGGAGTTGAGCAACATGTCAACAAACAGAAGTGCCAGGGAAGACTGCGGGGAGTCTATTGGTTTGAGCATCGATTCAGACACGTGTATTAGAATACAAAGAGCTACTCTGAATCTTATCTCCTGGCTTGCTGCCAGGTTCATTTCCAAGCTCAATGTTTCATGCTGCCAGCCTGAGTAATCCATGCTTTTGTGTGTCTGGACATACCAGCTCTGCTTGCTTTTGGTGCAATGTATACTCTCCTCAGTGTGAGAAGGCAGAAGACACTTTGCAGGGTTCTGCTCTGCTTTTTGGAAGCAAGTGATATTCCATAAGAGGAATTTTTGTATAAAACTTACATTGTCAAGCTTTCCTACCTTTGGAGTGAATATATAAAAGCCAAAGGTGTTGTACAATGGTTTTCCAACTGTATTATGTTGTGCCTGTCCAAAAATTTGAAAACAAGGACTTCAGTATGGTTTGCTACTTGAAGTCATTTCCAGTTCTGCCTGCCAGAGCACAATCTCTAAGGATTGAGTTTTAGGGTTAGGATCATAAAAATAACTGGTCCAATATACTATAAGTGTAAGTCACTGTATGTGTTTGAACTATTCACATCAGTAGATACCCAAAGATGAATGCTTTCTGCAGAAGTAGCCATCAACATCTTAGCAGTACTGCTGTCTAAGTTTCCTTATGCCACACTGACCCTACTCTGCCCTTGTGCACTGAACCCATGTGGTGAACGAGTTCAGGGAGCCCATCCTGCTGATAAGAATAAGTACTCCATCTGAGGCACTGCATAGGAGCAATGAAAGAGATTGCCAGAGCGTCATATGTAGCAGATTCATAGACACATGGACTAGGTTCAGAAATATATGCTGTTGCATCTTCATGTTCTTTGCAGAGGACATGATGTTTAAGCACAAAAACATGAACACAGAAGGGGTTTTGTTTAGCTCTCACTTAATCCCCATGCCTGTACATGTTGGCAATATGACTAGGTATACTGAAATTAGGCAGAAAAGTGCAGGCTTAAAATTGAACACTAAAAGATGTTGATTCATGCCTGCTTAATATAAGGTATGTCAGGACTAGATCTATAAACTCCCAGCAGAGCCGGAGGACATTCAGACCTTCACAGGATTCATCTTTTTGAGTGATCCATTGGAACTCTCCTGTATTCAGCTGAACTACGTGAATGTCAGAGAGCCGAATTTGGTCAACTGGACGTAAATTTTGGAAGAAATCTACCACCCCTGGACTTGGCCTTTAAAAAAAACAACCACAAAACCAACACCACCACCAAGTAAAAACTCAACCAAATATTTGCTGAGAACTTTAATGAGAGGAAAATAGTTACAGGGAATTTGCCCATTCACAGATGAAAGAGCTCCACAAAGTCCTTCAAGAATTTAAAGCATTGTAAGTAAATGACTGGAAAGTCTTCACTGAGCACCGTCATTGCTGTTGAAATGACTGACAGCTGTAAAAATTAACATGTTACTGATCATATGAGTTATAGTAGGTGTTGGGTTTCATTATTTTTATTCATTGCATGCTGGGCAGAAAATAATTCAAACCAATGACTCTGAAGGTAGCCAGACTATGTGTTCCCACACAGACTGTCTCGAGTCTTCTGTGCAAATGGGCCCTTATAGCTTGACAGAGTGATGACCTTTCAGGTGAAAGTAGATGGTTACCTGGTGACACAAGGGGACTGGCTGAAATAGTTGTGACTATAAAAAATGCCAAAGAAATGGACTTGGGGAAAACAGGATGCAAAGTAGTTTTGTGGAAGCTTTTGAGCCTAGGGCATGGCAGTAATGCCTAAGCATTTTGCACTGTTGAAGTGTGCTTACTATGTGACAATAGGATCTACAAAATTTCAGCATCCACCTGGGAGCATTGCTGCAGTCCTGCCAGATGAGGGAGTGGACCAAGGAAAATCGTTGCCAGAAGGGTTGTTTTGGTGCATCCTTCTATTCAGTGTTCACTGCTCCCGTCTAATATGTAGAGGACAGGAATTTGACACAAAATTGGCTGTGGAGCTGGGCTGTTTAAAACAGACCTTGTTAGTTGGAAAGATGAGGGCTGTCACTTCTAATGTGTTCCCAGATGTTTGCTTCTGTGATAGCACATGGAAAGGAAAAGACTGTACAGGTCTGGCAGATAGATGAGTAATTTTCAAAAATCCTGACTGTGGGTCACAATTTGACTGCTCAGTTTGGGATGCGAATTCGCTCTTGGCCTTTGTTATCTCTGCTAAATTGTCCCCCAAGGTAAACGGAGCAGAAAAATATTCATGCTAATAATGCTGTCAACTGCTATTACTACATCATTAATGCTTCTTGTCATTTATTAAAAGCGACTGACAATTCCTTAATGTTCATTGGCAATACAGTAGGAATGCCCTGTAGTTTTGTGTTGTATCATCAGTAAAAGCTATCAAATATGTTCAGGGAAATGAATGGATCCAGAACCTATGAATTTCCTAGAGGAGGCAGGAAAAGTATTTTAGCCTCCAGTTTGTGCACTTGGGGACCCGTAAAAACCAAGCTATTGTATTTAGGCTGATTGTATAAATGACTCCAATCTGCTCCAGAAAAGTTTGAGGATTCAGAAACCAAAAACCCTGTGGTACATGAGGACTGAGAGATGATTAAGCATGGCTCTGACATACGTCTTTGGTATATGGCACTCCTGTCCTGACCTTTTGCAACTTTCAAGAGTACCCCTTGAGAATAATGTTGAATTGATGTATATTAAAGAAATGGGAGAGTTATTTCAATTCAAATATTGATTTGGAATCCAGTTGCCTGTCAAAGTGTAGGGTAGAAATGTGGTGGAAAACTGGTTCTTGGTGGAGTGCAATTCAGTGAGATCTGGACTCTAAATACAAAAACTCTCTTTTGATTCTTCTGTTTCATTGAAATTATTTTAAGTATATTAAAAAAGGAGAATTATGACAATGACACTTTAAACTACCTACATTATTCCCATCAATTGTATAAAATTCAAATGCCAAAAGGATTTTAAAACAAACAGCTTTTCTTTAAAAGTACAAATTACGTATGTGTTGTTTTGTCCCAGAGTCTGCTTTTAACGCCCAAACACTGTAAACTTATATAAGCCAGGATTTGTGGTGGTTGTAATTGGACTCAATGTGTTACAACTGAAATTTGTGAGCCAATCAAGAATTATTAGTAAAATCAAGAATTTCAGGAATGGGGGCAAGGGGAGAAAGCTGCCTTTGGATTTTTTTTCAGAATGACTTTCAGCCTTACTTTGGGGGGATAAAATGAGATGATATTGGAAAGAAAAGTATCTCACCAGAGCTTGTATCTATTGCTGTCTTGAATGCTTATGCAGCTGCTCCACTGGAGCCAGATTGATCCATTCACAGGCAATGATCATTATATATCATTTCATAGAGAAAATGCAATGTTTTTCTTTTAAGTTGTCCTTTCTGATGGATGCTATTATGCTGAATCTTATTGCATTATATTACAGTTCTGAAATATTTAGGTATTTATGTCTTTGGTAAGTAGAAGAGTAGAGTTTGAATATGATACTGTGTTTGAAAATATTAATCTTCGTGGAGGAGGAAAGTACTCTTGGAAGATGAGCTGCTCCTAATGGGGAAATTCTACTTTCTGTTCCAACATGAGGGTGAAGTGTAAGAGGCCTTCAGCTTTCAGGATCCCCTGATGTGTTTTAAGCCCTTGTGTTAGTAGCGAGACCTGTCACTATCTACTGGGATTTCCTCCACTTTTACCATTTTAGTGCAAAATATTGTCTTATTCCAAACACAGTTAATCTCAGAAAAAATAATGTGTTTAAAACTGCCTTACATACTGCATTTGAGATTTATTTTTTCTAAGAGCCACTCTGCCTTTAAAAATGTAAACAATTAGCCCCACATATTTTTAATATTCTTGAAGTCACTGTTTCAGGGGTTTTGTCCAAGGGTCCTCATAAGAGAGAAGGAAAACAACACAGAAAAAGGAGAAGCTGAGCAGGAAAGAAGAGCCAATCCTTTAGAACTCTGTGCTTCAAAAAGAAATGAATGAAAGTTAAAACCTAGGTAGGAGATATAAATATTGTCACTTTTCTTTGTGGTGATTAAACTATTTTTTTTTTCTATCTCTGAGCTGTGTATCCCGTAGCAGGTTAGCCTGAAGTTCTGACATGAAATTATTTCAGTGCCCAGAGCTCAAGCACCGAGGCACACTCATCATGCTGCCTGATGTTGTAGGTAGCCAATGCTGCCATGCCTTCACGCTCCAAAGCATGGGCCCTGTTCCTGAGGTGTACAGTGTATAGGATGCTCCAATAATTGATCAAGTCAGCAGTGACTCTACCTTGATGATAGTGGCCTAATATTTTGGGGAGCTATCCCTAGAAAACCTGATACAGAAAGATCAACCCCTATTAAAACCAGTAAGAACTGGCAGACATGCTTCTAGATGAACTCTCTTCCACCGTGCTGTTCCTCAGCAGCCTTTAATTCTGCTGCTTGTGTCTTAGGAGAACTTAGGAGATATTTGTGCTGCTTGATCCTTTGCCTGGCACTTTGTGCACTGCAAAGCAGCACCACAATGCTCTCCAGCTTAGCCCATTGGTATTTCAGAGCAGCTGGGCTGCCAGGACTGCTCTGGGACTGAGGTGTCCCAGCACGGAAATGTTACAGGCAAGGACTGTGCTTAGAGACTCCCACCTGCAGTGCAGGCTCCACTGAGAAAGCACAACATTCCTGCTTACAGCCTACTCTGATAACCTACAGCCCCAGCATATGACACAGCACAACACAGCTATTATGCCTGAAAGGTCAGAATGCATGCACTGTCATATAATCCAGTGCTTAAGATTTCAAACTTTGCAAGACTCAGAGATGCTTTAAAGAAACCTTCTACTTTAATATGAAACAGGAAGCCTGTGTGTTACTGCCACAATTTGTCTCAGTTATTACATGACATGAAATTAAACTTATGGGAAAGAAAGTAACTTCCATGTAAGGAGTTTTCATGCTGTTCACAGTAGATATCACTTGGTATTAACTGTGTACTTGCATCTGTGCAGCTGCCAGAGCTTGTTTTTTCCATACCAAACAAAACTGTGTAAAATAAAAGAAAACATTTAAATTCTTATGAAACTTTGCAAAGACTTGCAACCTCTCCAAGACCTGAGGAGTGTCCATGCACAGGGGTGTCTTACGCAGGAGCATAAAGAAGCGTCACCAGTGCTTCATGCTAAAATTGATTTTAGTGGGACTGCTCACAAGAGTAGGTTAACAAAGTGCACGAATGTGTTACTACCCTCTGCTGTTCCGAGCAAACCCTGTCTGTGGTCATTTTTCAAAACGAAAGGATTCAGAGGATAGTGCTGTACAACTTGCACCTCCTGTGTTTCGCTGCAGGTAATCTATAGGCTGCTGGAACCATGCAGAAAGGGCTTGCATTTATCCTCCAGCCAGTGCTCCACAGAAATTTCATCCAGAAGCCAAATAAAGGTTTAAGATATATTTCAACAGTGAACCAAGAGAGCAGCATCAGAACAGGAAAATTTTTGTTGATAACAGATCATCAGCTAGCTAAGGATAAAGAAAGAAAAAGATATTGTATCTATAAGTCTAAGTAAGCCTGTGGGTGTGCATTAAGGACTTAACTCAATTTGAAAAACGCTGCCCAAATTTGTTTCTACTGTGCGCAAAGTGTTTCTAGGCCTTAGATGAACCATTATATTTATCCAGCATGACATCTTTTAAAATATTTTTGACTAAGGAGCCTGTATGGAGCATACATATTAATATAGCTTTTGTGAGCATGTTTGTACTTCTAGACGAGAATGGCTCATTTGGAGCTCTCCCAATTTTATGCTGTTTCGGAGGTGTGCTATATCCCAGATGAAAACCCACAAGAAAATGTAATTAGTGGAACAAAATTTAGTGCATATATCCCACGGCTAGATTTTACATTGCAACAGCTTTGCTGTTAATTTTAATTCTTCTTCGAAGTACTGAAACCAAGAGATTATTGAGTTAGGGACCTAATCACATCAAAAAAATCAAGCCTTATTTTCCAGTCCCTCCATACATCTTTTTCTTCAAAGAATACTTTTAAAGGGGCCTGATCCTCTATTCATGAAGAAAATAAAGCAACCAGGCTCACAAATTTTGACCTTGAACCTGGCAGAACCCAGATTAATGGAAGCTGAAATAGAATGGCCAACTTTCTTGAGTAAAGATTTGTAGAATCTACTTCTGGTTCACCAAGTTTCAGGCTAAAGCAAGTTTTACAGCCAAGTTATAAATATTTGAAAAATGTGAAGCATAATGGGAACGCTGACACAACCTTAACCACAGAGGCATAAGCAGGTCAGTGTTATAATCTGGCAGTGCTGTTTTGACAATGGATATATGATAGGGCAATCCAGGTCTGGAGAACTTTTAGCTACATATATCAATATGAACCTAATTTACTTAGACCTTAAAATAATCATTCACATTAAAAATCTATAGCACTCTGCTGTATAGACCAAGACATTTTCTTTCTCCCTGATTTATACCAGACAGATACACATTAAAGTATACAATAAACAAGCAGAGTATTAAATCACTGAGGTGGTGTTTCTTCAGACTTTTCTTCCGATCACTATTTACTGAACAATATCATAACAGCTATATATCCTTTGGAGTGTTAATATGTAACCAGAACGAATAGACAACATAGGAAAGGTGGAGAAAAGTTAGATATATAAGCAAGAAAAAGTGAGTTATTGATTTTATTGACTGGTTTGTTAACTTCTGACATTGCAATAAAGCCTTATTTATTTGTATACAGAAGACTCAATTATATAGATACATATTATTTAAACAGCTGCATTATTTGCAGTGGAATTGCAGTTTCATAAATAATATAGACCTGCACTTCTCAAGCTGATGTTTATCCATTGTTACTGTTTAGGGAATTCTGGTATCCACAACTGGTCTTTGGAGGAAAGTCATTAGAACAGCATTAAGTAAAACCCATGCTATTACAACAATACATGTCCAAAGCACACTAGCACATACAAGCTGTGTTCTTCACAATGACTGAAATAAAAACTGTCGTATCCTGTGGTTCTGTGACTGGAGGTATCAGCACGCTGGCAATACCTGCTGATGCAACCACCCTAATTGACATGCTCCTTTGGTCCTGGACTCCTCTATGCTCTGACAAGCCAACAACACTGTCTGTGAGATGAAAAGTGTTTAAGGTGGTAAAGGTCTCAGAGGAGTGGCTGGGCATTAAGCGTAAATCTTCCTTTTGCCAGCTGAACACCTAATCTTTCTTTCATTTATGGCAGCTATGCAGAACAGACACTGGGAGTTTTGGCTATTTCAAACCAACCCTGGCTGCCTTTTGCATATCCTCAAGGCTGGGAGCACTAAAAGAAGATATTAGGAAGGCAGCAGTATTCCAATTCCATAAAGCACATCAGGTGTGCTAAACCACCTTTTGGCTACCAAAGGATCTGACTTGTAGGAAAGATGAATCCAGGGTTCTCCATGCTCCATTGTGGCCAGACATAAGACAGCTTCTCTGTACAGATTAGCAACACAGCTGGTTTAGAGAGGCACACAGTGTGCGTCTGTAGAGCACCATGTGAGCATAACTGTGTGGCTTCCACACCTGGACTGGCTTCTGGCTCAGCTGGGAGCATGGACAAAGAAATTCAAGTCTGTTTGTCTGTGTGTACCTTTAAACATTATCTTATTTTTGTACATACAGCTAGCTTCTTCTAAATGATTGCAAGGGTCAAAGTCAGATGCCAGAGCTCTTACAGAATAGTTTAAAAATGTTTTCTTTAACAGCTCTTTTAGAAGGAATCAGTGATTGCTTTTTGCCCAACTCTAGATTATGTTTAGTGGGCACGTACACATAGTCTGAGATCTGACATTATCCTGAAAGTAAATAATATGACAAATAGAAGCTGATGCTGGAATTGTTTTGGTGTGTAATGGAGTTAGAATAATGACAGGACAATAATATGGATCCGACTCTCTTAGTGACATAACATGCTATGAATTCACTTAATGACATCTTTTACCAGTAGTTATTTTTCAATTACTATAATGCTGAAAAAATAAACAAAACCATATAATATGAAAATGAAGGTGATGTAGAAACTGATTTGTTTAAATATATGTATCTATATATAGAGAGGCATATATATATATCTACCTATATACGTGTGAAGACAAGTGTTGGCACAGATTAGAAAAAGACTGTGTATTCCATATAATTTAATCCTGTTAGGATGTGTCTTAGTTGCCTGCCACTTGCCATTTTGCCAAAGCTAAGTTGTGTGGCTTCTTTTTGCTTTTTTGCTTTCTTCTCAGCATGTTGTTACAAAGAGGTCTTGTGTGACTAGGCTCTGCTAACCAGGAGATCTTTCATGCACTTCAACTGTCCTGGGATATATGCCTTTTACATGTAAAGTTTTTTTAACCTGTGATGTTATTCTTAAGCCTTTCCTAGAGAACTAATCCAACATGTTTATAATCCAATGGGAGTTTGACTCGCATAAAGGTGAGATCAACATAATACAGGAACAGTATCCAAATGTTTGTAACCACTTGTTTTTTTCTCTGCAGATATTTTAGGGTATTTTCAGTGTGCAAAAGACCATTTTAGTGCCTGCTTCAGAGTATTTTACTATTATTGCCCAGCAAATAGCTGCTCAAATCCAGACACAATGATAATGTTGGCTAGTCATTCTGCAGCTGAATGTGATATTTTTAGCTTTTGATCTATGGAGGAGGGAAGGAATGGAGCAGTGGGTGTGTGAACCAAAAGCCCTTGCTGTGTTTTAAACTTGGTTTAGTAATGGTAAGGCTTGACATAGTTTGCAAGACCTGGCCGGTGGGCTGAATGCTCTTTAAAAACAGATAAAGTATTTGGGAATTCCTGGCAAAAGTTTACTGTAAATAGCCACTACAATTGATTTCAGACAATAATGAAGAGAGAGAATTTAATTCAGTTCAGGATTTACAAGATCTGGAGGCATGCATACCATGAGTTTCTGCAACTCCCAGCCAAAAATTTCATTTGAAATAATGTCTCATCCTGCTGAGCTGCATCATGAGAACCTGCTGCAGATACCAAATGGCACAGGTTGCTTTTGAAAGGCTGTTGTATTTTTGTAGCTGGGAATTTCTGAAAGTATATATGCAGCTAAATAGGTTTATAATGAAAACTTGCCAGTTTTGTTATGTAGTCTGATCTAGGAGTGTGGCCTCCTGCATACAGAGTTGCTGCCACTGTTAAGGTTTCCTCCTGGATCTCAACTGGACTCCTACAGGACACCGCTCTGTGGGACAGCTCTTTCAAGAGCCTGAATAAAGTCCGAACAGCTGAACAACCTGTAATGAGACACTCGATGGAGCTGCCCCACAGGGCTGTGTAAAGACCACAGCAGAGAGTGTAAAATTGCTTAAGACACCACAGGAATGAAACCAGACAGTGGACTCAGTAGCAATAGTGTTAAACCAAAGTTGCTTTACCATACTTACTGTTCAGGATCCTCCAGCAGGAGTTTACATATATTGTGGGTTGCATTTTGCTGAACACTGACTCTGCTGCCAGGTGCTTTTACTGGGTTTGATTGAATGCTTTCTTCCTTAACTGGATATTCTCCTCTCAACAAAATAGGTGATTTGAATTTTTAAACCGGCTCTCATAGGACCAATAGAATACTAGTTCATCTGCTTTCCATCTTACAGCTTTTTCTTTCCAATCCCTTGTCAAAGTTGTGAGTTGAATTTCTGTCATTGGCTACCTACCTGTGCCCTCTCCTTTGAAATTAGTCTATCATTATAACTTGTAAAAAACAAAGCATGCCAGACATATTACTATTTTCTTCCACCCAGAAGCCTAAATTACTGTGCACCAGAGGTCATCCACATGCATTTCCTGTATTATCATCAGCCAAACGCATATTAAGCAGACTGTGCAAGGATCCCCAGGCAAACAGCAATGTATATAATTTTAAGATATCTTTATATTCTGCCTTATTTGGAGGAAGGGTACAGGAGTCAGATGGGGAGGGTGAGCGTCCAGAAGTTGGGCTTTTGGTGGAAAGTTTGCCCTCTTCCCTATTAGGAACAAAAGCCACATGGATAGATAAATGATGTAAATATTACAAAGAAAGCCTAGACAGCTATAAAGATGGCAAACTTTGGCATTTAGTAAGTTTCCAGGAATGGAAACAAACGAAAGTTTAATTTAGAGAAGCCTCCTGCCCTTCTTAGCTAGGGATCAGCTGCCCAACATGAAATAATAATGCATTCAACTGTCCATCTTCTTGTAAGTAACCTTTATCATCATTGCATTCCCCAGCATTAACAGCAAACAGTGAGTATGAGATGTTGTATGAATTCAGGCAAAACTGATAGGGTCTTTGTGACCTTAATGTGATTATATTTGTGCTAATGTATACAGTATAAAAGAAACTAGAACTGTCAATATGAAGGGTCCAGTTAATAAAAAATGTATGTACCATTAGCAAAAGAGTTTTATGCACTGTACTTAGGAGGTGAAGGAAAGTAGAATGAGTCTATTTTGAATAAAGAACATACTTTTGCAATTATATTCCTTCACCTTTTCTTCAGTAGCAACACTTTTCTCAAGTGAAATATCTGAGGCAGAAGAATATTCATGTAGGCACAAATAAGAAAAAAAATTCTCTGATGGAAAAGAGAAAGAGGAAAAGATGAGACAATTAAAGAGGAGCAAAAATAAAGATAGGAAAGAAGAAAATTTAAGGCCTTGGGAGAGCTAGGGCTTTGAGTTATCTGTGATTTTTGAGCCTTGGTGTAGTAGTTTTTTTGTCAGGTGGTAAATACAACTGGTTGTTGCCCAGGAGAAGTTATCTGTAACATGAGTCACTTAATTAGTCTGGTTATCATTATAAACAGTCATAAAGTTTTTATCAGTCCTAATCCAGAAAGATGCAGGTACATAAATACAAGCCAAGCTCTATGCGTACGAGTAATGAGGACAGTGATTTCAACTACCTCGTGTGCCTTGTGGAGTAAGATCCTTTAGAAGAAAGCATCCCCAGTGACCAGGCAGAGATGGCATTTTTTGCTCTACTGGCAGAATGATTTTAAGCTCTGCAGATGATTTTAGTAGCTTTGCAGTTCCAACTGTGTGGCAGTTTCAGATAAGTATAAAACTGTGGTGTTTTACTAAAGTACTGAATGGTACACTCAATAAAGCAAATCTGCTCTATTCATTCTGCTGTCTAATTCAATCCATTTTGCATGTAGGATTTTTAGCATTTCTGTACATAATATTACATTGACATATATGTCAATGAGGTAAATCAATTTATACCATTTCTTTATCACACCATAAACATTTTCAAAAGTAAACTAAAAGGTACATTGGTAAGGGAAAATTCAGAATGAGAGTTATGTAAACTGACACAGTCTGACATTATGGAAGATTTGCACAGTATTTATGTTGTGCTAAAGTGATTGAACAGTAAAATAATAACATCAACCATTGCAATGCTGTTAAGTTTCAGAATTAAGA
Source organism: Pachyramphus minor (assembly GCA_013397135.1). NCBI lineage: Eukaryota > Metazoa > Chordata > Aves > Passeriformes > Tyrannidae > Pachyramphus > Pachyramphus minor. The sequence goes on from VYXB01006641.1 coordinate 132,850, forward strand.
GGTGCTGGTGGTAATCCTACACACATGCAGATCTCTATTTGCTTGTGTTTCTTTGTGAGGGTGCCTAAAAATAAAAGCTTAGAATCGAAAGTACATGTCAGTAGGAAGAGGTGAATTGCTTAATCGTCTGTGGGATAACCTGATACTTAGACCAGTTTCATACAATTCAAATGAGTGAATTGTGTGCCACATCTTAGTCATGGACTGGAAGGAGACCACTGTCTAACTACTTAAGTTAAATATGAAAAGTCTAAGCTTTAACTCATACTTTCCAGTGGATGAATCATTATTCTAATGTCATTATGAGATTGATTTTCTTTGCTGAAGTAACAAGAATATGTCCTCTGATAACTGTAGGATAATACCAATGTAAACTGGATTCAGCATAAAATCTCAATTTTCTCTCCTGCAAGTATTGTAAAATTTAGATGTGTTTGTGAAATTTTGTGTAGCAATCTGATTACTAAGGTTTTACAGTGAGGTGATTTGTGAAGGCTTCCTCCCTACGTGTCCAAACTCTGAGGCAGCAGGAAAATGAAAATACTGATAGTGGTCTGTGGCAGAATGAAGATTCTTTGGGAGCAATGTAATTTTTTTTCATTATCAATTGCATCTTTTTCTTTCAGCTATTAAATTTTGTTCAACAAGATTGTTCTTGGTATAATTGCTGACAGTTAAGGGTTCATTTAATGAAGAGATGGGTTACTTTAATAAGAGATGATGGACTTTCACACACCATACCTGATAATTGTCAGTCTGTTTAATTTTTTTAAAAGTTACATTTTTAATGCTGATAATATTGCTTTTGCTCTAAATGCAGCTATATTACATGCTCAGACAGTGAGTTTATTAGTTTTTAAAATGTAAGAACTATTTTTTCTCACGGGCAATATTTTTACTTTAATGATTTCATTCTCAAAGCTGTATCTTCATTGGGAGTTGTCTCTGAGTAAGAAAATGTCTACTCTTGATTTCTTATTGTTATGGTAACTGAGAGATAAATGCAAGTAATTTAATGTCACATTTTGGAACTGTATCTAAAGATTTCAATATGAACTGTTCTTTGAAATGCTGTGTTCTTTTATTAATGTTGCTTCATTTAAAATATTTGCTTAAATCTCAGAAGGATTTCTGTGTTCTTTTGATTACTGAAAATCTAGTATTATTAAATTTGATCTTGCTTATTTTTCAAAGCATTGAGTACTAAAGAGAGGTGGCTCAGCATCTTCATGGGTCTGATAAAAATGTGAGACATATTGAATTCATTCTTGAAGACCATATCCAGATCATCTGCTGAGACTAGTCCTATGCTGTGGTTTGGTCATTGGCTTTGAGTGAGCTTTGGGCAGAGTTTGAGAAGAGATGCCAGTGTGCATCATGCCTTTGAGCAGGCGCAAGCACACAACTGCAGAAGGGCCAAAGCAGAGCTGGATGTGCAAGTTTGATGCACTCCATCGTCTATCCTGTAATGCTCTTCGGTGTTGTTCCATCTGCCAGTCAGCTGCAGGTTCCCTGGAAGCATAGGACACCAGGTGAGACAAGGGCTGCTGGGACAGGCATTGCATCCAAGTGAGGATGCTGGGGAGCACATGCAGGCTCACCTCGTCAGAACTGTTGGTAGCCCTGGAGCAGCCGAGGAATCACAGAGCAGTTTTGTGTTTCGACATATTTTCCTGAACAGTGTAACCACAGCTGAGGAGATCTAGGTGCCTGAATGGTGCTTATATGAGAATCCAGACAGGAGTCCCTGTTCCCCATTAGTTGTAAAGTGCAGAATTAGAGCGTTCTCTCCTTCTTGGGGCACTGGGAGATAAAGACACTTAGAACCTGTTGTATTGCTGAAAATGTGTAAGAAACAAAAAGGAAGCAAACTGTGGACAGCCTGTTAATAACTAGTACATTTACAGTTGTAATTTTGTATGAGGCTCAGAGGCCTTGGGATGTGGAATTTCTTTTTTCTTCTGATGTTTCTCTTGTTGTTTTCTCTTTTTTAAACCATATACTTTACAACATGATTTTTCACTTGGTTTGGGGAGGGTTTTTTTCTCTTTTTGATAAGAGGACAAGAAGGTTGGCTTTGTTTTACTTAGCTTTATTTTAAATAATAATTTATATTAAGAGGGTTATTTTACAGTGTTTACAGTGCACTTCAATTTTTTATTGTGTCATGCCCTTCCAGCCCCTTGGTGGGATGAGAGGTGAACGTATGTATTATATAAGTCATAATTAATTTATGATGAATCACATATGATGAATACTGCTTATTAAATATTAAAGCCTTGCCTACAGTCATGGCAGTACTATGGCAGTAACACACCTGTCTGTTCCTGTGGTACTATTGAGCAATTGACTTAGGCTGTGATGTCAACTCCCAGTTATAAGGGAAATCTTAGCTACTTACCTGGACAAATGGTGTTAAGGAGAATTGGCTCTCTTTCCAGAGTAGGTGCCTGTTATTGCCTTCTCCCTGGCCCTTGAGCACCACTAGTTGGAGATATAATGAGAGTACAATCTCTGGAAGGCACAGTTGAGAACAGAGAAGGTGCTGCTGGTAGCTCCTCAACACCATAGAGAGTGTTATGAGTCCTGGTTCCTTCCTTCAGTGATAGAAAGCTGGATAGAGTTGAAGAATAGCCTAACACAGGGTAATGGCCTGGATCTGGACAAGCGAAAATCTAGGCTAGATTTTGACAGTCCATTTTTATTAGTGAGAATTGGAATTCAGACAGGGGAAATAATTTACCTGCAGAGGTCATTCCAGCATCTGTAACTAATCAGCTCCCAAATAAAGGTAGTAAAACAGAGGGGTGAAACAATGTAGGGGATTGCCTGCTACCAGTTTAGGGCAGTTGGTCCTAATGAAGGTATTTTTCCAAATTCATCGCAATGAATCTGTTAATCGGAAGTAGTAGAGAAATCAGATATAGCTGTCCTGAATCCTCTGAAAACAGGGGAATCCACCCAGTCAATATTAGAAGCCAGAAAAGGAAAAGTAGCCTTCTACTGGTGTTTTGTGCTCTGCTTTGCCTTCATGGGAGCATTGACCTGTGTGTCTCACTGAATACAGCAAGGAAAAATGTTGTCACTGTGTGTGATGCAACAGAGCTTAACCCTGAAATCCTAGCTTCACTGTATTTATTGCCAGCCCAGCAGGCAGATTTTCCCTTGCATTTTCTTGACTCGACTGGCTGTTATAGCAGGTAGACTAGGAGGTGCAGGAGAGATGTGAGAATTTCAGTCTGAGAATACGGCATGGATAATTTAATTTAGGATGCCATCTAAGACCTCATGAATGCACTTGAAAGTGTGTGCTGCTTTCCTCAGATGCCAGCATTTTAGGGAAAGTAAATTAGAAGCATCAGGCAGAGAATTTGAGCACTGAAATAAAAAAAATGGATCATCTCTGGTGAGTAACTGTGTGAAAGGAATGTAATCCTAAGTGATTCCAATTAGTACAATGCAAAAGGAAAGGACTGTAATTAATTTTGGCTTGATAGTCCTGTATAACCAACTTGTACTACATAAAGACTGTGAGATCAAATACTGAAAAATCCTTAGGGTACAAATAGCAGAAATGAGTTGTTCTTTGGATAGCTGTACCATGAAAAAAAGAATACTAAAGCACAGGCATATTTCTTCAGAACTTATTATTTATTTTCTGAGAGCTCAAGCTATAGAAATTGAAATAAAATCTAATACTAGTCAATATTTGACTTTGGTTTTGGTTTTTTCCCAAAGATTTCATAGGACAATTTAATGATTTGACAGATTATAAGGAGCTTGTTTTAATATTAATTAAATAACACACAAAGACAGAATTCTCAGCCCTTAAAATTGCATAAACAAAATTGATTTATAAGATTTGATCTTAATGGGGAGTGATATATTCATTGGTATTGAGCCTTTGATCTAATATCACTTTATGCATACCACTATCATAAGAAGATTAAAAAAAAGGACCATAACAGTATGTGGAAATTACCAAAGGAAAAATTATGTTTAGTGACATAGTGCTTTTTTGTATAGAAGGGAAACCCTATGTTTGGTCTTAGGGATGGCAGCAGCACTAAGATTGTTATGCATTTGAAAGAAACAGTTTTCACTGTCTTGCATATGTCTCTCTTTTCATGTAACTCAAATTTGTAAATTGCAAATATAAAATTTAGTGACTGCATCTCTTTTTACACATTATTAGGCAATTGTTGGAATCCTCACTGATTATTGTAGGTCATCTTATTCTCATTATTAAATGACAGTGGCCATTAAAATGTCAAACATATTTTTACAGACTTCATCTTTATAAAATATCAGCAAGTTTGTATGATTTTATTAGTTCCAAATCAGATATTTCAATAGACCATTTGTAAATATTCCCAGAAAAAACGTCCATTTCTGAGTTTTTGAGACCACACAAAAATATTACAAATTAATCAGATTTTCAGATTGCTGCATAATAACTCTACACATTTATTCTTTAATCCAATTCTAAAATTCTGTTATGATTGACACTTTGCTGTAGAGAGAGAAGTCAATTGAATAATATGTAGCAGTCAATTTTATTTGTACCTTAATGTGGTGAAGGTGGATTTTTTTTTTCCACATTTCCATTATTTATAAGTTGTTCCCCTTGGAGAATATATAAAAGAATTTGTTTTAAATGAGCTGATAATACCCTCTTTAAAATTTATAAGTATGACAGAATCATATCCTTTTTCCTTACCACTCAAGGATGTGCCAAGAAACTGGTTCTGAACTATCCTGCTATTCATAGGACAAACATTGGAAAAGAGCATCTTGTTAAGATTTACTTAGAGCAGAATTTCAACCATTCATCAGAAAAAGAAATAACAAAACAGGCGGTATCGTACCAACCAGCAAACCTGGTGCTATTGCCAGGGTTTCATTTACAAGAGACCACTGTACTCTTGCAGCTATGTTTGATACTTGCTGTCATTTTTATAACTTCAAAGATCAGTGTGGGCCTGATCATGCCATCAGTGCTGACAAACTGTGTGAATCAGTGCAATCCCTTCACTCAGTGAAAGTGGAGGATTGGGATGCAGTTTTGAAAATGTCTTGGTACTTTCTTACAACTGATAAGATGTTTTCATTTCTCTTCTTCCCTTTCAAATCGATATTGCAGACTTCAGCAAAATCCAGTAGTGCTGGACTGTGTTTTGTGTTTAGCAAGTCATTAGTGCTCAGTGTATTCGATTGTTGGATATTGATCATCTCAATAAATGCTGGAAATCCCTGGTTTCACAGAATTTTGCTCATTCTCCAAATGCAATCTGAAAAACAATTTGGAAGCATACCAGTTTTCAGTTTTCATAGTGCCTTTTTATTCTGCATAGTAGAGCCTTTACTGCCTCAGTAACTGAGAAAAGAAAATGCTTTATTAAGATAGGAAGTAGATGTGACTTCATTGTTTTTCAGATAATTTTTACTTTCAGAAATTACAGTGGCTGATGTTCACCTAAGCATAAAAAAATGCAGTTCCCACATGTGCGCAGTGCTCATGTACGCTATGTAAATTGAGGTATAGTGCAACCCACATTAGCTGGGTTGATGATATCTTCAGTTACACTGCTGTCAAATTGCTGTAACTCCTTGAATGAGTTGACTGGTCTGAATGAATGTTAGCATAATTTATGCAGCTGATAAGTAATTTGAGAGCTTGAGTTATTGATAAAGCACTTTAACATATAATTTTCAGCTTCATGTTATGTGACATCAGAGTAGAAGGTAATGTGGCAGTCCCTGATATTAAAGTCACTCTGCTCTTTGGATTTCAGAGGCCAGAGGAAACACAGTGCTGCCTGACACAAGCCCAGCAGACCAGCACCAACCCAGCCAGTCCCATCCTGCATTCCCTGTTGGGCCTCAGGTCAGTATCTTTCCTTTCAACTGATTGAAACATGCAATTTTACAAAAAATAAATAACCGTGATTGATCATCTTTGATCTGTGTAATGTAGAAAATGTGATTCTCTTTGGCTGTATTCAATGTTACAAAAAGGGAGCACATATGTATTGGGTATAGTTTAGAAGTCACGTTTGGCAAGATTGGGTTTTTGTATGTTTTTCTAAAATAAATCCTAAGCACTTTTGCATATTTAGGAGGTTAAAATATTTGAATTTCTTATGTAAATTACTTTTGAAATAAGTGCAATAATTTAATATTAAAAATCTTGTACAATTTTAATACAACACTGTTGACTCTGACAGTTCTGCTGTCACACACAGCTCTTGAATTAATAAAGACATTTCATTATCTTTTATGGCAGATATTTATTTTCTTTAGAGCAGAGTATAGGTACTTTATGAGATTTTTAAATATTTCCCATCTCACTTCGATTTTATCCAAGTCCAGCCATACGCTAAAAAGATACTCGATATGCTTCCACTTTCCAGGACAGTCTTGGTCCACAAAGTTTCTGGTCGTTCTTACTATAGTGTTTTGTGTTGTTACCAATCAGTATACAACTGGGAAGATTTGAGAAATGTTGGCATTTAGATACTTGTAGGCTGACTTGAGTTAGGCCTTTTTTCATTCATAAATGATCTTTGGTGAATGTATAACAAATTTTCCGGTCTAAATTTAGCTGGGATTGCTACCATGCGACATGATTGAGGCTTACAGCTTCAGACTGTCAAAACTTTCTGTGTTGGTGAAAATGTGTTCTTTAAGATATTGGAAGAAGCTCATATCTGTAGTGGAATATGAAAGGATCCCAAGCCAGAAGAAGAGTTATTAAGTGTGTAATACTGAGCTATACGCAGTACAATAGCTTTGTGTCTGTGGTTTCTTACAGCAGCTACTGACAGCCCAACAGTTAGCCTCAGCAGTAGCGGGGGTGATGCCAGGAGGCACTCCAGCCCTTAATCAGCCAATCCTTATTCCTTTCAACATGGCTGGGCAGCTGGGGGGCCAACAGGGACTCGTCCTAACTCTACCTACAGCGAATCTCACCAACATCCAAGGACTGGTAGCAGCAGCTGCAGCAGGAGGCATCATGACTTTGCCATTGCAAAATCTACAAGGTGAGTCATGCTGGTCAGTTTTCTAACAGGTTCTTTCGTCTGTTTGTTTTACATCATCTCTCCTTTAAAACAAGTTATCTCTTTTCCAAATTAAATGTTGCTGAACATGCATATTCAAAGTTAGTACCTGGATTGTTTTTGAATGTTTGAGAGATACTTAAGGGATATTTATATTTTTATAAAAACAGGTCTTATATGCTATGTGTCACTGATGTAAACCACTCGAATGATTCATTAGACTTTTTCTGTCATCAGTGGTCAATGTTCTCTAATCACAGCTCACTTTAAAATTTGCAGTTACAGAATCATAAAATCACAGAATGCTAAGGGGTAAGGACTGTAAAGATCCTGCAGTCCCAAATCCTCCTGCCATGGCCAGGGACACCTCTCACTAGACCAGGTTGCTCAAGGCATTATTGAACCTGGCCTTGAACACTGCTGGGGTTGAGGCATTTATGACCTCCTCGAGCAACTGTTCTAGTGTCTTACCACCCTCATGGTAAAAAATTTCTTACTAATATCCAATCTTTCAATTTGTAGCCATTACTCCTTTTCCTATCACGCCTGTTTTGTTCCTGACAAACGGTCCCTCTCCGTCTTTCCAGCAGGCCCCCTTCAGATACTAGAAGGTTGCTATGAGGTCTCCACGCAACCTTTTCTTCTCCAGGCTGAACAGCCCTAACTTTCTCAGTTGCCTTCATAAGGGAGGTGCTCCAGTCCTCTTATGAACTTCATGGCCCTCATCTGGACTTGCTCCAACAGTTCCATAACATAAGAGTGGGGCCACCAGAATTGTATGCAGTACTCAAGGTGGAGTCTCACAAGAGCAGAGGAGGGGGAGAATGACCTCCCTCAACCTGCTGACCACGTTCCTTTTGAAGCAGTCCGGGATTCCATTGGGCTGTGAGCACATGCCGCTGGCTCATGTTCAGTTTTTCATCGCCCATCAACCCAAGTCATTCTCTGCAGGGCTGCTCTCAATCACTTCTCTGCCCAACCTGTAGGTGTGCCTTTGGTTGCCACAACCCAGATGTAGGACCTTGCACTTTGCTCAGCTGAACTTCATGAGGTTTTCATTGGCCTACCTCTCAAGCCTGTCAGGTCCCTCCAGATGGCATCCCTTTCTTCCAGTGCATTGACTGCACCACACATCTTGTTTCACCACTGCTGATTAGAGCAGCTAAATGGAGACAACTAAAACCACAGTATTGCATGAAAATAGTTTAAAAAAACCAAACACAAACACCCTTTTATAATAAAATCAGAGTTTTCTCAGCTATCATCCTTGTCCCAGATACGTTTTCATTCTTGCTGTGGGATGTCTGCTTTATCAATAAGGTTCTGACAAATCATAAGCAAAAAGTTAATGTCTGTATTCATCCTCTCCATTATATGAGCTGTACCATATTTGCAACTGTTCTATCCTAAGAAATCCGCTGCATTTTCTCTGTGGTCTAAAATCAGGCTGAAAGCAATTCTATAAGATCTCTTTTCTTCTCTAGTATTCTCTGCTGGGTAAATCAATGCATCTAATGCTGTTAGGAACAGTACTGGATCCAAATACATATGATATAAAATACAGATAGTATTTATTTACTATTTCTAACTATGTTGGTGCTTCTCAGAATGCTGTTGCTGCTGTACAGAACTGCATAAAACATAGCAAGTTAGCCAACATCTTACAATACAATTGTACTTAGTGGAAGAGGATAGTAAAGGCAGTGATTGTCCAGTGCAAAAGTGATAAAGGTGTGAGCAGGAAGTGTCAAAATAAAACTTTAGCTCTTTAGATTTATTTATGTATTGTTATTTCTTTCTGATATTAGTGGAAGGAAAAGTTTTTCTCGAATGAAATGGTAATTTTTTAAAATGCATCCTCTGCACTGTGCCCTAAATACTTTTCAGTTATCAAACTCTGGTGACTGCTGATTACCAGGTGCGTTGTTTGAAACACCAGAGCCTACAGGTTGTGAAACAGAGAAAGCGAAGAGACAGCTCATATGTTAAACAAACTCCCTTACAAAGCACATGCATAGTATTCTCACCTGTTGGAGCAACTACTTGCCTTTACCTTGTGCATGTTTTAAAGTTTAATGTCAACAGACTTCTCTTATCATAGTTGTAAATGGTTTTCACTTTAATGTTTAAAATAATGTCTCTCTCATACCATTAAGCTGCACCAAAGAACCTGTCATTCATAAATCATAGATGAAAAGGACACACTAATGCACAAATTTTGCTTGTTTAAAATTTGAGAGTGCATGTAAAGTAGGGAACTGGAGATTAAAAAAATAATGCAGAAACAGGAGCGAGTAAAAGTGGATAGAACAAAGTGAAGGGGAAGTAGCTTTTTAGTGTAGGTGGATGATGAAATCTTAATGAAGAAACAGGCATTATAAAAACGTATCCTTCCACTCTGAAGTGCTCCAGGTTACAGTTGCTGGGTATGTAGTATTATAAATAAACATAAGCTCGTGCTGTTCTTACGTCATTTATTCACCCCGCGTTGCAAAGCTGGAGAGTAGGGATTAAGCCAGACATTCTTTGCTCTTTAGTTTAGCCACAAATGTCTAATTGCTGGCTTAAAGGTGTAACTTTGGTGCCAAATAAATTTTGCAAGCAATAAACTTATACCAGATGAAAAGGTTTCCTTATAATCTTTACTGGTAGATGGGAGCATGGGATCAAATAGGGACTTGCTGAAGCACCAGGTACAGTTCCCTGTCTGTGAACACAATCATACCTTCTATAAAATATCTGAAAGGAACAGAACTCATGAATTTATTTAGTTGTGTTGCTGTCTGTTGTGTTTGCTACCCTTCCTTCCCTATCTTCTAAGCAAGTGCTACTGCCTGCCCTCAGTATTTGGAACTGAAACTGATACACAAGACAGCAAACTAACTTGGTCAAGATAGTTCTTAACTGCCCTGAATCACAGTTGTAAACTTCTGTTGCCTCCTCTATAGCCCACTACCAGATGTGTCCATGAATGAAGGTAGGAATCAGGTGAGAGTGTTGTGTGGTGTCATCAGTTCCGTTGAACCTGACTGACTTCTGGTCCCTGTTTTTTGTGGCTGGTTGAAAGATAATCATAGAATATGTGATCAAACCATAATCAAATGAATTATGCTTTGTTATTACGGTTCGTATTATGGCAAAATCAAACCATAATCATCAGCTTCCATCTCTTAAACTTCACTGTGGCACGGTCAGCTTTGATGACTGTGGGATGTGTTTTCATGATGTTTTCAAGCCTGTATTGTTACTCCTATTGTTGTCACATCTACTGTCCCTGAATTTTCAGCTTCTGTGAGCTGGGTCTTCTCCTGTCTTTCTTTTCTTATAAGTAAACTTCTAAAGCTCTTCATCACCAATTACTCCTTTTAGGTAACTCAAAAGACACCCTCAAAACTTTTTAAATAATGTATGAATTCAGACCCGTTCCGATCTAACACAGTACTTGAATTCACACTCAGGGGATCAGGGGAGTAGGTCCACTATATTTTGTGTGATCCACATACATGTTTCACTGATTTTCTTCTCATGAACTTTCAGGTCTGGCTCAGGGTAATAAGACCTCAGGGTTACTGGATAAAACAATAAATAACCTTGCTTGTAGAAAGACAAATAACACTCAGTGATAGAAATCATAGAGGAGATATGTTAAGTATTTAAAATGAGAACACAGAGGTTTCTTTTGAAAGTTAAGACATTGGTAAAATGGAACGATTAATGATATGGAAATTACTCACACAGTATAACTTAGTGAAATTGCCTATTCTTCACTTGTCAGTTACCTATAAATAAGATTTTTTTTCCCAAAGGTAGTTGTGTTAAATTGTTCAGTTGCTATATGGTCCTGATCCACCACTAAGTTGATAGGAATTTCATTGCTGTAAGTGAAAAGAGTTTTAGACCAAACCAAACCTCTTTCAAAACTTCTTTTCTTCATACATACTCGATTATTTTCTGTTCATTAAACTATGTCATTTGCCATACACACTGCTATACTATATCTGTTCCCTGAGCAAATATGTGTAAACAAAGAAAGGTCAATGTGTAAAGTCTTGCTGTGAAACTTAGAAAAACCTGTTTTCCTTGGCTTCAAGTAAGCAATTTTCATATGCACAACGAATATGCAAAGAATACAATTTACTGCGATGAAAGAGGGTTGGTGGCAGAATAGAATTATCTGCCTTAGTGAAAACAGAAATCCCTGAACATAACACAGATTTACCTATGGAATTTTGGCTTTCCACCAATAGTTCTTTAAAGAAAACCATAAAATCAGCGTAAAATAACTTTTTATTGTAAGCCACTAAAAGTACTGATGATAAATTTTAAAAACCATCCATGAAAGCTGTTGTCCTGAGAAATTTAGACAACTGTTTTCCTCTCACTATTTCTTAGAATTACTGCTGGAGCACAGCCATGCTTACCTAAGATTTTGGAGGTGTCACAATAAAAGTTGTGAGGTTGTGAGAAGGGAAAAACTGAGGCAAATACCCCACAAGATAGTGTGTTTTCTGTCTTTTGCTCTTAGTCCATTGCTTCTTGGCCTGTCTTTACTGACGTAATGCAGAAAATGGTCTACTGGCTTTCCTCTTAATCATCCAAACTTGTGGTCATCACTACTCATTTTACTGTCTTCAGGAGACTTTTCTATGGACTGAACAGTTTCAGTTTCTGCATCTCTTTTGCCAAGTCAGATTTCTCTGGGTTTTGGGAGTGTGTTCTAGTGTGTTTTAGTGTGTTCTATTTTTACATTTTAGTTATCCTTCTCAAGAGTCTCTCCAAGGGACTAGTAGTTGCTTAATCTCAGGGTATTCAACAATGTCTGGGAGCTGATATTCATGAAAAAACATTCTCTCCTTAAGCCCATCTGATTTTTATGTCTTGATTTAATATTTCTGTATAGCTGAACAGAAAGATACCTTTTAGGGGGAAGGAGGGCCGAGTTTGTTCTGTCTTATTTTCTTAGTGTAATTTTTAACCCTACGGATTTCCTGTTGAAATAACTGAGAAGTGGAAAGGTATTCCAGTGCTAGGGAGTAGTTAACAGCTGTCCTTTCATTTCATTCACTTTTCCATGACAGCCAAAGCAGTTTTAGGTGAAAAAGTAATGTATTTGAGCTATAGTTTTTAGTACAGTATGTATGTTTGAAATTAGAAAATTACAGTGTTGTCTGTCAGCTCACTGCTGGCCACTCACACACCATGGATAACAATTTGGGAGTATCTCTGCAAGGGGTTGGTCCAAATATATTATAGCACATAGCAATGTCCCAACAGTGTTTTAGTATATGCACAGATACAGAACGACACTCGAACCTTGAAAGAAATCAACAAGTCAGAGATTGTAGCCTCATGGCACAGAAACTTTGTGTATTTTATTTCTACTACCCATTGTACTGTTCCTAAAGTGGATGTCAATAATTTATTTACAAGTCAGAGTTTCTCAGTGTTGAACTGTAAAAGAAATGAGAACAAACTATCTCTCTAAATCATTAGTGAAAGGCTTCAGTGCTGAAAGGAAGCCTTGCATGGCTGAAAATGTGAAATCATTAAATTACATTATTTAAACAGCGGCAGGTCATATTTTAGGAGCAACACAATGCAAGGGGAAATGTATTAAACATCTTGGAGATAGGAGACAGCCATTAAAATGCACTGATATGGGTTACAATAGACATAGAAAATGGTTAAAAAATTAAAAAGTCTTTTTTATGTGGAGATCAATCAAAAACAATGTTAGGTAAAGACAATAGTAACAAAAAGGAAAAAAAACCCACCCTATTGTTTACATTTATTAGATCTTGTTTCATCTGAACAGAGATTACACAATTAATTACACAACTAATTGTGTAACAGATAAAATAAACATGCTCTATCCCCATTCCTCCATGTACACATACCTTAAAAAATCAGAAATCAGAGAGAGATGAAATACAAAAAAGAGACAGAAGTGAAGTAAACTACAAACCTCAATTGCTTACTGATCTAGAGTCCAAATTCAAGTTTCTTAGAACATTTTTCCCTTTTAACTAAAGTGATGCAGTCCCTATTCATTTGTATTCCCCTTCAAGTAACATGAAATAGCTTTCACAGTCTACAGAAAGGCAGTGTTTCACTTATGTATTTTAATGAGCACCAATGTCAGTAATAATCAAAATGATGTTTCACTTAGAGGAATAGTTTATTCCCAGGTACTTTTTGCTGTGTACTAACATAACCAGAACAAGAATGACAAGAACCAAGAAAAAGAGCTGCACTCATAGCAATTTCTGTGAAGCGCTCAAACCAAAGATACCTCTCCTATCTCTGCATAAATGCTGCATAAAATACAATCACTGTGAACTGCTTACTTAAACAAAGAAGGGGTTAGCCAACCCCCAAGACAAACCTCCCTAGCTTAGTACATGGAAAGAAATAGGAGAAATCCTTAAGCACACTGTGACATGCACAAAACATCTGTGGATTAGCCGGTTTCCTCTGGCTAACAGCTGTGTCCCACCCAAATAGGTTTTAGGATAACTGAAGTAATATGCAGAAGATGGGATGGGTTGTTTCTGCCTGGTCTCCCACGAAATGTTCTTTCTGGGAGATGTAATTTGCTTTTGGAAGAAAGGACAAAACCTGATCTTCTGAAGGTAGTACAGGAAGAATCTTACTCGGCTGTTTATTTGTTTGCTTTTTTGCCCACCATACAATGCTTCTCTTGTGAGAATGTGTTGGCCCCATGTTAATTGCTCATCTTGTTCAGTGGCAAATTGCTGCCTTCAGAGAGGGAATGTGAAAGGTTCAGGTCTTTATTTAGTTACTAGGTGTTTATTGATCACTCCCAGAGTGTTTAGCTATTTGTTGTTTGGATTTTCTGCCCCATAAGTTAAAAGCCTACCATCAGAGGCATTAAAATGCAGTAGTCTTAATGTTTGTGTGTGCTGTTGTTGACTTCCACCCAAAATAGACCTCAGACATGCCTATTTTTTTTTCTGCTGGTGGTTATGGAACAACCTCAGTGAGGAGTAATGATGTGATGTAGATCAAATCAATTCTGCAAGCAAAGTGCTCACACCTCCTTAAACATTGCAGGCCAAGTTTTGGCAGTCTCAGTTTCCAGATTTGTATGCCAAGAAGCCAATGGGAAAGACAGAAGTAAGACTACTTCAACCTCACCGACTTTTCCACCAAAAACATATTGGTTAACTATCCTCTAGCAGACATGACCACTGAGCTAGGAGTTGTGGCACGACTGGTATATGAGACCTGTTTTTCTGGGGGAACGTACAGCTTTATTGAGCCCTGACTCAGACTGATACTGCTTCTGGCAGGAATATTCTGTGTGCAGGAATATTCTGTATGCAGGATTATAAATGAAAATTCTGTCAACCACAGCATGGATACATTTTAATGCCACTTTTTAAGTATATCTTTGCACCTGTTTCCAGGAGCTCTTCTTGAATTTAGGCTGTGACAATTTAATGTAGGAAAAACTCATTCCAATAATGTGAAGCACTTAACTTAGTGTAATCTTGCAAAAGCCAAGAAATTTCAAATGCAAGTGAAAAACCTAGCTAGTGTTTGCCACTCTGTTCCTGACCTCCACATTGTTGCACACATGCTACACACAGTAGTGGATCACATGCAAATAGGTGGATATGTCTAGATCACATACAAATAGATGAGTACATCTATATGGTATGTGCACATATGATTCTCATGCTGATCCAAGACTTTCTACTGCAATAGAGTGAGTTGTAGAAGGATTACCAGGATGGATTTGCAGCCTTCACTCTTCATTTCCTTGCCTTAGTGGATTTAAGTCAGACGTTTATAGTATTTGTGGTTTAATTTCCTTTGTTTTTCCATGGTCTTTGAATTAATAAAATCCCTATGATTCATGTTTTCAAAACTCCCTGGATACAAACTTGTGTTCCAGATTCACCAGTGAGATTCTAATCAAGCACATATATATTTAGAGACTCATAAAAACAACAAAGTCTTTATTGACCAACTGAGTTTATGGGCATTTTTAATAGTGTGAATTTTAAATGCATGGAACATATGAGCTAACCACCTAAGAGCCATTTTTTTTAATGTCTATGTGGTTCTGTACCACAGAACCATATACCTCCTGTTTTTTATTTTTTTTACTGTCATGGAAATTTCTGAAGGTATCTTATGACTCTCTTAATAAAAAAATCTTTGAGTTTATGCATCTTGAAATATTTTATAGCATTTTTTTCCTTTTTTTTTTCTATTTGAGAAGAAATTCCATCTGCCGCTGGGATTGCTCCAGAAATGGGAACAGGACCTATCTGGTGACATCATAAATTATGAAAGTGAATCTTCCTCGAGTTTTCTTGTCCCCAGACCTCTATGCAATCTTATGTCCTCAGGTTAGAAAGCTGTGCTCATGGAGATCTTCAGGCCTTCATTTCATTTTGCTGCTGATCTCTGAAGCTGCTTTCATTCTTTGAATGTTTTGTCATTACAAGCCTATTACTCTGACAGATGTAGCAGAAAGCACAGACCTGATACCTGTGTTCTGCTCTGTGCTTTGACCCAGGTGTCCCATGTAATGGAAGACAATTCCTACATGTTTTTTGCAACTCTTCCCACCTGTAAACGAAAGTGCGGATATTTAACAGTTATGCATTCCTATGAAGTGGCTTAAATCACTGCTGTTAGATGCCTTGAGCTTCTCATGCATAGCTAGATCTTTGCTAAATGTTGTAAATTCTTAAGTCTTGTTTTAGTCCATAGATGTAAAAGACTCTAGGCTCTTTTTCAGTAGCTGCAATAGTAAGTTGAATTTTCCTTATTTTGGACCTAGTGACCTTTTACAGCTCATAAAAGGACTGGAGGTTTCCACCAAGGTTAATAAGATCCAACACCATATAGGCTATCAGACAATTGCCTGCTATAGTTTTTTTTGCTTGTTTATTTTAACATGAATATTGCTTTTAAACTTAATCATCTGTAGACTTGACATACCTTACAGACTCTTCTTTCACTTAGTTGTGTTTTGCTATGATAAATTATGCAACGTTAAAGATAAATCTTCCGCACAGAGACAAGGTACTCATCTTACTTTCAGTGATTAATTTTATTCAAGTAAGTACTGATGCTTTGGATTTACAATATCTTTTCCTTTCTGTTTCTCACATCCCATTTCAGTTTCTTGTACCTTTCCTCATCCAGAGCTGGTTCTGTCTAACCTTTTTATTTCATCTTTTTAAGCTAGTCACAATCCAAGTATTCCTGAATGTATTCTGTACTGTGTAGCTAATTTCCCATTACATCATCATAACTGAAGAAATTGTTACTCCAGAAGAACCTCCACCTTCTGGATGTGATAAACCTGTTGTAATTTTCCCATTATATTTGACTTCTGTATTTTAGAAGATGCAGTTGTAACAGGACATGAATCCTGGCTAAAGAGTAATGAAATGATAGTAGCACATTTTGAGGAAATTCACTTATTGGCAGCCTGAAAGTTTTTTTTTTTATTTTGCTTATTTTTAAAAGAACAAAACCTATCAAGAACAAATTTTTTTCCTGTTTTCTAAAAACTGTTAAGTCTAGCATCTGAACAGAGCAATCACTTTCAGGTTCTCTGTTCAAGATTTTATCTTTTATTTTCCCAAACAAGTGCTTGGGAATTGCAAAAGAAGACTGTGCTCCCCTGCTGACACTGTAGCACCTTAAAAAAACATTCAGTCCCAGATTGCCCCTGCCAACCTTTCATTTTACTGGTCAAAACTCCATTTCTTTAAATATTTGTTTTACTCTGCTTTAGCAGAACTGGTCAAAGTTATGTTCTATGATGTTACATTTATCTAATATGAGCAGCTAGGCCAGTTGTACCCAAAATTAAAAACATATAGTATTTGCCCCATTTCTTAAAAGAATATTATTGGTTCTAAGTGTAAGATTTATCAAGTGTATCTTCATGCATTTATGTTCCCATGAATGCCATTATTTAAAATTTCTTAGTGGTATTTATATATATTGAATGTTTGAGATCAGATAATTTGAGTTGGCTGTGTTTGTGAGATAACTCACAAGGGAGAAAGTTGTATTAAATAAATAATAGAGATAAATTTTATACTTCCATATATTTCAAAGCTAATGCAGCTAACTTGTAGTGGAATGGTAACATGAAGACGCAGTGCTATAATATGATTGATTTGTTTTGACAGCAGCCAAATAATTGAGAGTGAAAGGTGTCAGCACAGATGAAATATTGTATAAGCCACATTCAGAAGGCAACCCCAGCAGCAATAGCAACTGGAGTTTTATTTCCTTTGATATCGCACTGTTACTCACTTCCAGTTTATTATAAACCCATGAAAGGTACACAACTTTCTGTATGATGGAGGCTTTTATGGAGGGGATAGAAACAGAAGTTTGCCAGGTACTTGGTTGAATAGATACTGACAATGGGATTTATGATGAATACAATATACAAGGGTAAATTATCTTAATCTTTCCTCCTGGTTTTCTCTCTATTTTAAACCCTTTTTTCAGGCTACTGCATCTCTGGTATCTTAGTTTGGATGGTAAGTGATTCCCTCCAGAACAACCAGTCTATGGATTGCCTGGCAGGGAACTGATACAAAAGCAGTGCTGCTGTTACCCTTCTGAGCAGTAAAACTCAGTTTTAGTTCACCTCTTCTGCACTGCAAACTGTACAACTATACATTTTCTGGATAACTGAGACAGGATTGTATGTTTGCTTGTATATTTACGTCATGGCATCCTACTGCACTGCAAGGAATACAAAGAACTATATCATCTTTTGAGCCTAGGAGTCTTCAAGTGTTCAAGTAACCTAATAAAGAAGGTAGCCAAATAGACCAGCTGAAATAATGCCTGAAAGCAGCATGGTATGAAAATCACTTTTGGCCTTTCTTAAAAGCACACTGAACAAGAGGCTACGGCATGCTTGGAAAAACGCAAGCTATAAAGCTTCCTTTGTTCCGAAACCCCATTGATTTCAGTGGAAGCCAGACTGAGGTATAGTTTGAACTGAAATGTATATGTCCTGCCATTCATTTCAGAAACGCTACATTAAGAAGACACAGTTTAATGTGAATGACAACAGTTCTCAGTAATGAACTCTTGCTCATGCAAAACAAAACAAACTGTGACAGCCATCATGTTAACAAGATCAGGAACCCTTGTGGCTTTGTAATGTAACATCTAATCTATATCTATACCTATACCTTTACAAATATAATTATCTTACTTCAGGAAAGGTAAAAACAGAACAGGATGAAATTTCCAATACAGAACAATTTATACACAGTCCCATTCCACTTACCTTGTCTTTGTCTCCTGATCTGATAATTCATATTTCTAATTTCATATTTCATTCAAATGGAATAGTGGATATTAGAAACCAGGGCTGAGAAGCCTAAACTTACTGATATTAATATGGGAAAAGTTTTCATTGAAGTGGTGTAGGAGGGCAGGAAGTAAA
Organism: Pachyramphus minor; assembly: GCA_013397135.1. Taxonomy (NCBI): domain Eukaryota; kingdom Metazoa; phylum Chordata; class Aves; order Passeriformes; family Tyrannidae; genus Pachyramphus; species Pachyramphus minor. The sequence goes on from VYXB01006641.1 coordinate 151,381, forward strand.
CCATCGTTCATAAAATATTTTGTTTTAGAGAAGTAGAGCAGACTTAAAATTAATCCCTCTGTTTTCACCATTTGCTTCATGTTAGTTTGACTTGTATGAACCAGAACTTCTTCTGGAAGAAACTAAACTAGAAATTCCACTACAAGTGCATGCCAACTTTATTCCAGACCCAAGTGGAGACAAAAAGGACTGAACTAATAATTGGCCCTTTGGACAGCTTTGAGACCCATATATTCAGTTCAAGAAACCAGAGTAAATACAGTCCAAAGTAAAAACCCTGAACTGCAAGTAGAGGGAGAGAAAGGGACTTGGAACCAACCACCTCTTCTAGTCATCCTCTCATATTACAGCAGATCACTTGCTAACATTGAGGTAGACATACTTCAGAAGAAGTAATTGGTGACTACTGTATATGCAATGAGAACAAATCCTCATTGTTTATGATTCAGAGCAATGTAATTTCTGTTAGAGCACTAAATGCCCAGGTTGCAGGATTATGTGGTTTATGTAACAAATAGCTCTCTGCCATCAGCACCTGCAGTTAAAGTTATCTTGGCAGGTCTGATTTTAGCCACCAGCAGCTGTAAAATTCTGTTTAGTAATTGAAGACAAAATGCTGAACATGGAGTGCCTGTATGTTGTGTATGCATGACTCTATTGATAGGCACTGAAATGGGCATGTAGGTTTCTAAATCTGAAGTTCTGATCTGTATTTGCTAGTGTTTTCTTCACAGTGGAAACAAAAGCTTGCCAAGTGTCGTGTTTTCTGCACAGATGTTAGTTTCCTCATCAAGAAGTACTCAGAACTACATGAAAACATGAGTGGTTAAAAAGACTCTCAGGAGAGTGCATGGTTTTTGTGAGAAGTCTCTGCTTTCCTTTTCTTTCTTACATGCCTTCAGATATTTTCTTTTTCCCATCCCAGCTGGCACCTTTGAACATGTACATATGATTCTACTGCTCCTGTTAGGCTTCAGCTAGCTCCTTCATCCAGGAGACTCTGTCCAGTAGGCTGAGGAATAGAAACTATTCCTAAGAAAAATTTCACAAAGCAAGGTACAGAGGATCCAGTTAATGGAAAGATACTCAAATGTCTAGCATGCTTTCTGGTCAGTGTAATTGGGATTCCTCTTTGTTTGTTCACCTCTTGATTATTAGAGGCATTTGTCAAGCTGTTGCTGGTGGAACAAAATACCACTGAAAGAAATATGAGTGGAAAAAAAAGGAGATAAGTGAGGTAAAATCCAAAAAGCGCAGCCTTCTGGTCCTTAGATGTCCAGTCAAATCGAAAAGAGAAAATAAATTTAGCTAGCCACTCAAATGAACCAACTCACAGGTATCTCCCATACTGAATATTTTTGTGGGCCTTTTACTGATTGGTCACATAACCCAACCAACTACTTATTTATTTAGTTGAAGATAAAGTAATTAACTTTAGAAGTCTTGTTAGAGGACCAGACAGGTTGTCTTCATAGTAATCCCTACTCCATAAAGATTCCAATGACTACTAATAGATGGGATCTTGGAAACTTCAGTGTTTCGAATAGCTTCCTTCTTAGATGATGGGTTTCTCTAATCAGGAATCAAAGTAAACATTTTTCAACACACTTCTTCTGAAGTGATTCCACATAATTGTAGCAAGTAAGTGGTCAGCTCTAAGTGGTGATTGTGATATGCCAGCACAGAGCCAAATCCAGAGGGCCTCAACTCTCAGTTTTAGTGAGGCAGATTCACATTAGATGTGATGCTTGAGATCCTGTTGACATTTGTGAGTTTGGATTTTAAAAAAACCCATGTGAAAACCCTCAAGCCTTGGCTGACTATAACCTGCAAATGGTTTGACAGGACCCTATTTACAGAGACTGCTCAAGAGCCTTTTCCTTCCCCCACTTGAGTGGTCAGCACTGACATACTACATTATGAGAAAGAGCCCCACTTAATGCAGAACTACTTCCAATTGTCATAAGCACTCAGCCTTATTTAAACTGACACTCTCTCCATCACCCCCAAGCTAGAATTCCAATGTCAGAGTGCTTCAAGAACTTCGCATTCAAAGCTGTACTGTCCGGCAAAGACCTGTGATAGAGTGGTGCAAAACAGCATGGAAGTGAACTTCCAAGATGGAATAACAATCCCAAAGGTGGAGGGAAACCTGGTAAATATGGATATGCTAGGTAAGCAGAGACGAGAGTGAAGGGAAGGCTTGCATGTGGATTGAGATTAGGAAAGAGATTAGGAGGACCCATGCTTCTCTCTTCCCTTGCTCTTAATCAATTCATTAAACTTGAGTGATCTGGGGTCATGCTGTTAGAAAGGGTTACAATTCCTTTGTGTTCCAAGAGCAGATAAAACCCTTCCATCTCCCACCACACCAGGTTGCTCAAGTACAAGAACACAAGATAATAACCTGAGATTAGAGAGTGTGGAAATATCCATGCTCTGTTCCTACAGAGGAAACATAGTCTATCTGTAAAAAAGAGTTAAATGACCACTAGAACACTCCTGTCTCTTAATGATTTAGCAAATGCTTATGCATGTGCCAGCTCATTTAAGTGGTTTAATATGAAAAAAGGTCATTTTAATGGTCCACTGTTTACTAATGGAGAAACTAAGGCACAGAGTAATGAAGTGACTGCCCTATGTTTCTCAGAAGAACAATAGCAAAACTAACCATAGAAACCATGTTTCCAAAGTCCAGTCTGCCAAATGTATATTTACAAATTTGTAGGGGGAGAACATTATGTTTAAATTAATGTAAGAAAATATTTCGGAGAATAGCATTTCAGGATATTTTCTGGGTGTTCCTATGAAACATTTTTTACAGGTTGTTTTAAAGGCTGAATTATTTAAAGGTTGTCTCACAGGTATACCAAATGGGCTTTAGGGTGGCTGCTTCCTTAAGTAAAATTAGCAGTATTCAGTTGTATCAAAAAAAGGTTCTGTTAGTAATGAGAAAAAAAAAATTGTTCAAATAAAACACAACCAATGTTCAAACTGTGAATGGTTTCCTCTTTTTCTTCTTTTTCTCGCTTCTTTCCCCTTGAGAAGTATACAATTGCAGTAAGAGTTTGGGATTAAGTAATCATCTCTGCTTTCTGCAAATCTAAAGCAGTTTATGGTTTTGTCTGAGTTTTTGTTTTAAGATCAAATGCCATTGTCATGAAAGACTTTTATCTCTACATTTCAAAAATATACCTGCGTTTTAGAGGCAGGAGGGTGGAGAGGGAAAGGAGGAGTACCACTACTTGGGTCTCATGCCAGACCTTAATGTAAAATTAATCCCTTTAAAAAGATTTTTAAAAAACCACAACATTTTTCTAATGTGCATTAAGAATGTTGGAGAGCTCACTGAAGCATATACTTTGAGCTTTCAGGAGCAATCTGTAGTCAGGCATTTTAAATGAAAATTGATTTGTGATTTACATGGTCAGTGGAAAGAAAATTAACTTATGGAAGGTTGTAATGAAATATTAGACAAGTAAAAAAGTAGATGGTGATCTAGTGGAACTAAAAGTCCCATATGGAAGAATTCTGTGACATTTTTACATTTATCTGTGTTCTGCATGAGTTGTAATGTTAGTGGTAATTTTATGGGACTGAACTGAAATGAAAAGGGTGTTATCACAGATTGCCTACAATATAGGATTGTGTTCAGTGGAGAGTCCTGTATCCTTTTCTCCATTTTCCTATAATATGACTCATTGCACTTTTTTCAGCTACTGTTGTTGAATTCATTCATCCTTTTACTTGAGGTTATTAAAGAAGAACATCAAATGCACACAAATACAATCTAGCAGCATATTGAAAATCAACACGCTGTTTCCACTTACTCTTGCATAGTTGAGGCACTGTCCAGGAGACCCTTTAAAATATGTGCTAAAATTGCATGTTCTCTGAAACACAGGTTAGTAACACAGTTTAAAAAATACATTCTCTTTTAATTTGTGATTCATCAGTAATAGTAAGAGTAAAGAATTTAATCTTTTCTAGAAAATGTACTTCTGTTCCTCTGTTCTTTTTGAACTCTGATATTCACTGTATGACATCCGTGATTGCTCTTGCTGTCAGCTTCTTGGAGAATGAAGAAAGAGAGGCATGTCAGAATAACATGATGCCATACTTGCTGCATTCCTCTCCTGCTTTTGTACTAGAAAATCTTTCTCCTGTTTCAACAATCCAGACTTTACTGGTAATGGAAAGAGGAACTCTTGTACTTCCTTCTAACAGATAATCATCTTTCTTCTGTAGGCTCCATATATGACAGCCACTGATGTATCGTAGTCTATACAGTTTGAAACATAGGACTCTGATTTGGCAGAAGATTAATATTCCTTAGAATCAGTAAGGTCCATTAAAGCATTTGTCAAAATTAATCCCATTGTGGACTTAAAATATCTCAAATTTTCAAAATCTAGTAAAAAAATCTTCCTGTCAAAGGTTTGTTTCCTTCTGTTATTAAATGAATTAGTTCTATGTCCTATCAAAGTCTTGTTTGTTGAGGACTTCTAATCTCCCTGTTCACAGGAGAGGTGTGCTAAATTCCCTAAGCAGGTGAAAATGTGTTTATGCTACTTCTTTTTCTCTGTTCCTTTAGGAAATACATAGGTGTAGTTTAAATTCATGCTAAGCATTCTAGTTTCTCTGAATTGCACAGATTTTCAACATGGGTAAGGATTATACAGGATTTGAACACTGTTGACCAAACATGGACTGTAGACTGAAGAATCGAATTTGAAATTGTACCATGTGCATATCACTGTTATCTGAAGTAGTCTTAACCATCAGATTATACAACTAATATATGCAATACATTAGTTTGAACAAGTGCATTATGGAGGAATATAGTTTGAAACATACCATGTTATTTCTCCAGGAAATTTATTTTATAATCATATTTGAAAGAGGAGAAATATCACAAATCCTTCACAAAGAGTGTCTATGATTTTCAATAGAATGATGTGGCTAATCATGGTAGGAGCAGCCCTTGTAATCATAGGATACTGTAAAAGTCAATATTAGGTATTGGCTTTCCATCCTGTCCATCTGAAGCAATATACCATGGTGAATGTAATCAGTAAATAGTGGCAAATGAACCTATTAGAAACATTAGCATTGCGAAATGACAAATTTTGAGAAATAGATGTTAAGTGGATCCTGCAGCTGGTAATTGTCATCCTGGGAATAATTACACTAATTAATAGTTGCTAACCCCAGACCTTTGTGCCTGTGACTTTGAGTGAGTTAATGATTGCTGCTCTCGAGAGTGTATTGCTGGTAGATTTTCACAAAGTGTCAGCAAGTAAAAAGGCCCCAAGGGAGAGACTTGGTCTGATGATCTTTAGGGCCCCCATTTTTACAAACCACAAGTACATCACTGAATGATCAGATAACGTCTCCTCAGACTACAAAGTAGTTGGAGATTTTCTAATGAAGAGATCCATTTCATCACCAAGTTCCTGATTTGTAAAGTTAATATTAGGTTCATGTAACCTCAGATTCATAGCACTTGGAATCAGCAGGTTTTACTTTTGAGGCTGTGCATTAAATGAACCCCAAGCTCCAATTTTTTCTATAGTCTTTCCTCCTGACCTAGTTAAGTGTACTCAATTTCTCCTGGAGTTACTTTAAAATGCTACCAAATCTTTATTGGCAAAATTTAATTTCTGTAGGGTTTAAAGTACGGGGAAGCTTATTTTACATAGGTGAGTGGGTCCAATTCCTTTGACTATTTTATTCTCTTTCTCTGTCTCTCTTTCATCCCTCCCCCTCCCCCCCAATAAATAAGTGTATGAATCCTGTAATATCCATAAATTCAGGGCATATAATCTAGCTGTCCTCTAAGGGTGAATATTAAGGATAATTTTGTATTGTTAAAATCAATAGTTGCCTGATGTCAAGATGGCAAGTGAAGAATTCCAGTAAAACCAAGATTACGTTCATGAAGCGCAAAGGAAAATGCAAGGAGAGCTGTATTTATCTTGGTCTTGAAGACTTTGAATGAAACGATCATTAATATACTTTTGAATATTAGTCTGTGGTCTTTGATCAGATGAAAGGATAAAAGAAACTGAGTGTTTTCCTATGTAAGATCTTCTCTTAACTGCATTATCTATTTCTGATGTTTTCCCATGGCCCTTCACCTGGACAAGAGAGCTCCTTAAGGTCAGTGTGAGTTGTCCTGTTCTGAGCCTTACACTGCCAGTTGACAAAGGTCCTAGCCATCTGTTGTTCTGTAGAAAAGGAGAACTGATTATAGAAAAATCTAAGGAAGTTTCAAAAAATTGGAAAAGTCAGTGCTTCAATGTTGCTTTGAACACAGAACCTGGAATATAAACCTAGTATCTGTAGAGCACTTAGAAGCAGTAATAAATATGGAAGTTGAATGGGCAGCTTATTCATTTCTACAGTCTGCAATAGAGAAATTTTGTAAACTTTTTCTTTTTTTTCAGCACTGATTTCTGATAGACTTGTGGGATTTTTTCTTTGCTTTGTTTTGTTTACTAATTGTGCTCATAAAGCAAGTGTGCATAGTGCCAAAGTAAGAATGCTGAAATTTCTAAGGAAGAAAGCAGTATGAATTTTAGGCGCCACATAGGTGCTAAGTGGCTCTTTTAGAAACCGTAGTGCCATGTAGACTGATAGGAAAGTGTCCCCAAGCTTTTGAAACCAGATATAAACATTAAATCATTGCTATCTCCCTTAATTAAGATCCTGTGTTTCCTCCCCATGACAACTTATGGAATAGTATGTTTTATAATAGTAAGTATATTATTTGTCTGAGAAAGAACGAACTGTTAGAAAGGTATCAACGTAGCAGAGCAGAAAAAAATAGTACAAAATAGTTCAAGAAACATATTCCCTTGACAACTACCATCATCAGTTCTTACAGTTCTTTCAAAAGATTTGATCTCTGACATTATGTTAAAAAAGGGCAAATATTTTAAGTAGTTCATGTTGCATTATGCCATGGCAGCAGTGATGAAGCTCAGCTGTCTTTGTCTTCATTCACACCCCTGAGAGTGGTGAAAAATAGGAAGATAATATCAGGTTAACTGCAGGTCTGCTTATCTACTTGTTTTACGCAAGAAGAAAATGAGTGAGATCTATATTTTGCTGTATTTATACAGCAGAATGTTTCAAGGATGCAAATGTCAATGTTATAAGTTAAGCAAAAGAATACCAGAATATTATAGAACAAGAAAAGAATCCCAAGTAACAAAAGACTTTGGAAGAAAGAACAGAAACTGAGTGGAAGATAATATTCATGGAAGCTGCAAGCCATCCAACAAGGCAAAGTGAAACAAATAGCACTGAAAATACGCCACCTATCCAAACTGGTAGATATTATGTACAGGAAGAGAGGAATAGAGAAACAGTAGTAAAGAAACTACTTTGTGAATAAATAAGGGGGCTTGTCTTTTAGAACTACAGAGCAGGGCCTGGGTTTTTGAACTCAGTAGCAAAAAGAGCTAGCACAGCTCTGAAACACTGAAAATGGTCACAGAGCCCATGAGGTCTCCGTATGTCAGTGACGAGAGTGAGCCTGCCCCTGGAAGACAACAGTCATTACCCAGTGACAAAGTCAACCAGACAGTGCATAAACCCTTGTCATTTGACATCAACCAAACAGATTAGGTCTTTTGTTCCAGACACTGAAAAGATCATGAGACTTGTGCAAGAGAGCAAAGGACACAAAGTGGAGGCTTGCAATTGCAAAATGCAAATGCCAAACTCATTTTCTTCTGAGTTGCAAAATAATTAATTTTACTTAGAGAGTTAGACTCATCTCACTCAAACTGGGAATTAGGTGCTAAATTTCCAGAGGCCTATGGTTAGACACCATCTATCCTTGTGTTGTAGAGAGAGAATGGACTTCATTAAAATCTGTCTGTTTAAACCACAAAGAGCTCTCATTACCTTCGCTTTGTGTGTTTTTAGACTTTGATTTACTGTACTTCAAAAGACAGCAGTCTGTTCAAGAAGGAAAATTTTGATTCTGAGTTAGTATTATAAGGATAAAAGGTTAGAGAAAAATCATAAAATGAAAATTAAATCTTGATTTGAGATCGACAGAGAAACAATAAATCCAAATAGGCAGTGAGGACAAAAATGTTAATAATAAAGCCAATAAATATAAATCAGGGAAACCTAGAATTAAGCAAAAATGTGAAGAGACATCCTGGCTCTGTTGGATGGAAGATCAGAATTTCCTTTGATACTTGTCCAGTCAAGATTTTGTCACAATGGGGGGAAAACAGAAGGACTAAACACATGGTGCAAAAAATGAAGGACTTGGGTGAGCCAGACTGTCTCTGGAGGCATGATGTATCAGAGAGTCTTTTTTCCCCTCCAGTTAAAATCCTTGGTTAAATTGTGTCAGCACTGCCATAAAGCTCAGAGAGTGAACAGGGTGGATCCATGTTCTGAAGAGGGGATAATTTTTATTTGTTAAAGAAATACTACTCATTTTCATGTATCTCTTTGTGACTCTTTGCCACTAACATCTTTGGAATAGTGTTGTGATAGTTCAACCTATGGAAACAAGATGTCCATTCCAACATACTTGTCATGGAATAGAACATTTATGAAATAAATAGTTGAGTGTAACTGTAAATGTATTTTACAACTGTTTTGAATGGTGTGGGGGAAGCATTGGTAGTTGGAAGCAAGATAGAGAAAGATATGAGAGGGTGACTCTTCCGGTAAAAAAAAAAAACAAACCATTTTTTTTACCCACAGAAAAACATTATGGTCCAGACTATGTTCTGGTTTTAAAATTATTCTGCACAGTACAACTAAATCAGCCAAATTTCTCCAGAGGTATATTTTATCCAGTAAGGACATAAAAAAATAGCAGAATCTGCTACTCAGTGTACAAAATTGTCTCAGCAATTAAATACAGCTGCTACCATAATACATAGATGCAAGCAATGTCATTATGCTAGAATTCTTGCAGTTCAGCAATTAAATTTCAAGAAATGTCAGTAGCTTCTTTCAGATAGAATTGAAGAATTTGACCACATTTTCCAGTGCTCATCTCTCTTCAGTGAGGCTGTACAGCTGGTAGCCATAAAACAGACACTCTCAATATATTTTTAGCCGCAATTCCACCTACCAACAGAATGCCAAGAAGTTTCTCCTTGGTATTTGGTGCACCTTTTTGCAAGAAAACAGGAGTATTTTATAGTTTATTAGGATTCAGTGGTTATATGTCAGAAATTCTTATTATGAAATGCTTTTGTAAACAAACTAAATTCCACTGGGAAATATACAGGCACCGTTCCTTTTTTTTTCTGTTTTTTTTATTATTATTTTTAATTAGTGCTCTCCACAGAGTGTTGAAAGTTATGATAAACATTTCCTGGAGCAAATTTTCAACCTGTAACTCTGAGGAAGAAATATGCATTTAAAGATGTTGTTTTATATTTTGATTCTGAAGGGGATAAAAAAAATATTCTCAGTAGATGCTTTACAATTTCTTTTCTCAAAAGAAATTATAGGATATTTAATGAAGGAAGTCTAGCCTAGCATTAATACTGAGATTAATTTGTGTGTTTCTGTTTATGATTTTCTAAAATACAGGACTTCAAACAGTTAAAGCAGCAGGCTCAGCCAATATGGAGATACAGCTGAATTTGAAATTTACTATATGCTGTTTCTGCTTTTCATTTTTTACCATTTCACACCTTGTCCGCATCTTGAGCAAGCTTGTAAGTTTCCAGCGCATACATTTCTTGTGATGATATATTGTCCTGGTGGAAAATTTCATTTACTGGCTGTGCCCTTTGCTGAACCTGTTGCTAGTCAGGGAACATGATAAGCGTATAAGTAGCATGCTACTTCATTTATCATACATCGTTTTAGACACTAAAATATCACATATACAATTCTGCATTCTGCACCAAGGGAAACTACTAAACTTGCAGGAAAAAAAAATCTACAAATAAATAATCAGTTTATAATATATAAATGTATCATCCTAATAAAAATTAATCATAGTTTATACTAAGGCTGTAAGTGCTTTTTATTTTTTTCATAGCCTCAGTAACCATACGCTCTCAAACACTAATAGAAAATATCTGACTTTTCTGATTTTGTGTGTAGAAAAATTGAAAGATATAAAAATACTGTATATTTTTAATAATTGAATTACATTGCAAATAAATCACAGGCTTAAAAGATCCAGCACTGTCAAGAACCTTCTGCTCTCCTAATAATTCTCTCTGGTTTTGTCACTGGCTCTCTCTTGTATAAAACAATTAGATTTAAAAAGAACCTGAACAGCAACACCAACAAAATCCTTTAACACTTAAGAAATTTAGAACTCAACAGAAAGAAAACAATAGCAAGAACTTTAAGGTCAAATAAAACCAAGTCTATCTGATGTACTAGCTATTCCTAGCAGAACAGGTCAGGCCTCCCTAATTCAGTAACTTGTCATCTATTGATTTCAAAGCTTCTTCAGACCATCACCACAATATTTTATTACAAGCTGCTTTTTATTTCCAACATAAAATAATCTACATCTTGTCAAGATGTTGCATTTGAAATGTTGAATGCAAAGCTCTGATTTATCTTAAGCCATGCTGTCACTAATTACAACCAACACTAAGATATTGGACCATGAAAAAGTATATCTTACATTTATATAGCATCTTTTATCCTGCATCATTTAGAAATTGGACATAAAAGAGTCAACTACCTCATGTATATATCCATTTCTAGGGATGTCACTGGCTCACAGTGACATCGAATTCTAGCTTTGAGTTAGAACTGAAGATGGATTTGTTAAACAGAGTTTAATTACATGCACTGTAGTTTCAGTAGGTTATCAGAGCTAATACAGATATGTCTGGGGAGAATAGAGGAGGGAGACAAAGACGAGGAATGAGAAAGCAAAGCTAACCCCAATGTCGCCCATCTCATTGGGGAGAGGGAATAAATCTGCATACAGGGTGGAGATTTTTGTACTTTTAAAAACATTGTCTTTAGAAAAGATGCCAGGTCATATGATAGAATAGAATCTCCAAAACAGGTTTGCTTCAGCTGAGAGGTTTTCCACCAGAGTCCCCATCGGAACTCATCATCATGGCATATGAAATACAAAATGTTCATATGTAAGTGATCTGAATAGGAAAACTGTTGCTGTGTTGCAGTCATAACTCATCTAGATGAAGAGAAGAGAAACAACTGAAGCCAAGTAATTTCTTATGTAATCACCACATATTGTAAACAACGTATGGGAAAGGAAGGTAGTAGAACTATTGTTGTACAAAATTATGTATTTAGTCTAATGCTTCACACCAAGGAGATTTTTACCATCATTCACATCTATATCTTTTTGTAGGAACAAATAGGTAACAATTTCAGTATGACTGAAATTTGAAACTAATAACTATGATTATTATAAGAGAAAGACATTTGCAAGGTTTATTTAAAAATATGACAGTATTTTCACACATTTAAAACTCAATGATAAAGAAATTCAAACTCAAGTCAGGTTCAGGAGTTACAAATTCTCCTCTAGAACTTTATGTGTAGATTCATTTACAGTTGCCAGGAGACTGCAGGGGCAGATACTCAGAAGTTTCTGGTATAGAGCTGAATGATTTGTTGAGCTTCAACAGAATTGCTGAAATCAATCCTTCTTTTAGGTTTGAGCAGTTTATGCTTGTCTATAAACAGGAGATTACATATACTATGTTAGCTGTTATTATGGTTCCATTTTGTTCTTTTAGGCCATGGATGAAAAAAGTGCTGATTAAATGTGTCATTATAGATTTGATGTATATCTCTAGTGTCTTATGATGTACTTCTCTACTGCATTAATTTTGAAATTTGCAGGTGGAATCCACTTTATGCAAGAACTTTGCAGAAGAACAGATAGTTTCACAATTAAACAATATCAATTGGGTTTCTTCATGGCCAGGTACTTCAGGTCAGTGGAAGAAGACAAATATTCACTGCATTTAGTTTTCAGGAATCAATGTGATGCAAAGTGATTATTAAAAAAGTTCAGGTCATGCCTGAACCAACTAGAGTAGAGGACATATGTCCTCCTTTGGAATGGTTTGAAATGTAAATGACCACGGCTTTTCCAATATCAAACAGATGAGCCCAGTGTAGTGAGGGATCAACATAGAATAGAAATAACTTCTCTCATGTTGAACATGCCTCACCTTCTTTGCCTTGCCAGCTTTTTTCATATGCTGTTAAAGTGGTAAAAGATACTCATTCACCTTGTTTTTTCAAGCTGCTGACAAAACACAGCGTATTTAATATGAGTGTAGAAGATAGAAAGAAACTCCTATGTGTTATGGAGGAAAGATTGTTGAGATACTTTAGTTAATGGTATTCTCATTTGTTCTCCTGAGCGATATCCAAGCCTGGTTAGTAGAACACTTGATTTTATTGTGGTGGGTTTATAGATTTAATGATAGCTGTTGAAGAAAGTCTGTGCATAGCTACATTAAGGAAAAAAAAAATAAAAGCAGGCAACTATGGCTTTATTGTGTAGTAATAGAGGCTTGTGTGCCCATGATTTGTATCATTTTGCCATCTAAACATGCACTGCCGCCATTGATATCACTGTTACATAATGTTATACACAATTCATTGCTGAGGAAATTAAGATGCTGAGAAGTCAGCGAGCAATAGAACCCAAGATCTACCTCCAAATATTTTGCTCTGAAGTGGTCCCCTTCCTGTCTACACAGTATTTTCTTCCCTCTAAAAACACACTCACAGAAAGGAAACATGCTGGTAAAGAATGGAGATTACAGGATCAACAGTTGTTTCTTTTTTAAAAGAGGGGCATCCATTAAATAAGACATAGACCTCTCATTCTTTGTTACATATTCCTTAGTACTGCCTTAATTTTAGTTGCTGTCCCCTTGATTTATGTTTCTGGAGAGAAGTGTTTTGTGTTGATGCCTTAGATTCGAGGTACTTCAAGTTCAGGAAAAATTCTGGACAAGGAGGAAGACAGAAAGGCTCTGTTATGCTCTTACTGCAGAGCTCCTTGGCAAAAGCAGAGCAATAGCATGCAGTCCCAGCAGAAAAGGGTGAACCACACTTGGTTACAGGCAGTTGTGCTCCCTTATGCTTTCTTGTGAGGCTGAGGAGATAGAGGGAGAGAAACCTGGAGCACCAGCAGTCCTAATTTATATGGCTCAATACACTTGATGGCAGTTTTTCTCAAGGTTTTGGTTTAGTCTAAAAGATTTTTTGACTTCTTAAGCTATTAAGCTTAATGGTAAGTTATTAAACTTACTTTATGAATACCTACCTTAAAAGTTTGCTATTAAAATTATTAAGTTATTAAAGATATTTTCAACATCTCTTTATAATTCTGTTTCCACAAAGCGGTGAGGCAGACCCTGCCCTCATCTTGTTCTTGCTCTACGTAGACTTCCTAGATAGAGGCGTCTCTGCAAAAAATTATGGTTATTCTTGCTTAGTTGCTTGTTTATATTTTGTTTTACATCGGTGCCAAATGAACAAACTGAGATCTCATTGTACTGTCCAGTTTAAAAATACAGAACTACAAGGTCCCCAAAGCTTACATGTAACACAGAAGTCCACACATTAACACAAATACAAAAACCAGTAAAGGAGTAGTGGTCAGTATAGCCTTAGCATATGCTGTCTGTCCTTGAAGAGTAAATGACAGACAACAGAAGAAGAGGAAGGGCAAAGGTGGGAAATACAGATCCTTGAAAACAAGCAGCTTATATCTGATGTGATGAAAAAAGGGTAAACAAACTAAACAATATGAAGAGACATCTTAAACAGTAGCCGTGGAGAGCCAGCAACACTCTAAAAGAGTAAAAGGAGACCAATTTATTTTCTTGTGAGCAAAAAAAAAGGATATTGTAAGAGTTTGGACAAGAGCTTTGATTGTGCAAGTAGTTAGGGAGAACCTTAGAATAGGCTATGTGTAAAGAAACTGTATGATTTAGGAATTGACAAGCAGATTTATTTGCTGTCAGCATATAGACAGAAATGAATTTGTGTCTTTGGATTAATTGGATAAAGTATTATGAGGGCCAGGAATGGGATCTGAAGAAACTGTTACAGGAATCTGGAAGAGGGATTAGAAGGATCTTCTGCAAGGCACAGCAGTGAAACACTTAGAAATGTGAGACATAAAGGGCTCTAGGACAGAGCACTGAATCTGAACAAGTTCTGTTGAGTGAAAATGATGGGAGACAGGTTGTAAAGGCATATGGTGAAATTAGTAAACAATTTTAGGCTGTGATTGTGAGTGTACGTTTAATTACTAATGAACTGAAGAAGACAGCTGGAGCAATAGTTGTAGTGCCATATGAGGACAAAGATGAAAGCAAATTAATATTTTAAAAAGGAAGAGCCATCACAACATGAAAGGTGATGAACAAAAGGCAATGAAGGTATCTCCAGTGAGTGGGACTAGCGGCACAACAAATGGTTGGAAAGAGAGAAATTTGTATTTACATTGTATTTTGTCCGGTCCCCCTTGGACTATATTAGAGCAATACTATGTGTAAAGAGGAGTAAAGAAAGCAGAATATGCAGAGGAAGCTGGCGGTCTCCTCATGAAGAAGTATTTGGGATAGTGTGACACATCAACTGTACAGTTGAAGGGAAAGAAGACTTAGATTCAGGGTTATTGAAAGGAAAAGCATGAGGAAAAGAATGATGCCGTGATGTGAAGCAGAAACAACGGAATGGGGGAAGCAGCCTGTTCTGCTCACAAGCTAATTCGGATCAGGCAAAGCTGGCATAGGAGGGACTTCCACACGGGATGATTTTCAAAGCAGCAGCAGTGCAGTGCTACCCACCTACCAACAAATCACGGTTTCTTCTAATCACCTCAGAAATACTCTGTATATTCCAGAAAGAGTTTGAAGGAAGACAAAGAGAGTAATCACTTTAATTTTTGCCCTGAAATTCAGTACTTAAAATTATGCCTCTGAAGAAATGCTCAGCATTAAATTAACAAATTCCTGTACCGTTGAATGCAAATCTGAAAAAAACTTTATAGCTTTGGTTTTTTTGTTGCCTCGCTCTTATTTGTAACATATCTTTAGGGAAAAAATTTATTTCAAACTTGTTGATATATATTGATTTTCAGAAGCGAATGGCTTTTCAGGAGCATCACAGCACCTCATCTCTGCTGCCACTGTCCCTTTCCATCTACAAGAGAAGTGAAAGTGATGCAAATAATGACTTTCTACATCATTTGACTTCTTTAAATTCTTGATTCAACTAATTATTTCATTTTACTGTATAGCCAGCTAACCATTCAACCCTGTTTCCACTTGTTCATGCTCAGTCTATTAGGTCAACAAACATACAACCCTGTAAATGTGTGTATTATGTTTCAGAGTTATGTATTTAATAATGAAAAATACCATTAGTTTGGTGTACACTCAGCTATGATTTCAGAGGCACATGTACATCATTCAGAAAGTGATGACCTAAGATTAGGGGAGAAATCAAGCTTGTCTTCCAGCTGCAAGGTTCTTTTTTTTAATAACAGTATGTTTTTCTCATTCCTTCTTGGTTAATCTTGTAATATATTATATTATTGCACATTGAGGTATTGAGGTGAGGGAGGCTTTTTATGCCACCTGTTGAGTATTACTACTCTAGAATACATTGTCTTTACTATGTGGAGTTGTATTTTAATGCATAATATTATTATTCCCCTTATTTCTATGTGGTACTACTTAGCATAATTAAGCTTGGCAGTTTCAGGTCTTTTGTGTTCTAATATGCACCTTTTTAGTTTGGAAGAAATACGTTTGACCTAAGATGTTACTACTGAAAGGCTGAAAAAGCTGAACAATAGTCTAATAGGACTCCACACAGGAAATTTTCATGAGGAAACCAAGCTGGAAGATGTGTTTTCCAGCTGAGTGCTTTGTCAGTGGCTATTGGCAAGTAAATATTTTTCCAATGAAGTTCTTAAGCAGGAGAACAAAACAAAGTAAACCCATGTTTAAGTTCATGCAGAATAATAAGGTGGTTGCATTCACTCAGTAAAAAGAGAATTATAGGATAGGAAGAAGGTAAGTAAGTGAGACAGTTAAAGGAACCGTCTTTCACATTTCTGACTTGTCACACCCCCCCTTTTGTAACTGTATAACATATATTTGTATTAGTAGTGACATAGACTATTCAACTATTTCTCACTGAGTTTCCTTCAAACCTGTTGTTATAAACAATAAATATTCTACATTTTTTCAGGGAAAAATGTCAATACACCAATTGTGAGGCTTTGAGATAATGAAACTCTTGTTCTTACATAGATAGCATGAAGTACTTCTTAATTATTAAATTACATTTTTTAACTGGATTTAGTTGAAAGCTATGCTGATTTCAATATACCGTCAACATATCTTTACCTAGAGTCTCCATGGTGCTGACTTATAGGTGTATCCATCTTCTCCTGACTTCCTTTAACCTGTCTTGGATTGTCTTTCTGACATTTTGTTTTTCCAGGGATGCCTCAACTTTCACCATTGTCTGTCACTTCTAACAACATCCCCATCATTAGTCTGTCATTTAACCTGTCTTTGACTTCCCTATTTCTTCCCTTGCACATCCAAGCCTTATCCAAAACTTGCCACTTTAATGTTTCCAAAACAGTTTGAATAGTTGCTCTGTACCATTAATAAAAATTTAATGTATCTCCTTTCTTTTTCTGGTTGTTTTTTCTCTCCCTTTCCTAACACACCCTCTTAAAGCTCCATGCCCTTTCTGAGCTCAGTCAAGAGGATCTATACTTTTCAGTCTGATCTCTTGAGAAGCCTTGCATTGCTACCAATCTGTTGTCAATGTTTGTGCTCCGTGTCAGCAACGTTCTGCTCATTTCCTATATTTTTGTTAATATTTTTCCCTTCTTTTGGTCAATTTGTTGATGTAGAATAAAAATACCTCTGTAAAAAGTATTGAGCATCATCTTCAGAATTAGCAGTCACTTATTCACAGATGTACTATTCTTGCCTTCTCTCTCAGGCCACCCACTTACACATATGTATTCTAGGGACATATTAGCAATGATTATTCATAGTGGCATATATGCATACTAACCTCAGCTACCTTTAAATTTCATGTGTGTATGTGCATTCATTTTAATATTTTCAAAAATTGTCAGGATTTTCATTTAACAGGCTGAAAAATACCATATATGTATTTTCCTGTTTTCCTTCTATCCTTTCTTCTGACAATAGTTTTGCACTTTCACATTTCAAAGGTTTTATTTTTTTCTTTGTAATTTTATAGAACCTTTCACATTAGGCAACATTTAGTTGTTGCCTTGTAATGTTAGGGTTTATTTGTACTCCAGGTAGCACTTAGCAGCATTGATCAAAGACATCACATGCTAGAAACTTCACAAATGCACATTAACACAATTATTCTTATCTTGGCCAGCTCCCAGTTCCAGCTGTGATCAGATGTGCTGAATGATAGCACAATGGAAGGAAAGCAGGTTGCTGTGTATTAAGCCAGGTTCTCAGTTCACCATCTAACTGGCCAAAATTTTGCTACTAAAACATTCTAAATGTGGGGGCAGTGGAATAGGTTTGTGGATACTAGCATACAGTTATTCCATGTCTATGGGTGAGGAGATACTGTCTCAATAAACTGTAATATTGAAGAAAAGAATATTAAAGAAAAACCTGTGCATCTTGTGTAGTATTGGATACATTAGTACTCAACAAGTAACCTTCACCTTAGTTGCTGTTACTTTTCAATATTCAAATGTTAAGACATTGCTTATAATATGTCTTTAATGTGGCATTTTTGTAAATTCGTCTGTTTTAGGGAGAGAAAGACTAGGAGAGAGAAATTCTGGGTTTGAGCAGAGATAATTAGCTGTGTCTTTCATGGGCATGGCAAATGGTTTTTGACATGGGAAAAAGGAAGAAATAACCACGTAGAAACAGCCAACCATGTCTTCTCCTCAGTTACTTTGGACCCAGAAGTCTGGGCTTCCTTCAGGGGGATTTTTTGCGAGTTTGGTTTTGTCATCATCCTTAAGTCAAATTTGGAAGTCGGTGAGGAAATCAGTGCAGCCAAAGGAGTAGTTGCTATAGGAAAGGATGGAGAGCAGAGCTGCTGGTCTTCATCTTGGCATGTCTGATGGTGGGACATCTTCAACTTATGAGAATGTTCTGTACATAGACTTATTTCTTTGATTTTGTATGCCTTATGCAACATGAAAACTAACAAAGATGAATTTGTAAATAGGATGGGGTTGATTCTTTCCAGCAGCAGTCATCTGTGACCCTGAAATCAATCTTTTGCAGTCCTCACATTCCTCCATTTTAGCACTCAGAGCTAAAATGGCTGGTTTTACTGCTGTTGTGCTGTTTTATTTCTAGTCAAGAGTACCTATCCACACTAATAATCATTTAGGTTAAAAGATATCAAAGAATCAGTATATTTTATCATGGAGATGGTCTGTGATCCTCCCTCTTTGTTTCTTCTTTACATAAAGGGTAATTAGGCACTGGAATGGGCTGCCCAGGGAAGTGGTAGATTCTCCATCCCCGGAGGTATTCAAGAAGAGACTGGATGTGGTACTTAGTGCCATGGTCTAGTAACGGAAATGGTAGTGGATCAAGGGTGGGACTTCATGATCTCAGAGGTCCTTTCCAACCCATCCAATCCTATGATTCTATGATCTACTGCTTTATGACTCAGGGGGAAAAAAAAAAAAAAAAAAAAAGGCAAAAATATAGAAACCCAGTTTACCAGAAGACACTCTCAAACTCTTTGAAGGCTTCTTCTATGTTGTTGGTTAGAATTTCCACATATAGAAATGATGTATTGCCCCACATACTTCTCTGTACTGCCAGATGTGTGTGTATAGTTTCTCCCCATGGTGGTGGAAAAAATGGGCAAGCTAGGGATTTCTATGACAGCATCCATGCTCTATGGCATATTACCAGTGTGTGTGTTTCCTGTATGGATTTTTTTCCCAGTCATCAGGAAAAGGTTGATTTCAGCATTTGTTCAGAGACACTGTGGGCTTGACAGACTCCCATAGAGCTACAGTGTGATTCTACGTTGGCCATTTCCTGCCAGGCTATATACCCTCTGAGTCAGGAGGTGCCTTCCTTCTTCCTTCTGCTCCTTACAACAAGCAGAAGAAAATTTGTTCTCTCACTAAAAAGAATTCACTGAGTCTCTTTCCCACTGCCCTTGTAGGTTTGATGCAGTTACAAGATCAACCCAGTACCTGTGCCCCCAGGAGGTCCCAAATCAGTGCAGTCATTCTGCCAACAAACTTTCCACTTATTTCAGGGAGAATATTAGTGTGACAAGAAAACAGAATGTGGGACCTTGATCTGAGGAAAGTTGGCCACTCCAGTATTTTTCATGAAGCCACTGCAAGCAGATGGTCTCATGTTGTGGAAGTGATGCCTGTATGACATCTTGAATGGAACTTCAGAACTGGTTTATAGCTGTGCCAATCCAGCTTCTGTGGATGACAGTGGTTTCTTGGGGATTCTGAATTCAAAAGGGTCACATACCCCCACTACACAGCCCCACAAAAATACAGGATCTTGCTGGCAAATGTAGTCTAAATTCAGAAGCCTTAGTAGCAGAAATTTCTGTTTTAGAAATGGGTTAAAATAGTGTAATCAGGATACTCAGATGCATGTTCCAGCTGGCACTACTTGGCTATTTGGCCCAATTTTTTTAAAATCTTTTTTTTTTTTGAAATAATCTGTAGTTAGCTGCTTGTAGGTGGCTTTGGCTCTGCTGCAGAAGCTCCAGAGGTAGTATTTTTGAATTTGTAAGAATTCAACTAGATAGTATTAACTATTTCTATTTCTATTAACTATTTCTATAGCATACAAACATCTGTGCTTTATAAGGTAATTTTTATGGTTTGTTTTCACCAGCTTTTCTTTTGTTTATGGCTAGAAAGGGCCATATTTTTTACCCACGTGGGTGCATAGGTGTCAAAAAGCTAAATATGAGGGTGAAATGTATTTTCTAATAATATTATGACTATTGCTGTGGAATTCAGGGATTTCTAAACCAACTAACATTGCATTTCTTAACCCTTTCTTGAAATCTGTATTAATAATTTTGCTCATTATTTATGAGTTATAATAAAAGTAGAAGACATTGATGAACAGCTTGTAATTCCATCCAGTAAAATATTTCTGTGTATCTAGAGTGACAAAAATGCAGTATAAATGCTTTTATCTTCTGACCAGAGGTATTTTTTGATGTAGAACGTATATATAATTTTCTTAAGGTTGATTATTAGAGTTTGTTTCCTATTTCAAACATTAATTTTTTTTTTGTCTGTATTCTGATACCATCCTCTATGTCTAACAGAGGAGTATTCCTTGAGTATTCAAACATTATTGCAGGATGATCACCCTAACATTAAGCTACATCTTTGAAACCCCTTTTCTAAAAAAAACCTCTGAGTAAGTTTTGTTTGTTTCTTTTCTTTTGTTGAACTCTATCTTTGTAGACCACATCTGTCCATGCTTAATGGGCAGTATTAGCATTTTGAACTACAACAGCCTGCACAATCTGTGCAATATCCCTGGCTTGTGTTGTCCTCCCATATAAAAACAGCTCCTGTGTATGTCTTTTTTTAATACTTACAACACACATTGTATTTTACTCTTTTTAAAATAACATCTGGGAAACCAAGAAGCTTCTTTTGAAGGATTACATTGCAGCCTTGATTTTTATTTATAAAACATAAAGGACTAATATATATCAGTTAGGACATTTTGCTTCCAAAGTGCATTGTAACAAAATAATTGGAAGGCAGTTGTGGTGTGAAATATATGACAGCTTTACAGGACATAAAAAGCAGCTTTTTCTTTGTAATAGTGTAATTGCCTCAAACCCCACAATCATAATTGTTATCAAAAAATAATCCCAAGGAAAGGCTAATATAAGGTGAGCAGACTATTATAAGAGCTCTAATACACTCAATTCCTTGAACGGCAAATGCAGCCCCTCAATCTCCCAGTGCTTTTAGTGTCAGTCAGAGAGCACTCAGTCATTTCTGTGCATCAAGCCTGCAGTATTGATTTTTCCACTGACTGAAACAGCCATATAAGCATAAATTTTGCATGAGGCTTTCACTTTGTAGACTCTCCTTTGGTCAGATGACACATGATGTGAACATGAAGACTGTATAATAACAATGCATGGTCAACCTGCAGGCATTAAAGCGTGGTCTCTCACAGCTTTGAAGGACAAAAGCTGGAATGGTGCATCTCTGGTGTGATAGAAAACAAATATCATTTCCATCTTGGCAGCCTGTATTCAATTTTATGCTCTCTCTTCCCCCCACTACACTTTCACAGTTCCCTTTTAGAGAGGAAATGCACACACACACACAAATACGTATGGACATAAAGTATACTTATCAGTGATATCCAGTACAGATAAAAATCAGCTCTATGGGAAAGCAAAGCTGTGATAATAACTGTGCATCAAACTTGAACCCTTTGCTGTACTTGCCTTCCACTTTTCTTTGGTTGTGATGTGTTGTTTTGTTTTATAGTTGATGCCATTTCTTTTAAGTCAGCCCTTGAGACTAAATATTGTACAACAGCATTTGAT
Source organism: Pachyramphus minor (assembly GCA_013397135.1). Taxonomy (NCBI): domain Eukaryota; kingdom Metazoa; phylum Chordata; class Aves; order Passeriformes; family Tyrannidae; genus Pachyramphus; species Pachyramphus minor. The sequence goes on from VYXB01006641.1 coordinate 172,984, forward strand.
AACATCTTGTATCATGCTGAAAAACCCTTATCTAAAGATTTGGCCTTGTGATAGACAGGCAGGAGTGAAAACATTCCTTAATAGCAACGCTGCTTTCATCTCATTGCTGTCATGTTTAAGTTCCCCTGCTCATTAATATTCCCACAGTCACTCTTTCTCTCTCTCTCTCTCTCCTCTTTTATTTTTTAAATGTTTAGTGTAAAATGCATTCATCCTGTTATGGGATCATGTCAATGGAAGGAGACAGAGGAGTAATCCTGACCCGTGTGAGTCTGAAATAACAGCACAAGGAATAATTTGTCACCAAGAACTGCAACAGTGCATTAACTATTCCTTAAAGTGCATTAAACTGCAGGCAGTTGATGTAATTAATTTATAATGTAATGCAATACAACCTCTTAAAATTAAGTTGAACTGACCCAGAGGAAAATTTATCTGTAAGCAAAAAGCTCACTGATAAGCCAGTTTTAGTCAGTGAAAACAAGAGAACTGTTTCATCTTAAATAACAATCACAGAAGGAGAACAGGCCCTACTGCAATGAATAATTGTGAATGAATGCTGTTTTCGTTTTGTAAAAGGATCCCAACATAATAATTGCACAGCAGCATGATTATTCCAGCAATGATAGATATTAGAAACACTACTTTTGTTTCTATTTATGCAGGATACAAATGAATGTTTAATTTTTATATAGCAGGATTTAGTCCATAGTATAGACAGATTGTAGTTCAGTGCATTAAAAGAAGATACTAACATTTTTCCATTTGAAAATGCTTTGCCTCGGATAAAAGAGCTCTGACCTCCCTGGTCAAGGGAGTATTTTAATTTTGTTTTCTTCTTCCCCACCCAAATCTGCTTGTCTCCTCTCTCGAGGTTACTATAACATACAGTTCTGAATGCAGCAGCTGTGTGAGTGCTACCTCTCCCTCTTAGATAGAGCTGTGAAATTACTTTTATTGCAAGTTGAGTGTATCTTGGAAGAAGACGGTGGGATGTGCTTTTGTCCTTGTTGGGGTTTGTTTGATGGGTGGATTGGTTGGTTGGTGTGGTTTGGTTTCATTGTTTGTTTTTAATCAAAGGAATTACAGTTTTAGGTGATTTTTTTTCTCTCTGAAATGAGCTTTTCTTCCAGGACAATAAGCATGAAACTTGCAGAAATGAGGTTCACTACAGACAGACTTTGGGATTAGCTCAGTTGATCATAGCATGGTACTAATAACACTGAGGCTGTGGGTTTGATCCTTGTATGGGCATTCAATTAAGAGTTGGTCTTGATGATCCCTGTGGGTCCCTTCCAACTCGGAGTATTCTGGGAAATCTGTTAATGAGGCTGTGATCAGTGATGACAAGAAATGAGACTGGATGACAAATCTAGAACAAAGGTACTTGGGGGATTTTTAGTAGTCCTAGGAGTTAGAGGCAGGTTCTCAAGTGCCCGCAGATACAAACATGATATAGTTCATTCTGCAAAAATCTGATTAAATGAGAAAAAAATTAAAAGCTGTACTGAAAAATCCCCACAGTCTGGCAGTTTTGAGAATTGTGGGATGATAATAGAGATAGAAATTATTTTCAAAAGTGATTATTGTTTGACTTTAAAGAAATCTTCAGGCATCTGAATTCATGGGCAGTTTTTAAAAGGTATTTATAAGATATTTGTGTTTCCATGATGGAAGCCATGGCCCTGTGCATTTTGGAAGACTGGCTTTCAAAAACATATATACAGATTTAGAAAAGGGGATGAGCATTTTTCTGAATCTTGGCTGATTGGCCAAGCAAAAAGCTAAAAAGAGTTAGGTTGTGTCCCTATGTTTGCTGTAGGAAGGCTGTGTAAAAAGCTAAGTATCGTAAAAGAGAAAATTTGAACGCAAAGCTCTCCCGGTGTGGGATGAGTTTTATATCTTCTCTGACATACAGTACCAGTGCAAATCAGTGTAGGCAGTGGTTGCATTATTTGAGAAGGATTTGGTGGCACATTCAGAGGGTGAACTATCCTCTGAAATGCATTTATTTATACTAAACCAGCAGGTTACCTCCTGAACACTGACTCTCCATAATTCTAGCCAGCGTTGGTTCTGAAGGTTGAAAATCTGGGCCTTTTCCTTAACAGTGTATTTCCAAGAGCCAGGTACAGACTTCCTCCCTATTGCACTACAGTGCTGCTCCTGGAGAGAGCAAGAAGTGTGGGTTATGGGTGTCCATAGGCTGTGCGTTTGTGAAATTGGTAGATGTAGAGAAGGTGAGGTGTGTGGAGTGGATGTTTGTTTTGGGAGTTTTTTGAAATCATTAAGATGTATGACCCAGGTGAATAGCTTGCACGTTATGGCCTTTGTTCCAGCAAACACAGTCGAGGTGAAAACAAGGAAAATACAGATGTATTAAGAAACAAGGGAGAAAGATCTGGATCCTATGTGAATCCAGCTGAAATCCTAGGATCCAGGTGACTGTTTCATAATCCCCCATTTATATAACCATATATTTTGCCTCTGTATGTTGTTGTATTTTCCTTTCTGTGCTCTTATTTAGATGTGGCATTTTATTTTGCGTTATTATGCTTAGAGCTGAGCTTCTTCATGGTGTTGCAGAATAAGGGTGATTGCCAGCTGAGGGGAACTTTTCAATGATTTAAGTGAACTTTAAGTAGTTTAATTATTAAATTGCCTCTGGGTTGTGTGACTGAAAGCTGACTTTCAAGAATCTGGTGCTATTTTTTATATCAGCAGAAGTTTGTCTCAGATTTATTGGTGTTTGGGAAGAATGTAAGAGCAGTAACTCATCTCTTGTAAAATAACGAACAACTGAATATATATGTTTAAATTTGTCACCTTAATCACTAGCTAAAATAGATAAGTACAGGAGCTACATCCTAGATTCCTTTCACGCACAATATTTGAATGATTTATCTATAGCTATACCTATTCCTACACCTGTACCTGGAAAGTTGTGTCTCTCTGCCTATATGTACTCACACACTCTTGATCATGCAAACACTTACATAAGTACCTAATGTGAAGGACAAGGGGATTTCTATTGAGTCATCCTGAGAAAACATATGTATAGGGTCTGGGATGAAATTGTCAAGTCAGCGGTTTTCTGAGTTACCTGAAATACAGTTTAGGTAATAATTGGGGGATGGATAATTACATTTCAGTGTTTGACATTAGAATAGTTAAAAACCCCCAAGCCTGTTGTTAGACTGTTTTAGAAACAAAGGGTCATTGTTGTTTTATTGTAATTATTTGTTCCTTGTTTTCTCCAAGCTAATGAATTTACATGAACTTTCTATGTCCAGTGTATTTCTGGGCACTATTAATTTTCATGAACTTTTCATTGGTATAGTGAAAGTAGAATGTAGCCCTCAAAGGAGATGATTCTTAAAAATTATTAGCCGTAATTCTTGTAAATTATATATATAAAAAAAAGCATGTGTAAAATTGTCCTGCTGAGGAGGAAGGACAGGTAGTGTGGGTTCTCTGAAATGTAGGTGATAGGACTTGTGGAAAAAATCAAATAATTTTTCACAATAAATTTTCTCAGGGAATTACTCTGTATGAGACTAAAAGCTTATTGGGAAATGCAGGGAAAATGAACAGTGGTGAGATGGCAATGAGGAGAAGAGATGGTTGTTACTTGTTGTAGAAATGCAGCATGGAGTAGAAAAACTCACTTTAAAGAACACAATTCAAGTGTAAGTTCACTAATATACCTTTTTCTTGCTCTACATTTCTCTGAAGAAAGATCTTTCCTATCTTGCTCCACAGAGGTGCTGGCAGATCTGGCAGAATGTTTTGGGATAATTTATGCATAAAATGTATGAATGTGTGAACAATTCGTACTTCCACTTAACTGTTCGCATTTTATAAACATGAAATTAGGATATCTACTTTATTTTCCTGTATCTTGTCCAGTGTTAAGAAAGTCTCTTTTAGCATTTGGCTGCTTCTATTTGAGCAGCTGGTTTGAAGATGATCCTTTCCTCAGCTGTGAACACAGAAATCAACCAAATCTTTGATTCAGTCTTATTGCATTCCTCTAACTTACCTTTTCTGAAACCTGTTCCCTCTTATTCTTGCTTCAAAGAGAAATTAAACCATATTTATAATTTGGAGTTAAAACCTCATCTGATATAAATTCGTTCTGTGTAACAACTGAGAGCCTGGTATGCAGAGATATAATACCAAGATTAATCTCAGACCTACAAAATACAGATGAATTATTATATGATGAAATTAATAGTTTGATCCAAACCGTAACAATATCTTCAAGAATACCTATAAACAGACACAGGCGAGATTGTGCTCACAAGTGTAAATCCTCAACAGTTCCATTGATTTCAGCAGCCCTCCTGTGCCTTGGAGCAATGTGAGTGAGGAGACATTTTAGCCAATACCCCAGCAAATAAGCAGAGAGGCCATAGCATTCATCTCCTACCTATAGTAAATGTTATAAAGTTCAAAGATAGTCAGAAATTTATGTCAAAGGCATAATTTTATTGAAACAGGAATTGGGACATTCCAGGTATACAGGTATAGCTAGGTACCTGAGAAGACTGATAAATCACCAACCTCAAAATCCGAATGTACTGTCCAAATAGAATAAACAGTGTTATATATCTTACTATGTGCTGCAAGATTAAGACCTCTTAAAAATTATACTTTTATGAAGCCCCATGAAGGTAAAGAAGGGGGAAGAGTAATAGAGGGAGGTGCAATTAAATTAAAAGTCTAGAATTACAGAATTCCTCGTCAAATCTTCTTCTGACTAATGAATCATTCAATTCCTTTTCATTCATCTTTTCTGGTTCTCACCTCCAGGCATTTAAAATTGCTTTGCATCACTGTAGTCATAAAAAAGAAATTTATGCCACTCAGAAAGGATACGCAGTTTTGCAGGAAGTAATATAGACATGTCCAATTTAAGATCAGCATAGTCTACCTTCAAAGAAATAAGTCTTTTCCAGGAAGCATGAGTGGCTTTAGCAATATCTGGGTGAGTAGTTACATGCTTAGAGCCTCTTTCCCTTTTTTTTAGTTTAAAATTCATCTTCCCACCTCACATGAGAGGGAATACCTGACTGAGGAGCAAGAGTGAATCCTTGAGGTGCTTTTCTTATTTGCTAGGAATGCTCAAAAGGACAAGGGAGTGCCAGAACTGAAACTGGAGGTGAACACCACATTTAGCCTCTAGCAAAAACTTGACTCAGGGTGCCTACAGATGGCTTCTGCAGAAGGGCTCATAATTCCATAGGTGGTGTCTCTGCAGCCAGTTCCTGAGCTGAAAAGTGTAACTGCCTTGCATTGTCTTTTGAAAGAGAGCTGAAATTTCCATGTCAGTTTACAGGATACAAACACCTCAGTTCTTCCCACCTAACTTTACTTGAGACGTGTACTTTGGGAATGTGATTCCCCTTGTGCCATCTGGAGTTAATACACATGTAAAGGTACCTGCAGCAACTGCATAAGCTGGTTGAGGTGTGAATCACTTTTAACGAGTGCCTGTCATTTTCCACTGGCTACCAACAGTGTCTAAGATGAGTTGAAGTGTAGAGCTTTAGGTGGATGAATTTGGCCTCAAGTGTCAACACATATTTTAGAAATATTTTTACTGACTACAAAGGTAGCCATTCCTTTCATGCAAAAGATTTTCCTCTCAGAATTCTCAGAGTGCTTTGGATATAGCAAAATAAGGATGCTGAAGTGAAAGCCACTAGTTCCAAATGCATCAATGTTTAAGTGACCAGCCTGAGGTATACCTCAGTTTGCAAGTACATCTAAAATATCTGTGATCATAGGGGTCCTAGTAACTAAGTTGAGAGTATAACTTGAGGTTCAAATTTTGTACTCTAATCTGGACCCCTGGTGCTTCCTCCAATGGGTTATTTTTCTAAGTAAGCAGCAGGGAGAGCTATAGAAGTAAACTATGTCTGTATTTCAGATAGAATAGTTGTCCCATAAGCAGTAATGTTATTGGGTTAATTTCACCACTGTCATCAGATTTTTTAAGGAATTGGAAGTCGTTGTGTATGATCCTGTATCACTGTATATGCTGAGTCTATGTCTAGTTGGCAGAGAGCTGCCTTCACAGATCTCAACTGAGGTTTGGTTTCCATGAGTGTCACTTTGGATGACTATGAAGAGTTGTCTATATTCTTTGCTGATACTGATTTTTATCTCTTGCTTCTGCTTACCTCACCCACCTGTGCTTCACAGCCATTCCTATGAGCTAACTTTGGCCAGTGTGTCTTCTTGGAGAGGAAAAATTTAATCGTTTCACACTCTGCAGAAGAAAGATATCCCTAAGCAGGGAACAAATGATACAGGAGTGCCTTAATACAGAGACTAGTATGCAGAAGTAGGACATAATAATTTGCTTGACTGCTTCCACTCTTTTAATTTCCTGAACTTGATTTGATCACCTGCCAGCCTGTGAATAATGCAGCAAATTGTACACAATCCAAAAGCCTGTTGCAACTGGGTTTGTTTGACTCTTCATCAGAGTTGTAGCCTAATTCAGATCTGATCATATGATTAAAATACACTGAGTCACATACACATGAAAAACACCCAATCTCACATCCATTTGAATGCCTCAGAAAGTCCAGTGAACACAATTTTAATGAAAGATATATTTGGTTTTCAGGGAGAGGGAAAAGCTGATTTTCAAGAACATGAAATAATAGTTACTCTTTATTCAAAGGTATATTTAATCTTTAACATTTATTTTCACTTGAGCAAATTGCTAATGACCGCTCATTTCTTCATAAAAAATGATTCCACTACATCTTACAGGATCTGTATTTAAAAAGGCATTGATAAATTGAAGGGAGTTCAAGGAAGAGAATCAAAAATGATTAAGTGCTGCAAGTATTGACTTATGACTGAAGATAATTGAATGTGTGGGGGCTTGCTAGATATTTTTTACAACTTTGTTCTCAAAAAGGTAGTTGTTTGATTCTTTTTAATTCAAGTTTGAAAACTGAGAAAATTCCCAGGAAGAATGATCTAATTGTAAAGTGGATACACTTTTTGACTTAAAGACTCAAAGGTTTTTTCTGCCATAACTACCTATCTTGCAAAATTCCTTACTTCTTAAATATTGTCATTGCCAACAATGAAGTATTTTCAGGTGAAGGAACTACATAATGTTAGTAAGCATGACTGAACTTAATATATCAAAAGTCACTGTGGAGAAAATTATTACTTGAATGCCGTTCTGAATTTCCTGATTTGTGTGTGTGAAAATAAAGATTCAGCCCATCAGATTAAGACAGCATTTAAAACCAAAGAATAGCTCATGTTTGGTTCTGAATCTGGATCTGGTGTCATGATGAGACTCACCTTTGTTGGTTAAAATAAAAAACAAATTGTTATGCTGCTGTAGCACGAACAGAGAAAAGTAGACAAGAGCAAAACAGCTGCAAATGCAATCCTGTTTATTGTTTCCCTATTTTGTGACTTTAGCTCTCTGTCATGAAGCCACTATCTTGTGGGGAGCAAGAAGAAATCTCAGGAAAGGGATTTATAGGTTTCAGCCTTGAGTAAGATCCCTGTTTGACTGATAAAAACATTTGTGGAGATGTCTCTTAAAGTAATAGCAAAGACATCCAAAATTACCTTGATGGATCAAGTAATCTTTCATCTCACCATATCCCAGATTATGTGGAAATTAAATAAGTAGCAGAGATCTGTGATGGCCATATTGAGTTTTGCGGTGAGGTGGGACAACAATATCAGTTGATTCAGAATGACCATTAAAATGTTAGTGATTATTAGAAAGAAATGGAGAGAGCAAAAGCAAAAACCACCATGTTGCTACTTTTCAGGTACATAGTTTGCTCACATGCTGGGTATCTTACCCAGTTCAGATTAGTAAGGCCAGACACAGGATGTAATAGAACTAGGAAGACCCAGAGAAGCATGATCAGGATGTTCAGAAGTGAATGCCAGGCTTTAGACAAGGGCAAATGAAACAGATTAGTCTTCCTTGCTTTTAAAAGAACAAAGAAAGAGTATGTTGTAGAAGTTTGTACGCCATGAACTGCACAGAGCAATGAAACGGGCTGCCCCTTGAAATTATCAGAGAGTAGCTTCAAAACAAGCAAAAAGACATACTTTTTCTCACACTGTGTAATTTAATTGTGTGGAACTTGCAGCCACAGGGGAGCTGTGGAAGCAAAAAGTTCAAAACGGGACTAGATAAATTAATTTAAGGATTGGCTTAGTGTTTTTTTGTAGTAATTAAATTCAATGTGTTGGATGTGACCTCAGGCTGAGGAAGTCCCTTGACTGCTGATTTCTGGATACTGGGATGATGGGGAGGGATCACTCTAACAGTGCCCTTAAACATTGTAAAAGTCTGCCAATGGCCATGGATGCAGACTGTATGGCATATTAAATAATTTTGATGCCATACAGTAAAACTTAGGTTTTTGTGAAACAAAGACCTTAACTCCTTTTCCCTGACTTCCATCCACATTTGGTTTATTCCCTATATAAATTCCCCGAGGGACCTAGATTCAGTGCCACACCTTAGAGAGGGAATTTTCTATCAGCAGTAGTGATATAAATATATGCCTTTACATGTTATGTCTCAACTGGATTTCTAAGATATAGCTATGTGTTTTTCCTTCCTATTAAGATTTACTATAATATTGAGGGATTCCATTCAAGAATAACAAGACTGTGAAAACATTTAGTGAGAGAGATCCCTTGCCCTCATAATGAAATTGCAAAAATATTGAAGTGCAATGTTTTGAGGACCCCATGTTTTTCTGGGTTTTAAGTGTTTTTTTTTTCTTCTAAATTATTTTCATAGGAAAAATAGTTTGTTTCTGGTTCTGAAATGCTGGTATTTCTCCCAAAGTGTAAATGGTTTCCAAAATGGTTCCATCTGTCTGGAAGAAAATAGAAACGAAGGACTCTTACCATGAGCTGTAGTGCCAGTGAATGATAAAACCTTCTTGTAGGCAAGTCACTGTGGGGGTTTCCTTCCCTTAACTTTCTTCCTATCATTATTCAGCTGATAGGACCTCGCACTGAACACAAGATGGATAAGAAGACTTCCTTTATTGTGTTGGGCCTTAATAAGTCATGGGATTTTTCATTTTTCAAACATTGCCTCTAATTTCTGGTCTTTATGTGTATTTTTTTTTATATAGTCATCTGAAACATAAAGAACTGAAGAAAACAGGCACAGTAGCACCTATTAGAAATATGAGCCAGCATGTATTGTTCTTTCCCTGTTGTAATACTCTTAACCCACACATCTTTTTGCTGTTTGTTGTCATCTTTCACTGTGTACATCTAATTTAGACTGTAAGCACCTCAGGGCAGGGTCTTGTCATTCTAGTTCTCTGTAAAGCATCAGATTTACCTGTGGTGATGTATAAATAATAATAATAATAAAAATGTTGAGCCACATCACTCAAATGGGAAAGGTGTCAAAATGGATCTAAGAAAGGATTTTTTGATTAATAAACCACATCTCTTATTTGAATTCATGGTAACTTTGTGAAAAATAAGACGCATACCTGAATAAACAGAAGTATTTTGTTGGGTTTGGTTTTGCTTGTATTGGTTTTATTTTTTTAATTTGTTTGGATTTTAAGACATAGTAATTTATGTGTTTGGAAAAACTTCAGCCTGAGGCTTCTTACCGGAGGACTAAATTGTCCTATTTATCCATCAAGATGGCATCATGGATAAAGTGATAGAAAGCCAATACTCTAAACAACTAAAGCATGGGAACTATTTTTTTCCGAACGGAATATTTTTTGGTGGAAGATATATCTCTGTGCTTTGATGAACTTTAGTCACCAGTAAGAATACATCAATGGGATAGGTGTGGTTTTGATGCCCTGCTGGAAAAGGTGCATTTTCTTCACTGAGACCACAAAGATGCAGTGACTGCTGCTCTGTGATGTCCTCATGGATAACAGGCAATGTTTGTTGTGTCATCTTCCTAAGACAGGTCAAACATGTCTGGGGAACTCTGGGGTGATGCACTGTCAGTGCAAGTAAAGGGTGTCTTCCCATGTCTGTACAAAAACCCCTCCTCCCTCCCCCAAAAAAACCCCAAACCACACTGAAGAACGAAACCACTGTCTCACATTTGTGTTGAGGCATTTAAACTTACATTGTGCAACATCATTGTTTAAATAATGCCCAAATCAAGGCCGTGCATGTGTTCATACTGAATGGTCAAATGGGAACTAAAAGCTTATTGGGAAGTGCTAAATTAATGTAAACTATTTTGACTGCCTTAAAACTGATGAGTGGAACTATTTCTGTGTGCAGACAGAAGAAGAGGGTTTGTATCACTGTTTATAGCACTACTAGGATCCTAACAGAAACGTTGCACACTTCTGATAGCCATGTATCAGAAATGGTTCCGTTGGCAAAGATGTAGAAAAGAGTTTGAAAAATGGTTAGAGAGTTGAGAAGTTTGCTGTACATCTGTAAACTTAAAAAGTCTGATGGCCCTAGCTGTAAAAAGAGAAAATTAATCCCAACCTGCAAGTGACTAAATGAGAAAAGCTTCTGTCTTACAGTAAATGAGTCTAACAAACAGAGCTATAGCTTCAGATGACAGGAAGCTGAGGTTACATGGTGAAAGGACGCATTTTGATAAAGACCGTGGTAATTAACCATTGAATAATCAAGACTGTAGTAAACTTCTCTGTTGTTGAAGTCTTAAAAAAAATTCTGTGATATCTAAAGGGCTATCTTGTGCATCTGGAAGTTGGGCTGCTCACACGAGTAACAAAATGCCTGTAGTGTACATATGGCTATGTATACGACTTTGCACTCAGAAAGGTTATTTAAGGTCTTTAATTTAAAGACATGCCAAAATCTTTATGGAGTCAATATTAAGAGCTGTATGTCTCCTCCTTCTTGCCCCAGTTATCTTTTGTGTTTTGTACCTTGAAGCCCCACCTCACACAGTACAAATTTGATTAGCTTCTTCAATGCTCCCTCTTGTCTCCAGAAGAGCTGCATGTCTCTTGTTATTTATTTTATGCATTAAATGCTTACAGTGTGCTTGGGGCTGTACAAGACATATATATAAAGGGAGTCCATGCCCTGTAGGACTTACTGTGTGAAAGGCAGAGAAGAGTAATAGCTTGGGTGGTGGTATCAGTTGTTGTTTCAGGAATAGGTTGATGCTTGAGTCCAAGAGCATGGATCTGGGAATGGACTGGAATGAAGAGGAGGTAACCGAGGCCTGAACAACAGTTGACATGTTGGGGACAGGATGTAGGAAGTAATGGAGCAGAAGTTGGAGGATGAAAGGGACATAAAGTGCCACAGAGTAACAAGAATTAAGAATGTGAATTGTCATCAAGGATACAATTATACAGATCCTGGAAGTGAAGAAGGAGTTGCTTAAACTTGAAGCAAGCATGAGAGGACAACAAATTACTAAATTCAGCAGAGAGGAGAAGGCAAGAGCAATTTCCTGTTAGAAGATTACCAATCTTTAGTCGGTTTTACAGAGGAAGTTGTACCAAAAGAGCTTAAATAGCCTGTATATGAATGGCATCAAGAGGTAGTTAGAGGTGGAATAGTCATCAGATATTTGTATTTATGACTTCCTTGATGACCTGGAATCTCTGCTTTTGACTTTATTGCAAGTCCTTCCTCTCTTCAGGATAATCATGTTTGTACTACAGAAAATCTTTTGCCTTCCATTTATGAATGAACATAATAAACACCACCATCAATTTATTTGGTGGTCATTTCAGCTGTGGGAAGGATTTCATATCACAGGTCACTCTGATTTTCCATATAGTCTGAATCAGTAGGACTCTGAGTGTTTGCTAATTCTTTCATCTCAACTTCCGGATTACATAGAGACTCTGAGTTCAAATTATGTTTAACAGCTTTTGACATTTTGGATGTAAAAGTCATGAATAGCTTTAAATTGTTTTCTGGATGATTTGTGTCTGTACTTTGAGTAGAGAAGAGGAAATCTTTAATGTCATAAAATAGCCCAGGTGTGCAGAAAGCCACAGTGACACGTGAAACAACCTTGGTACAGATTCCACACACAGAGTAAAATAACCAAAGAAAGGGGACTGAAAAACAGTTCTGCTACTTAAAGTAAAAACATTATTCATAGGGAAGTAGTTGGTAGTATTTGTAATTATTCAGAACATACAAACTTATTTCTTCTTGTCCTAATTCCAACACACTCTTCAAACACCAATTTATTTTATATATTTTCATTATGCAGTTTGAAGGAGAAACTCATTCCTCACATGAAGTTCTTCAGTACTTCAAGACTCACATAACTTGTTTAATCATGAGAGTTATTTGATACTATTATCTAATAATCACTTTATCAAACTCTGATGATCACGCAGAAGCAGCTTTGGGCAGGATTGTTGAGAACAGTATGGATTGATGAAGACAGAACTATTTGATATTGCTCACTGAACTCTATGGCTTGTGGGCAATAAATGCCACCACTTTTCACATTTGAAATGTAAAACATATACTCAGCACTGTGTTACATCTTCTGAAAAGGGGAAACTCTCTTGCAGTCCATAAGTCCTCTTGTTCTCTGAAATAAAAAGTCAAAATATTTTGCACTTATTTCAGTGATGTGATGGCCTCTCTGTAGTTACAACTGGAACTTGCATTGCACCACAAACCTATCACAGTGGGAAGAAGCAGTACATTTTCTGTTAGGAATCAGTGACTTTCACTTTCATGAAAAAAAATGTCATCTTATTTCACATGAGCTTATTTCACTCACTCTGTGAGTGAGTTTGGATATAAACTAACACATTTAGCAAAAGTATAGGTACAGAAATAGAGTAGGAGTGAGATACACTAGGATTCAGTCTCAAGAGACTCCCTAAAAGAAATGCAGATTAATTCACTGAAGTTAGCAGCTTATCTATGCTAGTCAACTGTCCTAGGGATGACAAAAAGGGATTTCACTTAGCTATCAATGTTCTTGATGCTGCCAGACCAGACATTCAGGGCTCTTGGAATTTAGGAGCAAACTTCCAGTATAGGTGCAAACTGGAAATACTTGGATAACACTAGAGGTGCTACTCTTCTATGCAGAGAAGTAGATTTTTGATCCTTAACATGGATGTTTGCAGCTGGAATGCTTCCACTGAGAGTCCTTTGAGGGAAGCATGTATGCACTAACTGAATATAGTAATATATTGTTTACCAAGGGCCTGAAAGGTTTTGAAAGACTTCAGTTTCAGACTGCTCTTTGGTGCAGCCTGCTAGTAAATGTCTGTGGTCCTGGGAGCTGACCAATAACAGGTGAATGTGGAGCCCTTGGGGTGCGTCACAAGCAGAAGATGTCAGTGCTTCCCCAGTGGTCCTGCTGCAAGATGGGCTAAGGTCCATGTGCCATCTGCTGACCTTGAAAGCTCCTTCCTTACAGAGGCTTGGATTGTCCAGCAGCTTGCATCCTGCCCTGATCCCATGGTGTAACTCAATGTGAGAACCACGCTGGTGCTGCTCACAGTATAGGAGAATTGAGTACAGGGAACAAGTATGGGGGATCTGCACCCATCATCTGGCTGCCTAATGGAAATAGGGGTCACTAAAATTGTCTCTCTTTTTGGAATACAAATTGTTTTTGATATTCAAGGTAATCTTACACTCCTAAAATAGTTGCACACCAGTGGAAGAGAAGTCTGCTGGTGGCAGTAAGGCCCCAAACAGAGGGGACCAAGTTATGTCATCTCCAGTGTTGCCAGTAGTGCATAGGGAGTAATTACAACAAATTCAACAAAAGCAGAGGAAATTACCATTAAGCAACAGTTCAGACACCTGTTTGACCTTTTGAGGAATTTTCATTTCATGTCAGTAGGTGAAAAAGACAGATTGTGATAAAGTCTCTGGTATGACTGTTAGATATTTGGTTTCTCTTTTCTGGCATGTCACAGACATACTGCATGACATTGAACCAGCCACAAATCCATCCTGTGCATCAGTTGCCATGTTGTCATCTCCTACTTGTTAACAGAATTAGCTTATTAACAGCTTTGTGATGCTGAGGTGATATGATGGCATATCCTACAAAAATAAAAGAAGTAAATACAGAAAGTGCAAGTGACCTCCTTTTTGTATTTTGCAACTTCTTGCTTGTGTCTTGCTTGTAGTTTCTTTCCTGTCTTGGAGAATCAAACAGCTTTGTTGAGGTGTGTTTTTTTTCTATATTATAAGCTGCAGTGAATAACATATACTTAACAAAATTACACAGTGCATTTGTTGTGAGCAGCACCTCAGTTTCTTTTCACTCATGACAAGAAGAACACCATCACCAAGAAGATCATCGACCTCCATTTCCACCTCACTTTTATTTGGAAGAAAACAGTCAAGTTTGTCATTGGCTTCCTCTAGTATTGTTCAGCTCATGTGGTATGAGATCACATTAAAGAAAATTGTTGCAATTTGTCTCATCTTGTTGTGGAAACACATGTTGTCCCTATGCACTCAAGACATACTTTAAGTATGAGTGATTGAGTGGACTTAAGGAATGCTGAGTAAATATGTTGCTGCAATTAGGGTTTGAGGGGAAAAAAAAAAATGTATCCAGAATTTTTCATTCCTTTACCATTTGTGTATAAAAGGCGTACATGATCTTTCCCCTGTACTCACAATATTTAGTAGACAAAATAGCCTGGAAAATTTTATCATATTGAGAGCTGCTTTCTGCAGTGGTTTACCTGCAGAGCAACACAAAACTGCTGCCTGTAAAACAAAAGAGAATCTGGTCCTGAAAATATTAAGGAAATTATTAAGGTAAAAATATTAAGGTAATTTCTAAAGTAAACTACTAAAACTCATTTTTCTTTGTATTTTGTGCACAATGCAGGGATGTCTGAAACATATTATTCTAGAAAGGGTGCTGCAAGATAGGAATCTCTTCTCTATGTCATACAGTGGTTTGATTTTGCATTTAAATAGCATCTTTCACCCAAGATCTTGAAAGTTTTTAAAGCTATTAATTTAGCCTCACAACAGCCCTGTAAAAAAAGTTACAAATGCACAGTAGATAACAGTAGATGTAATAGTAGATAACTTAATAATAGATTTATCTTTCTTCTGTGGTCACAGAGACCAACACAAAGCCGTGTTTTATTTTCTGTATGAATACTAGTTTGTGATGCTAGTGATTTTTGAATGACAAACTAAGAGACCTTGGGTTTCATTTTCAGAGAAAGTGAGCATCTGAAATTGTTCTTCATTCCAGCTAAGATTCTGAGTGCTTAGAAAGAAAATCAAGTGTGTGTAGCCTCAAATTAGTTTCCCATAAACAGGGACTCTGTGGTCAATGAACTACTTCAGAAAACATTACCTGAGGTATTTTGTCTCATGTTACACAGTTTGTGTCTAGCCACATAGATACGGATAGACCCAAGCTCCTCTATCTTTGCTTTGAGATGACCATATTTGAGATAGTCCAAGTGTGGAAGCAGAATGCATAAAGTTAATGGTCCACAGAGGATTGGTTGAATTTCCAGTCTTCTGACAGAAATATAATAAATGGCACTCTTTCTTCTCGTATGGCTTCAAAGATGGCTCCAAGCTGTATATTTTTGACCAGACTCTATATTCAGACTTTCCACTTTAAATGCCATTATTGTAACTATCTGTCGGTATGCAGAAGACAGACATCAAAGTGAAGATATTTAAACAGCAGTAACACTGTTATCTGACTGATGCTTTGATTGCTGAAGAGCAACAGAAGAATGCAGTCCATGTCTTGTTGCTCCAGTGCTTTGGGAAGAGCTTTTTGCAAATATGTTGTTCTCTGACAATGAGAAGTACAGCCAGTGTGCTGGCTTCATTGAGATTTTAACAGTGGAGAATATTGCTCTTTACCCTTGTTGACTTTACATTGAAGCCAATGGGAGTAACCCACCTAGTTGACCAAGGGAAGCCAGTTGATGTAATCTTTTTTCAGTAACGCTTTTGATACTGTCTCTCACAGTATCCTTCTGGACAAAATGTCCATCGCACAGCTAGATAAACACATCAGTTCACTCTCTGATCGAGCACAGAGGGTGATAGAGAATAGGCTAACATCAAACTGGTGACCTGTCACTAGTGGGGTTCCAGAGGGCTCCATCTTAGGCCCTGTGCTCTTCAACCTCTTTATAAATTATTTGGATGCAGGACTGGAATGGATACTAAGCAAGTTTGCAGATGACACAAAATTGGGAGAAGCTGTTGGATCCCTTGAAGGCAGGGAGGCCCTGCAGAGAGACCTTGACAAATGAGAGGATGGGGCAATCACTAACTATATGATGTTCAACAAGAGGAAGTGCTGGATTCTACACCTGAGATGGGGCAACCCTGGATGCCCATACAGACTGGGGAATGAGATGCTGAAGAGCAGTGCTGCAGAAAGGGAAATGGGGGTCCTGGTCAATGGCAAGTTGTATATGAGTTAGCAGTGCCCTGGCAGCCAGGAGGGCCAACCCTGTCCTGGAGAGGATCAGGCAAACCATCGTCAGACAGTTGAGAGAGGGGAATTGTCCCACTCTGCTCTGCACTGGTGTGACCTCACATTAAATATTGTGTGCAGTTTTGCATGCCATAATATAAGAAAGAGGAGATATAAGAAGAGGAGACTGAGGGGACACCTAATTGCAGTCTACGACTTTCTTGTGAGGGAAAGTGGAGGGGCAGACGCTGATCTCTTCACTCTGGTGACCACTGACAGGACTCAAGAAAATGGCCTGAAGCTATGTTAGGGGAGGTTTAGGTTGGTATATTAGGAAAAGGTTCTTCACCCAGAGGCTGACAGGGCACTGGAAATGCTCCCCAGGGAAATGATCACAGCACCAAACCTGACAGAGTTTAAGAAGCATTTGGATGATACTCTCAGGCACATGGTGTGACTTCTGGGAATGGTCCTATGCAGGGCTAAGGGTTGGATTCAATGATCCTTGTGGGTGGTCCCTTCCAAAACCGCATATTCTATGATTTTGTGATTGTTAACTGGGTTCAGGATCAAGTCCTAATACATAACAAATATGTCTGCTATTGCACAGTGAAATCTACCTTAGGATCATTTCCAGGGTACCAGCAGTTAGCAGGACCAAAAACTATTTTAAAAATGCCAAGAGTAGGTTGGTGATTAATGAGGAATTTATTTTGTTTTGCAGTGTCTCTTATTTAACTGGATGCCTCTGGAGACAAGCTTTAAACTGCAAGGCACTGTCTTAGACTAGTATGGTAGATTTTCATCTCACGTTGACTCCATTAAAGTAAGCTTCTATAAACAGACATCAATTACAACCAGTTTAAAGGGTTTTAAAATGTAATCCAGCAGTGCTCCTTAACTAAATGAATCCTGAGAACTGATCTCCAGTGAATTAATAGAGCAGTGTGTGGAGAGCTCACTATGAATCTGAGTTAATGACTGGAGAAGATCAAATTAATTACAACTGTCTCTGAGGACCTGCAGGGAAGAAGTCCCTCACATCAGCTAAGGCTTGATTAACTCTTCAGGTACCAAATAGAGATTTTCTACAGGTTATTTTTTAAGTAATTGCTGGTAAGACTCTGGAATGCGTAACCCTGGTATTTCTCAGGTGACATGTAAGAAGCGATAGTGCTGAATTTTACTGTGAACTACAAATTTTATTTTTTTGTCTCTGTGTTTAGTTGAGGAGTTTATATTAAATATTAATGCTAATATCATACTAAGATCATAAAAAAGTTAGTACATGGCATTTTCTCTGCATTATAGTATAGGGATGATAGGTTCCCATTTTGAATAAACATACAAGACTAAGCCACTAAGTTCTGTCTAAGGTTTTGCACATATTATTATTATTATTGTTATTATTATTATTACTATGGCAATTTTATTTGATCTCATAGTGTGAAAGAAGGTGTGATTACTTAATTTGCAAAATAAGAAGATACAACTGCTAGTTTAAAACAAGGTTATGCTAATGAAGTTATGAGGCCAGAAAGGCACACTGGTCTATGACAAATGAACTGATCCAGTTTAGAGAAAATAGATATTCAGGTTACCAAAAAAATCCAAGTCACAACTGATAATAATTGATCACATCAGAAGAAGTGTATGTGGGCATTGATCTAAACTTTCATGTTCTCAGAGACAAAATCCTTCTTATCCCTTGCCCCCATCAAGTACAGCAAATATTTAATTTGGTAGAACTGTAATGTCAGCATTCTGTGTGAGGGGCAGACCAACCTAAAGTGTAACCACAGTTCGCCTTGGCACACTAATATGGGATGTCCTCTGGAATCACAGAATGGATAAGGCTGGAAGGGACCAGAGTGGGTCATCTGGTCCAACCTCCCTGCTCAAGTAAAGTCATCCTAGAGCACATGGCACAGGATTGTATTGAAACAGTTCTAGATTATCTCCATTGAGGGAGACTTCAAAACCCCTCTGGCCAATCTGTTCCAGTGTTCAATCACGTGCACAGCTTTTCTTCATATTCAGGTGGAATTCCCTGTGCATCAGTGTCTACCTGTTGCCTCTTGTCCTATTGCTTAGCACCACCAGGAATAGTCTGGCTCCATCCTCTTGGCACCCTCCCTTCAAATACTTATAGACATGGTTAGGGTCCTCTCTCAGTTGCCTCTTTTCAACTCTGAACAAGCCCAGCTCTCTCAACCTATCCTCTTAAGAGAGGTGCTCCAGTCCCCTAATTATCTTTCTTGCCCTCTGATGGGGAACCTTGTGGCAAACTTCTGTTAGGTTTCTCTGCAGAGGCTGAGTAGGTATGTACAACTGGAAAGAGACATCTTTTTTTCCCAGAAATACACACATATTTGCACCAGGAAGCATAAAGACAAATCTCCAGCCTGTGAACCACATTAGCAGACTGTAAAGGCAACTGGCAGCTGCAGATTTAAATTCACTCTCTCTCCATGTTTTTGAATTACTCAAAGCTTTAAAGAGTATGCTCCTTGCTTTTATATTCAGTGACTATTCAGTTCTTGGGTTTTTTCCTCAGAAAACTGCAACAATAAAATCCTGCAATGCATTCACCTTTACAGTACATTAGGAGGGTAAGGGGGGTGCTGTCAAGCTGGAGAGCAAGGAAGGCTAAAGAACAGATAATTGTGAGGAGCCTATAGCAAAGAAGATATCTTCACTAAGAAGGGGAGATGCTAAACAGTTCCTAAACTGTTAGACAGCATTTATAGTAGGAATAAACAATGAAGCAGTCCTTTCTGCCTCATCCAATAACTGAAGCTACGGAAGGAGTTTAGAGAAAAAGAAGTGATGTGCTAGCTTTTAGCAGTTTTCAAAGCACTTTATGAGCATGGCAAATAAGGCATATGATAACATGGTGGTTACTCTGAAATCAATGGAAAACCTCCTTCCTATGAAGTGAATACAGTGATTCAGCAAAGAGAACTGCAAAACAGCCTCAACACCCTGATTTTCACAGACTGACATCAATATTCTTCCCTCTCTATTCAGGTTCTTCTACAAAATCTATATAGTAAATAGAAAATCTCTAATGTTAGATTTTGGAGATATTTGCTTTTCTGCTCTAAAATGTTGCTTGTGTTGGATTTTGTCATTGTATACATATAACAGATACCTTCTAATCCAGAAAATATATTTTACATTATGGTTTGGTTTATAATTTAAGGTGTTTTGGGCTATAGAGCCATTTTTTTGGTCCAAAATATTATTTTTCATCTAGCAGACTCTGGAGTTAAGCTGCCATATTTCTTCCAGAAAAACAAAAGTCATGAACTTAAATTCAGAAAAATGGAAAAAATACTGGTTTCCAGTAGCCTTCTTCACTTACAAGCTGCTTTATTTCTTGTTTGTATATACATAGAATTCAGCTTCTTATGCCTACTTCAAGTAACCTTTTAGTAAAATGAAATAACCTCATTCACTATTTGCTTGGTTTTGTTCCAAATTAAAGCTCTTTTTCACATCTCTCCTAATTTTCAAGAACTTTTTGAAAACTCCTTTTGTTTGGTCACTGGAACTTAATACATTGCTCCAGTACCTATCTCATCAGTGGCCTCAACACAGCAATAGCGTCACTCTTCTCTTGCACATGATGTTTCTGCTTCCAGCAGTTCTATGGGAAGCAGCTGTACCCTGGAAGTTCTGTAATGCATCAAAATAAGCAGCTTTAGCCTACAAGAGGCAGTTCTTCTTTTGGAGAAATATCATTTTACCTTGTCCATTGGTGTATCATTGTACATTTTGTACTGTTTTAAAATGGATTTAAACCCAGCTTACTAGGTGACTCAGGTTACCTCTTAATGTTCCTCCCACTATTTGCCATTTTGCTGTCGTGTTTATATATTTTCTTGTTGGATAACTGTATTAATTATGCGAAAAAAATGTAAACCCTTTTGGGCATTGCAGTGGTCAAATTCTCCTGTATCTGCTTTTGATCCATGCACAGACTGTTAAAAACATCCCTTTCAGAGAATTATGCCCAAGTGTCAAGCTGTCAGTTAGCTAGTTCTTAATCCATTTGACATGTACTATATTGTTATGGTATATGCCTGATTTTCTATAAAGGAAGTCTGAGGAGTTCATGTCATCACAATTTCTTTGTACAACAAACTTGTAGCTCTCTTGAAGACTGTAATCAGGCTTGTCCATCTAAGCCTGTTTTTCATAAAGCTGCATTGATTGATGCTATTTATTTTCCTGTTTCTTAATTAAGAGAGGCCAATACCATCTTTTTCATTACTTGTCTTGGGATTGAAGTCTGTTTAGCATCTTCTTTACAGAACAATTCTGTCTTTTCTCCTTAATTCTAAGAATTTTAACCACATTTATCTAATGATGAGCCTGGCACATTACTGGATTTTTCCTTACTCCTAGTGTACCTTTAAAATAATGTTTTTATTGCTGCTCTTGGGCCTGTCATATTTATTCCTGGATATTTTAATTTATGACATTTATTCTTTACAAAATAAACTTTTACTTTAGACCAATTAATTTCTTTCATCTTTTCTTAATTGATAACGTTTCAGGTTTTTCCTTATTCCTCTCTTTGATTTTTGTTGAAACAGGGGCAATAGTTTGGTCCAATTTATCTTATTTTCTTAATTATGCCTCTTTGCTATCAAATGGTGATTTTCCTCATGTTTTTCCTAAGTGCTTTTCTCTCTCTGTCAGGTTTTCCTCAAATTGTTTGATTTCAATTATTTCTTTTTTGAATCCTCAGATGTAGATGTTAGTAAGAGTTCAGTTCTCTATATGACATCAGGAACCTGATTAACTTAATTTGTTGGTAATCTGGTCTGTTATCACTCACCAGCATGATGTTTAGGTGTTAATTCATCTTCATGTGTTATTAGGAGGTCCAAATTACAGTTGGTGCTTTCTGTATGCAATACATTTTTAATTTTAAAAAATTGTCTGCATATTTTTGAAACTGTGATTATTGTTGGTTTGTTGTTTGGTTTTTTTCACTAATTAACAACATAAATTTATCATCTAACTTGTCACTTCTTCCATCTATCCCCTCCCTCCCTTCATATATTAAATGACAAAAGCATCCTGTCATGACTGGTTGGTTTATAAAAGACTCTTATCAGGGCTTTTATAATGAGCAAATAATCCACATTGCATGGAAATTAAAGGTACTTGGAAATTGTAAGTGAAGTTAACCACTTTCTGATCATTTTAATATTTATGTTGCACCATTTGATGTAATTCAGCACTTCCTGATGTTTGTTTGAGATTCAGGCTCCAGTATCCCTTAACTATGGATTTAATGATGTGTTTCTCTAATGACATCACAGCTGTGATGAAGACTACTACTAGTAAAATATGAAGCTTCCACAGCGTATTTTGCCCAAGTGCAAGTACATTCTGTATTGCTTACCTTTTGCTTAGTTGTGTTACATTGCATTGTTTTGTAAAACACTTTAAAACGTTTAACACTGCACCAAACAAAGAGCAGCCTCCAAACAAAAAACCCACAAAAAGTAAAGTACAGTTCATATGGTAGTTGCAGTAAATGGTTGCCCTTTGTGGTGGAATAAAGAACGAAGGACCCTGAGTGAGATATGGACCATCTGATTTGTAGCTTTTTGGAGTGAGGAGTATTCAGGAGTTCCAGATTGAAGGCAGGAAACTTGGTGGACAACAATCACTAGGTAACTGATCCAATACCAGGATAGGTGACTAGAAAGTGAGAAGCCGAACTAGAACAGGAAAAGGTCTAAAAAGAAAAGATTTCTAGATGACAAGAGTTAAATAAAGAACATTTCAGAAGAGTAATTTTAACATTACAGTCAAGCACAAGGAGATTTTGAAAATAGTGGGAGACGTGAGCTTGGTGTGGAAGTAGAGAGGTGAAGTGAGATGATTCGTGTGCGGGAAGAGTAACAGTAGCTAATTTTGGAACATCTTTCTGCAATGCAAGGAAAAGAAACAGAATGAAGCACCCAGCAAATAGCTATGAATAGTCAGAAAGGCAGAGATGAGAAAGGTGGGTTTGCCCTGTGAGCAACAAAACAAATTATGAAGGTTAGTCATAAACAAAGTCTCCTTGCCAGAGCAAAATATCAATTAGAAATTACATTGGAGGCCTGAAGAGAAGAGATGGAGGTAATGTTGTCAATCTTGACAGAAAAAGAACAGAATTAGGGAAGAGAACGAAGTAATTTTTACAATGTAAATTCCTCATGGCAAAAATCTGTCAATTTTATTTCTCTGCAAAGCATCATGAAAGTTTAAGACTCTGAATCAATTATATGTTCTGTGGACAGAAAGCCTGTAATAGCAAACTTAGTCCAAAAAAGAGACAAGATGAGTCAGATTGAATGGGACAGTGGGGTGGGAAAAACCCTCTGGGAATCATGAGCTTAGGGACTACTGCTGAAGATGTAACAGCAAATGCAAACAACCTCAAAGGGCTTGGTAAAAAAAAATTAGAATGTATGGAAATCATCAAGTAATTAAGGTGATACCTCTATGCCACAATGCAGGAATTCAGTTTTCTCATGCTGGGTAATTATCATAGGTCCCCAACCATGACACTGACTTCTGCCTAGGAAAGAGACTGGAAACAGAGAGCGATGGAAAGTTAAGGAATGTTGTATGGAAAAGGAGAAAATTATCAGCTGTGTCAGGCAGGTGCAGTAGATCCAGATCACTGAGTTTTTGCTTTAATACCAGTCTGAGCCACAATACAGCAGTAATCAGGCATCCAGTGTGTGTTACTACAGAAAAATATGATTAATGTAGCAAGTGCTACCACAAATCGCTACTTCATTATTAGGTTGCATTGTTAACCCAAAGAACAAATAGTTTCAGGCTTTGAAGGGTCAAGTCCAATGCACCATGCAAACCAACATGCCATCTTCCACCTGCCAAACAACCTAATGTGTCTCAGCACCAGCCGTGTGATGGATCATTTGTGCTAGTCTGTACAGACAGCTCAGAGGGAATTGACCTGCATGGATTGAAGAGCTAGGATCATTTGCTTTGTGTTCAGCTGGTGCCATGAATATTTTCCTATAACCAGGGAATTCTTTTATAACCATGGTATTATATGAAAAGCACCGGTTCTTAATATTTTGCCAGCAAAGTGAATGTAGGTGCAGCTCCATAGGTTACTCTGAGTTATCACAGCTGCACGATCACTCTGCTCTTTTCTTTCTGGAAAAGCATTCCTGTCAATGTAATATCCATGTTCTCAGAGAGAGCAATCCTGCACTGGGAAGTGTTCACATTAGGAATAACTTTCCCATGGAATAATTTTCAGTAATAATGGAAGGAAGGTAATAGTGGAAGAAAGATATCTATTCACTCTATGTTACTGGGCTTTTCTTGGAATATAACTATTCTCCAATATGCTAGAAATATATTGTTGTTACTTTTAAGCTGAAAAAGAATAACTAGGCTGATTGCTCCTTAACCTGAAATTGTTCTTCACCTGAAAAGAGGGTCATAAAGGCTCTTAATGGTTATGCAGCTGACCGAGTCAATGTACCATAACTATGCCTACATATGATCTCTATGATTCCTATCATTTGAATTGTCAGAACCATAGGGTTTCTTTGGGGAGAAGATATAAAACCCCACAGATTTCTATCTGGGACAGCTTCCTTGCTGTCCCCTATATATCAGCAACCAAGACCTACCATAATTCTTCTGTTAAGTGCACACCAACAATGTAAGGGATGTGGTACACTAAGGTATTTTCAGTCACATGCAAAAAGACAGCCTCCATAAGTTCAGACTGGCAGACTGCTGTGGCAGTAAAGCACCATTCCAGCTGAATAGTGAGTCATTCTGTGAGTCTAAGGACACAGAAATTGCCATATTGCATTGAAGCAGGAATCCATCTACTTTAATGTCCAGTCTCCAGCATTGACCTCCTTCAGAAAATGATGTCTGACAGTAATCTCACTGATAAATTTTTCATGCAAGAACTGACTGCTGGATAAGGTCCTAAACAGAGGATGTACAAATGGATGAAACTGTGCAGATGGATATAACAGAGAAGAATAGTGGACTTGCTCAAGGATGTCTTGTCATCATGAGTGGACAGGTTTTACTTGGAGATGTATCTTTATTAGTCAATTCTTGATGTTTCTGTTGTATGATGACAAACCAGAATATTCAATAAGGGAGGAACACTGCAGTGGCAGAATCAGGGATAGGTTTCATAACAGATCCAGATGCTCAGCTGAGGGTATAGAGAAGACAATAAGAAGGAAAACTCACACAAATTAGTAAGTGCAATAAACAGAGAAAACAGAAGGAGGGCAAAAAATAAACATCTGAGATACACAAGTCTGTTGCTTCCCTGTGCAGACAGCAATATCAGATCCTGCAGGTAGACCCTAGGTTAGTGTTTAAACAGAAGTATCTGTTGCTTTGTAGAAATTTGCAACATCTGTTTAAACTCTCTTGTAGACTGTAACTGTCTCTCCAGCACTGACTGCCATAGGAATGGACAGTCCTTTTCATTAAGCTCAGACAAGTGAGCTTTCCATTTAATCTATCCTGGTGGCTGCACCAAGAAAACAAAATATTAAAAAGCAATAGGAAACAATTGTTTTATGAAGGCTTGATGCCTGCCACTCACTCTAGAGAAGCAGCAGCAGGGTAAATGAGTTTTTGGTTTGGATAGCACATCAGATATGGAATACAGTGAATAGTGTATCATGACAAGGCCAGAAAGCTCATCAATACCAAGTGTCCTGTAACCTCCCAGAGTAATTATTAGCAAGGTTCTGTTCCCCCACTTTGTCCTTATTTTACGGGAACTATTGATACTTCTTTTTTAATTATGGAAGCATTTTGTTCCACTGTCTCTTGCTATGGCCTGTCCATTATTGTTTTGATAGCTATCTTGTGTATATGGATATTGTTCTGATCAACAGGTACATGCTGTACAGAAATCTGTATGCCAACAATACACAGTTAGAGAACATCCTTAATTAAAAGTTTTATATTGAATTAGTTCAGTACTGTAAAGAACAAACCTAACCTAAACTTGAATATTAAAAGTTGTGCAGGCCATTGTATTCAAACTTGCCATTTTTTGGTAATGTTTAATCAATTGCTTTTCTTCTACCTCTTACTGGACATACTAAGGAGTTTACATTTACATAATTGTGAAAATTATAATAACAGTTACATTTAAGAGGTTTGCATTTAGGGTGCACTCTAAAGCAGGTCATTTATTCAATGTGTGTAACTGAGCAGTAGACCAGAGGACAAAATTTACGACAGCTAAATACAAGATAATGAACTTAAGATATAAAACTCTAAACTATATAAAGGATAAAGCATTCTAAATTAAATGTAATGTGAAAATGTTTAGAAATCTCTCCAGATAACTTCAAGAATATGCACTTAAAGCACAGTGCAATTTAAAAAATAGGAATAAAAGAAGGGCCATTTAACAAAAGGAATAGAAATTTTTATATAACATGTTGAGAATGAAGTTTGGCTCCAGTAGAAACGAAGGTCCTTTTTTTCATAATTGGAGTCTTTAAGAATTCATTCAGAATGTTACTTAACATCTATATAGATTTAGAAGTAGTCTGTTTAAACTCAGTGGAGATGTGCTTTCTTTGTGTGTTCTAATATCCAGGATATGTGCTTAATAAATTTACCAATAACCCTAGTAAATTAGAGACAGAGTTGCCTTGTTGTAGATGGCAATGTAGATTGAACAGTTGGTATCCTGAACAAACATGGGTCTTAATTGTGGAGGCACTAACTGTGGGGCTGTAATCAAGAACAGTCTTTTTTTTTTGCAATATTATGAACTTCCATTTGGAGTTAGAGAGAAATACCCTCACCTTAACATGGCCTTTATATAACTGTCCATACACATTTAGCTGGCGTTCAACTGTCTTCAAAAGGTCTCTATCAGCGGGTATTTCAAGTTGGATTTGTTTAGGATTTTTAAAGCAAGGCATAGAAAGGAAAACATTCAGCTTGAAGCTTCTAAATGCTCAGTTTAAATACTTGTTGCTTTTTGCAGAGGGTCACTGCACAGGCAAAAGTAAGTTTACCTCATTTTTGTTGAAATGGAAGCATGTAACCTTTAGTTGCCTGGTATGAGAGAGGATGTTCATTAGCAGCAATACTGGGGTCACCTTTTTTGGGCTTGCCTTGACCACAGTGTGAATACTACCTTCTGAAATCAGGCATCAGCAGACCTGCTGTGTGACTGGTTTATTCCACTTTCTGTGGGTCTGAGTAAACTGAGGCAATTCTTCCTCTCAAAGGTAAACACAAATCTCACACAGTAAGCAACATGCCTGTGTGTGAGAGGTATTCTTTCCTGATATCCCAGCAAATGACATCTCACTGAAGAAGTGTTCAAAGCAAAATGCTTTCACTCCCATTTTCTGTGTTTCTTAAGCCAGTAAGAGGGGAAGCAAGATGTTTTCCCAGCTCTGTTATAGTGAGTGAAGCTGCACTTTAGATTGTTGCTGACCTTGCTGGTGCTGTGACCCCCGAGGAGGGACAAGTGGCACTAGGAATGACTGACTGGTGGGTAATATTTGAGATTTCAGTACTTTGCTAGCTAATATCACAGAAGGACTCAAGCCCAAAAACCATTTTGCTTGCTGAGATTAAACAGCGAGAACATCATCGTGGGCCTGATCCTACAAAAGTTGTTTGCTGCAGGGCGGGTGAGAGCAGATCTATCTGAACAGGGGAAGAAAACATCAGGGTATACAAATCTTGAGGAAGTTGTAGCTGCCATGACAACACACTGACTGGCAGGTTGTTGAATCCTGCCTCACGAAGTGTTTAGAAAGTCTCTAACTTTCTAAATAGTTTAGATAACACATGGTAACTCATAGGTCAAATATGGGTAGATGTTTCTTTCTGTAGGGGAAAGAACTATGGGCAATGACTGTAGGTTAAAAGTGGTATTTGGTGAGTTCTGAAAAGGAATTCTGGAAATTGAAAAAAAAAAATTAAAACTCTTTAAATCCTTAAAATGAAATTATTTTTCGGAGGCGTTGGCTGTACCACTTTGTAGGAGAAACTGTTCTGCTAGTGCATAAGTGAGCTGCTGAACTTGCAAACATTTTTTCCTATGAATGTGCTGCAGAAAATTTTTACTGACAGGTTATTATGACTACTTTAATGCACATATGACCCACTGTCTGGAAGACAGTTAAAATTATAAACTGTTCATAAATTTACTGACACTGTTGGCAACACTGTTACAGCAGTAAACATTTAATTTGATCCTCATTTCTT
Source organism: Pachyramphus minor (assembly GCA_013397135.1). Taxonomy (NCBI): domain Eukaryota; kingdom Metazoa; phylum Chordata; class Aves; order Passeriformes; family Tyrannidae; genus Pachyramphus; species Pachyramphus minor. Next base: position 200,696 of record VYXB01006641.1, read on the forward strand.
AAAATAGTGGTATTGCTATGCCTGCAAAAATGCAAAGGTTCCTGTTGAAGAAATCTATTTCAGGTTTCCATGTATTAGTCCTTCAGCCTTGCTTATGTGCATTTGTGACAAATGACAGTAGTCATATTAAATATCCATTTAATATTAAAATGAAAGCAACAAATTCATACAATTCACAGCTTTCTGATTAAAGTTCTTATAAAGCCCTACATCCCAATTTGGAGAAATCGTATCTGTCCATGATCTTTCTCTAAATGGATTTTTATGTAGTTGTCGGACCCAGCTGCTCATGATACATGTGAGGCATAAAGAATAATCTTGTAATAAGGGAAGCTTATAAGTTCTTACAGTCCTTACTCAGGCAAATTTCATTCAGTGAATAGGACTTATGCTCAAGTGGTAATTGCATCATCTGACTTTTGGTGTGAGTATTTAGACATCTTTCAATTCAGTGTTGTGAACTCATGTTAGGAGGCAATGAAGCAATATCTATAGTCCTCTGCCCTGTTGTTCATTTCCTGACATCCTGCTTTTTCTCTCACAAACAGGTAGAAGTCACTTATTTTACAGAAAAAAATCTCAGAGGCAACAAAAAGTTGAAGTGGGAAGAATCCTTGTTTGTCTTTTTGATCTTTTCATTTTTGTATGCTGATTTTTTCTGTGAAGCAGGGGTGAAGAGCTCTGAGTTCTCCAGCTGTTGGTAATACATACAGAGTTTTTGCCAAAGTCAAGCTTAGAGTGAATCTATTAAATGCCTCATTTTCGGGGACAATATTGCTATTGAAACTCATTTTGTGCGGTTTGCATAATTCTGACCTCTTTTAATGTCAAACAAGTCCTATATTGCTTGCTACTCACAGCACGTTTATTTTAATGGTTCTCACTATAGCCTTCTAGAGCCTGCTCTTCTGTCTTGCAAAGTCCATTCTTGTTGATTCCTTGATTTTTTTAGAAAAATCCAGTTTTCGATTAATTTGCATGATTCATGGTGTTAGGACTGTCTTGAGGACTCCTAAAGCACAGAAGGAAGTGAGGTAATGAAAGAGATAAATCAGCAGGATTAGAACTTATATGTCATTTTATGCTGTTTCACCATAAACCTGGAGCTCAAAAAATTCTGAAAGCAGAAAAGCACATCACATGTGAGTTAGGAAGTGGGGTTGGAGATGAGATGGGGTGCCATATGCAGATAGGGTGAAAAGGTATTCAACCACTTAGGAAACAGGCTTGGCATAAGACTCTGATGACAGGGAAAAGTGATGGTATTTTGTATTACATGAATCTGCAAATTGTAGGAGTGACACAAAGCTAAGCAGAAGAATGAACTCAATCAGAGAAGTGTTGTTCATGTCACAGTAGCAAAACTATTTGCAACTGACCATAATACTGCAGAAAATAGCAAAAGAAAGAAAGTGGAGGACAGAGGACAAATTTCTGTGAGGAAAAGTCTGCTTAGAAGGAGTTTAAAGTTACATGAACATCAGTGTTAAAAACATGTGTGAGAACCAGGCAGGTTTGGAAAGCTGTAGTAGAAATACCACTAGTGTCTGATTAAAGCAATAGTGAGAACAAAGTGCTTCTATTACCCTATTCAAGAATAGAACAGCTTATTACTGTTTTCTCCTGCTGTATATACAACAACTGAAAGACCAAAAGCCATTGAAGAGTCCTCAGGTAGATGGGAGTAAAATTTAGATCATTGATTCCCTGTAAAACTGAAGCCCTCAATAACATGAAAAATAGCATAAAATTTTTAAAAAAATTCAACTCAGCGGACAGCTTTCAAACTGCTGTTGCCAAAATTGAGAGAAATTCACTGCTTTTCACTTATATGGTTCTGTTTCGTGGAATGAGAATTGTAAAGATGCTGTCTAATGGTCAACAGCAAATCCATACATGGAGCTCAGAGGAGTCACAGACTGAAAGGAAACAGAGGAAAAAAATTATAAAACAAAGAAAATGAAAAAGGTAATTTTTTGATAAAGGAGGGAACAAAGGGGCTAGTTCAGTGTATGCAGAAAGAAGCAAAATGTACAACAAGTGAACTAGCTGACTTTCAGCAGGTATGGAGGCTCACCTATCATCTTGTCTTCTGCATTAAAAATGTAGCATTTATTATTGGGTTCTGTGAAGTTAACAAATATTCCTCAGCTTCATTGAGGGGAGCAGTGCAGTTATGGAGCTGGAATTGTGTTTCACCACACCTGTAAGTAGTGCTTGACAATGTGTTGCTTCCAGACTATTGAAATAAGCTGCCAGTACTATACCCACAGGGACTTCACCACACTCTCTACTCCCACCTGAGAAACAGAGAAGGACTCACTGCCTGCTCAGTTAGTTTCTGTTCTAGATGTCAAAAAAAGAAAAAGAGCTGTGAAATTTCTAAGAACTGGGGGTAGTAGAGAAGGCTGAAGCTTCTCAAGTTAAAGCATGGGGTTTGGCAACAGCCTGCTATGAATTAGTATTCATCGGGGGAAGTAAAATGTGTTTATGGTGACAGTTCTCAGCACAGTATCATGGTTCTCTTATACTGTTTAGCTAAATGTCATCTATTAATATTTCAGTGAACAAGGCCCATGCAAAACCCAGCTGGGATCTCATAATCAGTCATTTTACATAATGAAAAGAGGCTCCTCTAGACAGAGCTCAACTCTGTTTTACAGTTACTTTTATTTATGCACTGAGATTGATCCTACAGTTCTGCTTCCCACAATAGTGATGTAGAGTACTGCATGTTCTAAACTGATACAATGCAGCATACATGCAGAAAAATGTCCACTCTGTAACATGGCTAGAAAAGCAATGTTGAGCCAAACACAGAGCTCTAAGCAAAATTATTTTAATGACAAGCCCTGTATTCAAATTTTAGCTGTTGCCATTCTCATCTGATCTGAAATTTCAAAATTCAAATTTTGTTGCCACTGAAACTTTGGAGTAAAGAAGCATTCTGGGGGAAAACTTAGCTTTGTAATAAAAGTGGCTTTTCTCTTCACTTCCATTCACTTTTTTTCTTTTATCTTGTTGAAATTTCCTCTAATTTTATTAAAACTGAGCTGTTTTGGCTAACATTTTAAAACCTCATCATGTTTTGCAAGCCCTGAAAATCCAGTCAGGTCAAAAAATATCAGTAGTTCATAAAATTGGTCTATTCTAAACTCCACCATTGGCTCCAGAATACTGTCAAGGTTTTGGATTTGTAAACTTCTTCTCTTTATTTTAAATAATTATGTGATTCACTACTCTGTGAGCTGAATTCTGTACATTTAAAATGGGTATTATCTTCTGCCTATGGTTGTAAGGAAACAGAGACTAGTTTGTGTTCCTGCAGCAGCTGGGCCTTGAAAAAGCTCTCCCAAATTGCAGATGGATAGTGCACTAACCATTTTAAAATCAGAACCTTGTCTTTTTGTTTTGAGCTGTCATTTATTTTTATCTTCTCTTCACAGTTAAAACTGATTTTTTTCATAAAACATTTTGATTTTCCTATCTGAGATGCTATCCATGCAAATAGTTGCACTGAAGTCACCACATTTGCTTGTGCAGGGAACTTAGACTTGTGTGAAGTGTTATTCTATGCAGATTTAGCACAGAATTTCGGGATGGTTTTGCCCAAGAGTGATTATAAATATTTTAAAAGGTCATTCTTCTACCTAAAAGGAGGTATTATGTCAATCAGTCAACATACTTAAATCATCCTGTGCACCACTGTGTTTAATGGAAATTAATCCTCTCATTTTGTCACTGAAGGGTTCCTAATTCTGTTCCTGTAAACACAGAGGCAGTCATTGTAGGGATAGGCTTTAGATGAGGTTTAATTATTTGTGTAATTTACCCTGATATCGCTTTGTGAAAAGCACTGAATACACACAAGAGTATTGCCTTTATATAAATTCACAAGAGAATATCTGCACCTAAACCTACCTTTGACACAAAATGGTTTTATTTGAGGAAGCATCCTTTGGGTAACCAACTGCTGGCTTGAAGTAGCATCCCATTTCAAGTCAGCTGAAACTTTACTATGTAAGTGTAATTTAATTTTAATTAATTTAGATGTTTAAATCTTTTTAAGGGAATTATTGGTCATGTTTTTATCCGAATCACTTACATATAAATCATATTCACAGTAAATCGATGGATTTCAGTAGTAGCATTACTCCAGTGGTGCACAGCTTGTAATTATAACAAGGGGGTTTTTTTCCCCTCATAAATGATTTCAAAATATTTGTGTTGGTATTTTAAAGATTCCATGTAAGGTACACAGATTTAACCATGATTCAGTTACATCATTGTGTGGGCTTTGAACTTGCTATGATTTAATTACGCATTTGTTCATTCAGACTTTTATACTTCATGTATGTTTTCAAATCATTTTCACTGTAGTGGCAACTTTCCACCTACTCTGCGTGTGATCTCTAAAGTGATCTTTAAAGTGGTCCTCACTCTGTAGTACTTAAGAAAGGGAAGAAATACATGAAGAAGAACCTCAAAGATGAAGGCCAGGCTTGAAGTACAGTTTCATTAATACTGGATGGCAGGAAGGGAGCCAAGTCCCAGATAATGAGGAAGGAGTTGCAATTTTTTTTAAAGCTATCTGGTGACAGGGAAAACAGAAATGACATCCAGCTGACAAATGAGCAGAGTTTGACCTAGCCTTTTGACCCTTGACAATCAATCTTACCTGCTGCTTCATAAAGAATTATAGCTGTGCCACTCACATTTGACTCTGGATGTTTACTATTCTCTGTTTCCTTCCTTCCTTCTTTCCTTCCTTCCTCCCTTCCTTCCTCCCTCTCTCCCTCCCTTCCTCCCTCCCACCATTCCTTCCATCCTTCCTTCCTGCCTTCCTTTTTCGGAATACATTGCCTAAGTGTATGCAGCCTCCTGTAAGTGCCCTGTGTGCAGTGCAGTGCAGTGTCCCTGGCACAAAGAGAGATTTGGAGCAGCTGGTGGTGGTACCTAATGCTTTACAGGGCCATTTTGAAATGTCAGTCAAGTCAATCACTGGACTGTGCAAGGCAAAACAGATTGGCTCTGCCTGAGAACACTCGGCAGGCTCCTAATGTGGTCTTATGTAATGTAGAAAAGAAAATAATAGAATTGGTAAATATAAGCTGCCTTTGCTTAGTAAGAGCGACAGCACAGTAAAGATGAATTTTAATCCCATGCAAAAGCTGTGAAAAAGGCATCAAGAAACCAGGATTTTTGGACTTGTGGTATCTTGGTTTTGTTTGGTTTGTTTTTTACTGTTATATTTGAAGTTCTATGAAGTTCTATTGCTGCATAAATGATTAAGAATTTGCATACCCTCCTTATTGGAAAGGACAGTAAGTCTGGACCGTGGGTATCTGCTGTGTTATCTATTAAGGGCGGCAAAGCAAGTGCTGAGCACAGTGTTAGTGGCACAGCTGAAGCAAAGAGGAAGTCATGTCCACAGGACATAAAGCTCTTAGAACTAAGTAAGTAAAGGCTACACTTTCCTCTTGGTTTCAGAGGTGCAAACTCAGTGACTGCTTTCATTGCTCTGTGAAAGTTGAAGAAGAATTTCGTCTTTCTGTCCTCACTAGCTGTGTTGATTTGTATATTTTTATTTGCAGCGTTTTTGCTTTGAGATAGTAAAGGTAAAGCTAGTCAGCAAGGGCATCTGTAATGTTGTTCACCAGCTGCAAAAGGTAGCCATTGGAGGTTTTTAGCTTTTAAAGACAAGAGGGAAGAAGAGGGATCTACAGGGGTTGGGTTTTGGTTTTGGGGTTTTTTTTACCCAGTGCCATGGTTACTATGGATGTATTAGTCTCATAGGCAAAGGAAATAATGATTGATCTTTTCTTTTAAGTTTCATACTGTAAAATTTTAAAGGCACATTCCTTGGTACAAACTTACATGAGTGAACACTCAAACCTGTAGCAGCTGATGGACTGATGGACAAGCCTTCTGTGGTTTTTGTGGTGTGAAAACATTTTTGCCCTGTCATGTGTAAGGAAGGAATGGCTGCCTTGATTTGTCTTGTGCCTTTTTAGATTAGGAAGAAAATGGTGCAAAATATGGACAGAACAAGTCACAGGCCTGCCTTTCCCTGGATTTTTCATGATCATGAGTGGCTGTAGCCACTGGGCTGGATCTGGTCTCAGCTGCCTTTGCACATTTTGTTCTTCAGAATTAAGTGCTAAGAGCAGTAGCTGTTTCCTCCTATTTTGAACTGCAATAAGGAGAGCTTTTGAGTACACAGCCTGTGTAGGTTTGTGCTTGGCGAGTACCTCCAAAACACCTATGTGGCTGCTCTCTCTTTGGCCCTCCGATACTTGCTCTGTGTTCTCAGTGGACAAAAGGGCTGAATATTGCCTGCTCAGGCTTTATAATGCATGAAGGTCTTTCTGGAATGTATAAATGTCACACCTATATATGAACATCGTAAAATCTACTCAGATTTCTAGGTTTATCACTATGATTACTTGTAATATATTCAGAAACAAAACCAAACAAGCCTTAACATTGCTGGTCCTGAGTGCCTGAGAAATAGTTTGTAAGGGGTTAGGAAGAGAGAAAGAAGGGACTGTTGCACAAAAGAAATAGAGGAGTCTCCATTTCCCATTTGTTTTTCTGTAATTTGGGAGGTAGTAATCATTGGTGTAGGAAGGAAGGATGCTTGCACAATGCTTCAAATTTCATAAGCATCATAAAAGTCTGGGCACAAAGCAGCACAGTCTTATTAGCAGAGGAAGTGAGGTCAATAGTCTTCGGCTTCTTAACAAGATGACAGGATTTATGAAGCATCATGGCAGCAGGATGTTGTTGCCTGCAGTCTATTCATATAACAACCCCACTGGGGTCCTATAGTTATCACCCTTGAATTTGTTTTCCTTCATTTTCTTTTGTCATCCTCCTATTTCTTTGGCCTATCTTACTGCACTGGAGGAATTACTTTATTACCTGTGTTGTCTTGTAAATTTCTTTAGGATTTTTTTAATTGTTATTATCGTTAGCTAGTTTAGTTTAGCTTGTTCCATCAGTGTGTCTCTAATTATAGAGGTGCTCATCATGGTGTGCAATGAAATCCAAGTACTAGTCTTCCAGGAAGTCTGGGATTGTTTTTTATTCTAAGGCATCATCTAAATCTGGTGTGAGACAAGTGCCTAAAATCTGCCTGAGCTGAGAGTTCATCTTAAAAGACATCCTGACTGTTGGAGATCTCAAAAAGTCTTATGGGCTGCTGGGAATAAAAGCATTACCCCAACGATATCAAAAAGTAGGAAAAATTTTTTTTAGAAAAAAGGGTGCTTTTAAACCACCCATTAACACATTAACCTTAACACATTAATTAACATTAATACATTAAACCTCTCATTAACACAATATAGGTGGAAGCTCTATAACAGTATTTTCCATGGGAAAATAAAATTTTGTGTATCTTTGACCCCCTTCTTTTTGAGGATTTTAGCACACATTGCTGTACTTCACTAATCTAGCTTCCTGTGGTGAGGGAAGTGAAGTTTGTTATCCTTCTCTGTCTTTTATAGAACAGGAAACTGCTGTGCCTGGGGTAGTGCAGGTATGGTAGGTTCAGAAATAGGAAGTGGATTCCCAGGGGCTGATCTTCACTTATAAGACAGTCACTCCTAAGTCCCTGTTTCTGATCTGACTTGTTCTGTCATACAGGATATTTTTAAATTTTTTTTTTCTAATTAGTAAAACTGTGCTTTATGTCTTAAAAATGCAACATCCAGATGGGAATAGTACGTGTCAGTAGAGCATGTTTAATTATTTATAACTGCTTTCTTTGTTTGATGGTTTGATTGTTATTTATTTTATTTTCCACCCAAAGGTTTGGTCACTTAAACAGACTAGAATCAAACATTTGGGAGTGTTTACAAATTATGAAAGTGGTTTCTGCTTAGAGCGTTCTGCAGGAAGATTAAAGTTGCAGATTAGTTTGTAAGCCAATGGCACTCTTCTGAATTTCAGCAGTGGAGAGCTGCTCTGTGGCATGTGCTCTGTATTCCTACCCATGCTGGCACAAGACTCAGGCAGTGCCTTGCACATTTGCCCTGTGGTTTTCCCAGGGCTATTTCTTTAGAATGCTCTTATGGCAGCGGGGAAACTGAGCCCTCTCAGCCAAGTGAGATGCAGTTTTGCATCCATCAGACAGTACCTGACAAAAAGGCCACTCCCAGATGCAGCTGAGAAAGTGAAAGAATAGTGCAGACATCTAAAGCCTATCTGTTTTGTGGATATGTTCTGATTAAATCTGAAAATCATTGCAACCTCAGTTAAATCAGCAGAACTCCTAGCACTCTATTTGCATGAAGTCAGACGTGAGATCAGACATGTATCACTGAGTGAGATAATTAAGGAGTGTTACAATTAATCTATTTAAGAATGCCACAGTTTACAAAAAAAAAAAAAAAGGAAATTACTTCTGATTTTGTCAGTACTGTCAGAGGCCTTATGTTCTTGCTTCCCTCTCTTAATTTTACAGTGCAAAACTTTAAAGCATAACATGCTGTCTTGGCATTCGTTTCTATCTATGTGATCCATAATCCAAATACCTAAAATGTTCACCAGTGTATGCTGCAAATCTCCTAATGAAATATTTTGCACTGGATGACTGCTTACAGAACGCTTGCCTTAACTTATGGGTTTTATCTTTTTAGATGTTTTTCTAACGCACTTCTCAAAAGCTCTAATGATTGCATAGCTATTAACAAAAAATATTCCTAAACATTCCTGAAAAAATAGACGAAGGAACTTACAAAACTACTTTTGCCCATAATCACGTGAACAATAGTCTGAGAATAATGCTTAGCCAAATTTACCTTTGCTTCAGTTCTCTGTTCAAAGATGAGGATTGCTGGAGTGTCATCATAGTTCCATAAGCTATAAAGAAGTAAATGTCTACAGCTGAACAAGAAAAGAAGCTGTTGGGACCATATCTGCACAAAGAGAAGGCTCTGTATGAGAAGAACAGTGTTTGAACCACTGGAGATGATGGCCATTGGAATTGCCATCCCCTATAGAATGCTGGAGGACCTCTGTAGAACTCTGTAGAACATTCCAAGTAGTCTTTAGACAAACGTGAGTCCAAAAATTGCCTTTTTGAAGACTCTGGGAGACAGGGAAAGAATGGAGTGGTGTTGCGGTCACATGGTGCTGGTCCTGGCTCTGTCTCAGGGATGGAGATGAAAGAATAGTTTACTCTATGCTCCCTGGCATTTGGATAGAAAATGAAAGCTTTTTCATTTCAGCTTCATTGAAAACACACAGTAGAAAAAACATTTATAGTTGGCAAATGGAAAAGTTTTAAATTGATAATGGAAGAAACATTCATTTCCAAGCTTCTGAGAGAGCTATTAAAATCAACAGAGTAAAGACAAAATCCCTGGCACTGAAAATGAAAGGAACAGTTTTTTGTATCTACTTAGTTAAAACTTGGCAAACCAAATCTATAGTAGAGGTTTCAGATTTCCATGTGCGCTTACTGTGCCAACTTTTGTTCTCAGTGTCGCTATGATAGAAAGCTCAGCCCCCTTGAGAAGCATTTTTTCTAATAACTTTTGAAATCAGAAGTCAATTTAAGCAAAAAGCTAGATCTTGTATCAGCACTGACGTGTTTCTTTGTTTTGTACTGTTGAATGGTCCAGACTTTTCATTTAAATATGCTATTTTGAACAAGCCTATCTCAATTTAATTGGCATTGGAGTTAGTGAAGTGAATCTAGTAACGGTTTTTGCCTGGTATTGGTGTATTATTTTCACCTGTACCTGTCAGGTGGGCTTCCACAGGAGGATGAGAAATTCTCTAAGTTTAAAAGCAAGGAAATTTCTGAACAGCAAATTCTCTCCTTTTGCCCTCCCTGCTACCATCATTATCTGTGGCTACACATTAGCAATCAATTTCACATTATGATCAGTATTTTCATTATCATCAATTTTTTCTTAATTGTCCACAGTTAAAAGTTAGCTCCTGCATTATTTTATGAAAAGATTAATATAACAGAAGAAAATTTTAAGAGAAAATGATACTTGCTGTTTGGAAACTTCGCACAACCTAGATACATCACTACCAGTATGTTTCTATAGGAGGAATAAAATATAGCTATTAAGATACATTCTCTTATGAATTTTGTTGTAATTTTAGAGCAAGTTCTAGAGGATTCTATTGTAATTCTTAAAAGGATAACATTAACAGCAGATGTTATATAGATCTTTAATATCTATAATAGCCTTAATGCATTGGCAATGTTTTGTAGTATCATTTAGGTTTGGTATAGCTAACATGCCACTGATGAGACCTAAACCCTTATTTAAAATATTTCATTATCCTGAATACTAAAATTAAGGCAATATTGCCTTAAGGATGGCAAAGACTGTTAGGTTTTTTTGAGAATCACTGATTAACAAACAAATTTCTTTTTTGGTCTGGAAAAATAAGTATTTTCACTGATAAGGATAATAAGGTACCAATTACTGCATCAAAAGGGCAGCAATATTCTGTTCTGACTGAATATGTGTACATAAATAGTGAATTATTTTTAAGTAGGTTTTTTGCCAATTGTAAATTCATCCTTTGGTTTTTATTCCCTTTATATAACTGGTGACTCCTGCTCCATGTAAGTAAATATATTATTCAAGTTGAAGTTCTTTTATTAATTGATGTGTATTCCTTTCAAATTCAAAATAATTAACCCTGAAAAAGCAGCTTAATAGACAAAGTAATTTCTAAATGGAGTTTTTTCAAAGGCCTGCTACTAAGTGCTATTTTTCAGTGCACAAAAATATATGAAATATCAAAAGCATGGGGTTTCCTGATGTGCTTGTGGAAGCCATGAGGTGGACAGTGCATTGGCTGGGCAGTGCAGTGTAGCTGCTCTTCTGGAATTCTCAGCCCTTCTCTTCACCTGTGCATGGTTCTCATCCTAACACGGGAGTGTGACTGACTTCACAGCCTGTGAATGAGGATTGACTATAAAATCTTCTCCCCAAATCTCCCACACAAATTCTGTACTCATGAGCAGTTTGCCTATGTGAATTGCCAGGTTGTTTATTTCAAGAGTGAGCAGGAAATTAGGTAGGTGGGAGTATATGAGCACCCAAAGAGCAGCTAATTCACTGTTGCTGTGCAAAGGTGATAGATGCCAAGCAGAGCTCAGCTAGGATTAGCGTCTGAAGCAACAACATGTTTGGCTGATGAGCTATAGAGACAGGAAAGAAATCTGATATTCAGCCACCCTAATTTTACTGCAAATTAAAACTGAGCAGTCAGCCCACCATAGCAAATGACCAACTGCACAGTCCAGAACCACTGCTTAACTACTGTTTAACTTTGTTTTGAATCTCTTCTGCAAATAAAATAAATAAGTAAAAGAGATACAGGTGAACTGACTTCTAGTCAGCTTAAATATTACAGAAAGGAAATGGCTACAGATTTGAAATGCACACAACTAAATACAGTGTTACCTACTCATGGCATATAATAAAAATCAAGGAAGATTCTTAAAGACAGCAGTCAACAGCAGGCAAGCATCATGTACCTTGCTAATGGTAGATACATTCAGGAATTGCTTGTGGTATGACAGATTATCAAATTAAAGTTTGTTTCCCAGCTCTTCTTCAATTTCTCATGTGGAGGAAGTTGTATAGTCTAGAGAGACATTGATCCCTTACCTAAAGAAAGAACACCTCCATCTTTTGCTCTCATACTGACATTACAGCATCTAGCACAGAACCTTCTCACCATCCTAGTGACCTGTACTCAAGCTTGTTTCTGTACCACAGCTATTAAACAATACCTTGTGTCATTCAGAGAAAGTTTTTTAGTCCAGTTTTATTCTTCAGTGACTGATGAAGAATGCCATGTTCAACATGGCACATGTCCCAACTGGTGAGGAACGGCTTTCAGTCTCTATGTGGGGACTAAGCACTGCAACCACATGTTTTGTTTTGTTTTGTTTTGTTTTGTTTTGTTTTGTTTTGTTTTGTTTTGTTTTCTTCCTCACATTTTTCACCCTGTTGCTACCATTTTTAATTTTTCATGTCTTGATAAAAGCAGAAGTTCAAGGCTATATTGAGAAAAACAGGGCCTGTTAACAAGGTTGAAGCTCAAGTCACTGCTCCAGCAGGGAATTTGTGTGCAGCAAGATAGAACTGCTGCTTTTGCACCTGGTTCCTGTACTTGCTGTTGTAGCTTTACTGATTGTAAAGAAAAGAAATGGGCTGAGCTGCATTGTTTTTACCTTCCTCCTTATAGTGTAGACATTGCTATTCCCTGAGTCATTCCATGGCCTCTTCTTGCTGCTCTTCAGCTAACTTCTCTGGCTGGAATTCGTGCACTGGGATCAAAATTTAGAGCTGCTTAAATCTCAGACTTCTTAATAAAAAACAGAGTTGTCTCAAGTCTACCAGCTTTCAGAAAAGACTCGAAGTGAAAAATGATAGAAACACAGTTATAATGAGAGTCTGAGAGATGAAAGCAACCAGTCACACGACGTCAAACTAGGCACAGTAGCCTTTGTTGCTTCCCTCAGTTGAGGGCTAGGGAGATGTGACATTGTCCTTTACCATTCTCAGGACACTTTCACAAGCTCAGCATACACACCAACCTTTTAAACCACAAACACTTTGATCCACTATTCAATTGCATTGTTAAAAAACCCCAAACCACCCAAACACATGCACGCACAAAACATGCAGTACATTTCACTTACAGTAACTTCACTTTTAGTTAAGGAAACATGACTCACTTCAAAGACTCTTTGAAGAGACTTCTTATAATTCCTGATCTTCAAAGAACCATTGCTGAATCTGTACCTATATAAATATTTCTTTGTCAGAAGAGCCATTTGCCGTAAACAATTATAGAAGATGCAACTGCAGATCTATTATCTGAAAGAATGCAAAATCACTCTTTGAAGCTACTAGGCAGTTCGACAAGCTCCTCTTGACAAGACTTTGCCCCAAAGACTCACGTACCCACCTTGTCAGGAGAAATGGGAGGGCATCTCATAGAACGGGGACCTGTGACTCTGAACTGCAGGACAGGATTCTGGACAACCTCTTCTGAGGCTCCTGGGGCTGTATGTTGTTGCACTGCTTTTTCTACATGTATTGCTACTTCGAGACACGTCAAACACTTTAGTCTGTGTAAGTGCCATTGAAGTTATGGTTCCCATCAATATTAGAGCATCTGAAAGACTCAAGGAGAGCAAAGAAAAGCTGCAGTCCATATCATTAAAGATTGTATGTGCAGAGAGTGCCCAGACTTTTTCTGATGCCCATTATAAGTCATGGTCATTGTTCTCTAAGTGAGCAGACTGTTGTTTCAAACTTAATTTCTTTGTGTTATTCATCTGTTCCCTATCATATCCCTTCGGCTGTAAAATCTTATATTGGGTCCTGTTGGTTTTTAGATGTTAATTTTTCCCTTGTTTCTTTCAAAGGAATCCTGAAATTTTTTTCCCAAGAAATTGGCGGTTTGCTTAAATTCTGGTCCATAAGGACATTCTTATGGGCTCTATATGGTCTAGAAATCCAATCTGCAAGTATACTATGCCACTCAAATTAATGTACCATTCTAACACTGTTCTGTTCTTAGACAATCTGAGATCAATTCTACACTCTGCAATTAGAAAACTGCTTTTATCTGACATAAGGACTTAGTGTTAGGATCTGATCTCTGAGAGAGTCATGTTTTCACCAAAAAGAAATCTGGTTGGTAAAATAGGAATTTACCAGATCTAGATATTGGTTGCTCAGTACACAGGTTTTGGCATTCAAACACTTACAGTGCTGTCATACTATGTTTAATTGCCTGTCTTTGCATGAGAATCCCAAGACAACTCCCTGATTGATCCCCTGTGTCTTGATGATACCTTGACTCCAGTTAATGTTTCAGCCATTTGTACAATATGCAACCTAAGGTCCCATTTGAACTGAGGAAGCAAATGGCTTATTAAAGTCTAATTTCTCCAGCTTGTTCTTGCCTTTGGGCACTTTAAATAGGTTAATGCAATTTTTAAAATACACTCAGGGAACTTTACTCACAGAGTGTTGTCATAAACTAGAGGAAAATAGCCTCTAGATCATCTTAAAATGGCAATTATTCCAAATATGCTTGCCCTGATACTTAGTCAAGCTTTCTACTTAAAACAAATTTTTCTTCTTTTTTTTCCCTTAAGATCTTAGTGCATTATTGTACATTTTAAGGTTTGGTAAGGAAAAAAGTGTCAGATTTATTTAATGCAGTGGATCATTCTTCAGGGAAGTTCCAGTATTCATCAAAATGTGGAGACACCACAGGCACCGTATAAATTATGATGGTTTTCTTCCTAATACTTCCTTTTTATTGCCTACATTCTTTAAAGTGAATTTAGTGCTCATGAAATATGCTGGGTATGACAACAGTAGAAAGTGAAGCTCTCTGTTTATCTGCAGAATTGGTACAGAGGAGTATTGGTTATGCAAGTCTCTCCCCATAACCCCATCTGTGTTCTGCAGTAACCTTCAGGGATCACCTTTAGGAATGAGAAGATGACTTACTCTCCTTACTCTTTTTCTCCTTAGCTTCTCTGCTGACAGTGCAAATAATGATGTCAATTGATGCTATCCAAGGCCATAGTCTTTATGATCTTCCTTATTATGTGCTGGGAGACCACCAATTTACTACCTTAACTGTGTGGCAAACTGCTTCCAATGTAGGCTTTCTGTGGGTATCTGTGTGTGAATACCACTTCTATACATTTAATACATCTTCTATAAGGTAGAAAACAGGCAAAAGCACCATTAAAGTGCAATGACTTTTGTTCCTTATATTGACCTAGACTTGATTTAAACCACTGTTTTAGAAATAATATGCTCTGTATCCCATTACTAATCTCTTCAGCCACAAGTCCAACCCTTCAGGGATTTTTTTTCTCGCAAAGAGGATGCTAACATATTTAAAAGAACTCACATTTTTTTCTCAAAAAGAAAATTTGAGCATATGCAAAAACACGTTGGGTATTTGTCTAACCTACCCCTCATTACCCAGGAGGGAGAGAATGTGAGCACGGGCTCTCATTATATTGTTCAGTGTGTGTGTTCAATCTTTAGAAATATGTTTCGAAGAAAAGAAAGGCATAAAGCTCATTAGAAGAGAAACAACAGGGTGGAAAACAAAAGCACCCCATGTCAGTTCAAACGCAAGCCCAGATGCTTAAGTTAGTTACACTTTTCAGTTTAAGGCAATGCAAATCCATTCTCCATTACTGGGGAAGTGGAAAAAGGCATTAAGGCCTTGAAACGGCAAGAGTCAAGTTCTGTGCTCAGTCAGATAGGAAAAGGTTTAATGTATGATTTTCTTCTTTTTAGTCCATTGTACATTGTATCAAGTCACTGAAGAACAACTATGCAATTATGTAAATAGGAGAATAGATGGTAGAGTAGCACAATAGTTTGTAAGCTAAAATTATTTCTTATTCCCTCTTTACACAGAAACAAACATGCACAAAACATTAATGAAATAAATCAGACATTATGTGAAGCTTATCCACAAGAGCAGATTCTAGATATGAAATGAATCCCTGAACATTAATTTGATCTTCTGCCAAGCACTATAGAGGTTTTAAGAATCTGAGTTCATATTGTGAAGGAGAGGTGAAAAAAAAAAAGAGTCCTAATTTTAAATTGTTTTCATTATATAAACAGTTGTGGGCCTTCTTATGTTCCTTGCTTTTTGAAGAATTGTGATTAAGCTTTAAAATGCATGTTTTTATTTAAAATATAACCAGGGATATTCCGTACTTACATCATAACATGTTAGCCAGAGGCAGAAGGCAATTGCTACTACTTTCAGTTAATACAATCAGGGTTGGGAATAGAAGACAGAGCCTTTTCAGTTTTCCTGCTAAAACAAAGACTCAGTCATTCCCTCATTATGGATCAGACTGGTTATTTCAGCATGGTTGCATCAGAGGTGAATTTTTCCCATTGCAACAATCTACTTGATGTAGGGGCATTCTAGTTTCATTTCAGTTTTCTGTGCAGGTAAAGAATAGAAAAACAGAATATGAAACACCACATTTTGTGTAAATTTTGTAAATTCATGTCACCACTGTGCCTAAAGTATCCCCCAAAGAAAGTCAAGGAGGAGTGTGTGGTCATAACTTCACCTAATCCTTTAAGTAGCCTGGGGTCCATGACAAGTATAGATATAGATGACCTAGGAGATCAGAAAGTTTACTTTTGCTGGCTCTTGACCATCCATTTCCTCCACTTCACTCCATATTTCTTATTCTAATGTAAATGCTTTAGTACTATGACTAACCATAAAGTAGGATCATAAACCATGGGGTGATCCCATGGGAAGTCTGCCATGGCACCACAGCAACCAAGAAAATTCTAATTGAATCCTAGGTTCGAAAACCCCTTGTGCCATCGCTTCTTTGTAGGTATTAGTTCATCTTACTGTCTTCTTGGATACCTGGTATGTATACCTACTGTATATTCAACATGTATTTTTCTTAAGGAAAGTTGAAATGTCACACAGCTTTTGTGGATTTTTCTCACAGTTTTTCATAGCTTGCATGCATTTTAGTTAATTGTCTCTTTTTTAAAGTGATACTTTATGTTGAATTTTTTAACTACTTTCTGCAAGAAAGAACTTTCTGCAATTTTTTGCAAGCCTCTTTAATTCTTGAATGCAATTCTAAAAGATAGTAGGCACTTGTCACTTAAATATGTCAAAGTTTTACCCAGCTGTTAGCCAGTAAGCCATGAAAAAGATTCCTGTGAGGTAGGCAGTGCATGTTATCTTTTATACATGCAGACATAGCAGTGTTGTACCACCTGAAATTCCATCAGACTCCAAGCTCTGCAGAAAGTGACAAATGCCAGACAGGTATATGATTTATAATGGATGAGCTACGCAAGCAAACTCTGGGAGTTGGATTGGATTTGATTGCAAACAATAATATGACACAACCCCTGCTGTGGATACACGCCTTATGAGAGGCAGTGCAATCCAGCAGCATGAACAATGGACTGCAGGCATGATCCAGAGCCCTAAAACCACCTCTGTAGTACACCTACTCTATGGCTTTGAGAATGCCTTTCCTGATCTAACAGTCCTTCTTCCAATTCCTTATCTGTTTGTTTAGCGACAGTATCTTAAATAGTCATAACTCACTATGGCACTTCAATGCAATTTAAAGCTCAGCACCATGATAGGCTTCAAAGAGGCTTTTTAAAGGAATTATATGAAAACTCAAGAAATTATTTGAATAATTGGGTGCAGTTACTGGCAATGAACCTGGAAATTTTTCCACAAAGTAACTTTTCTCCATCAACAAGATTTTCCTTCAAGCAGTACCTTCCACCCCAGCAAGAATGTCTTCATTTCCACTACAAAAGTGTATATAGTAGAGTTATCAATATTCCTGCGTTCACCAACATTCAAGTACTGAAAGAAGAAGAAGAGAAAGCTTTTCTGCTCCTAGATGAGAAGGTGTTTTTCTCATCCTGTCCAATTGTACTCATAAGATATAAAATGATTCCTTGTTCCTCTCCATGAGCCATGTGGATTAGAGGTTACTCTTCTGTGGGATGTAATTTAAGTCATTTCTCTGTTGGAGTATGTGGATGCAGTAAGGGCCTGTTTGTTTGAGATCTTGTCTGGTTACCAATAGTTCATCCAGTCTGGTAAGCTATCACAGGTGAAGCAATGGCCTGCACAAGATAAAGAGCTGGTCTAGATTTCTTTTTGCCTCATGGGAATAGGAAGGGTCTTTCTGCCTCTGTGTACATACCTGCAGATAGAAGTGGTGAATAGTTTTCCTTGACATCTGAGATGTTTCATGCTATGGTTAATATTCATCTATGCAGTTGCTTTCTTGTATTCACACCTTCCTATGCCTTAGATTGTATTTCTACTTACTATCCTCTTGGCTTTGGGGCATTTAGGTACAAGTTCTCATCAGGAAATTGATGGGAGTGGACCCTTACTTCTCCAGGGTGATTTCTTTTTCATGAGATACTATGCATGTTTTTAATCTGGTGATCCCTCTGTTTTATGTTGAAACACAAAATTTCTGACGGAACTTTCCTGATGGAAATTTATTGGTGTTACCAGTCCTCCCTCTCTGCATTATTCAGGTTCTTTGTTGAAGTCACATACACATGGCTATAATTCTTTTAAAGGCATATTTGTAGTTTGATTCTCACATCTATTGAAAGAAAATTTAGAGCAGCTATGAGTATAGGAATGGATAACCAACAGCTCTTCCTCTCACAAAAAGCCTCACACTTTTTCTTCATACAGCCTTTTCTGGCTTACCCATTCTGCCTCATCTTTCTCCATTTTTTTTTTTCTTTTTTCTTTTGCTTATTCCAGTTTATGGCTCATTGATTTCATAAGTCGTACCAAGACCTCAGGTTCAACCCCAGGGCATAGACATCTAGAAAGCTGAAATAGGGATGTTGGCGTGAAAAGAAAGTGGAGATGACTTGTCTTTATCTGCCAGTCCATGAATAACTTGGTGAACGGAGTTTCTGGCCATGAAATCTGAATGCCATTTTAGAAACAACAAATTTAATTCATTTCCAGTTTACTTTGGCTTCTGTGGTTGGAAATTAGAATGCAGGGTGGTATTGGCAAAGCAGTATACAGAGTGAAAAAAAAGTGTAATGACCTTGCAAGTTGTTGCTCTTGGGATTTTGTAGCTAACTAACGCAACCCCTAAGATGTTGATTAAAGTAGGTAAGGCTGGAGACCCAGGTGACTTTTTCAGGGCATAACCCCAGAAAGCATCAGGCTCTTGTGATGCTCTGGCTGCTGCTTAAAGTTCTTCTTCCTTAGTGACATCCTTATGACACACTTTCTGCCTTCCTGAATTTAATGAATGCCCGAGTCAATTTGAAAGGGTCTCTGGGAAATAAGGTTTGCTCCTCTGTGCCAGCAGGTTAACATGAGCCACTCATTTCCAAACCTCATATTTGGAGCACATGCTAGCAAAACACAGCAGACCTTTACTACCAGGAGTAAGTGAGCAGTGCAAGTCATAAGAAGGAATGTATAGCTTTTAGATGTGAATTATAAGGAGCAGTTCTTATTTCAGAGACACACACATTTTATTGGGTATTTTTGCTACCTAGGCATCGCACAAGAAATTTCACAGCTCAATGTTTTATTTCCTGATACCTGTTGTATAATGACATGACAAAGTTCCTTTTAGAGCATCTTTTATTTTACAATTCTGGCTTTCTCCTCCTTTATATAACAGCACCAGTACATGTTATGAGTTTCTACTATACTGTGTACAGAGTGTCAAGATGTTAATCTCTTCTCTAGGCACGTAATATTCCCATTGGTTTCATTGGTAACCTTGTCTGAGCAAAGACTTCTGGTCAGCTCTGACCCCTATCCTGTGGGCAGACCTGTAACCCTTTCAAAGGTTTGCTTTCATTTCCACTAGTGAAGTCAAGCTCTTACCACAGAATTATACTGGCATTATACTGGAACCACAGGCTATTTTTTGTGGAAACAATTTTCTGCCACATCCTGAAGTTTGAGGCCACCTGTTCTCAGTGAACAGTGTGACCCCCCGTGTAACAGAACAAGAATTTAATCCAAATGTCTTTAACACAATACCTATTACAGAAACTTGCATAACTCCCTGCCCTCTCTTCAATTCACAGCTACCTCATCCCTGAACTCCCAGCTTCAACAGCTTCAGCATCTTCAGCAGCTCCAGCACCACCAGCAGCAGCAGCAAAACCAGCAGCAGCAGCAAGGTCAGCAGGCACAGACTCCACAGCCACCCCAGCAGACCCAGCAGTCACAGCCACAGCCATCAGCACCACCGCAGCAGAACCAAACACAGTCCCAGAGCCAGAGCCAACCTCCTCCGGCCCCACAGTCCTCCAGCTCCCCTCAGAAACCCAGCCAGTCACCAGGGCATGGCCTTCCATCTCCTCTTACTTCTCCAAATCCACTGCAGGTAGGACATTACATAAAAATCTCTAATGGTCCAGAAATGGGAAGTGCATTCTCTTTTACTGTACTGGAAATCAAGTGAAGGGTATACCTTTTGACCACACAGGCTGAGAAATTCCACCTTGTATTACCTAATCCTTATATGCATTCAGCTTAGAACAGCTAAAAGGCCTGATAAGCCAGAAAAGCATACCTAATGATGGTTCTAGGTTGTTGCTTTCTGAGGAGTAAATGTCTTTTGCTCTTAGACTCCAGATTGCAAAACCCATAGAAAACTCTCTAATTTTTCCCACAGATTCATCATGTGACATTCGCAAATGGCATTTGCCTGGCAGTTACCCTTTATGATAACTTAAGAGGACAAAAATGTTGGCTGTTCATTACCAGATGGTCCTGACTGTCCCTAAAAGTAATAGAGCTTCTACTGGTGGACGTGTGCAAGTGATGGATGGGCTATCCCTCCTCTTGAAATCACAGTCCTAATTTTTATCCTGCTAAGAACCAAATATTTCTGTTAAGATTCTCAGTATATACTCCAAAGCTAATGATGCCAGTTAGTGCTTTTTGTAGATGCTCACTCTGATGACATGGGTATTTTTTAATAGACCAACAGCTATGGCACCCATACTGATGGTTGGCTCTGCCCATCTTGGAACTCCTGGGCAGAAATAGGAGAGCTTTGATCCAGTGGCCCTATGTTCTTAGAGTTTGGTGTTCTTGCGCAACATGGGTCATGCTATATTCACATTGTGCCAGAACATAAGTATGATTCTGAACACCAGGGTAGATTGTGAAGTGAATGAAGTCTCATTCACTAGGCAGTGGAACTGCACTTAGAAACAAGCAAAAAGTCTCTATTAATTTTATTCTCTAAATTTTGAGACACCACTTCAAATGTTTTATCACACTGATGGATTTGGCTCCATTTCCTGCAGAAAATCAGCTTAATAATTAAACAATCATTTTTTAGACAATTAAGGGAATTGGTTTACAAGAAACTGTGTTTGCCATGTGGCCAGTGAAACCTGCATTAATCTGAGCTTCAACTAAATTGCATCAAATATGATTTTTTTTTAATGGTTTAGATAATAGACTTAAAAGTCTGTGAGAAATGTGTCCTTGCTTGCTGAGCTTTTTCTTATAATAGAGAATAATATTTCTAAAGCTTCTTTTGTGTCTCAAGGGCTACTTATGCATCACTTAATGCCCAGTCTTTTATGCTATTGAATGCTTTGGGACTCCTTTGCATGCAGATTATTGACATACAGAGACAAAAATATTTTCAGAGGAGGTTCTGTTACATTTTGTTGTCTTGATACAGCTGTAACATATGCACACTAATTGTATACACTATATGCCTGCTAAATATTGTGCTTTGAAAGTCATTAAGCTTTACAAACAGAGCAAGTGCACACATAAATTACAGTTGGGTTAAGGAGGAAGTGTGATTATCTAGACAACATACCTCAAGAGGGTTGTACCAACACTGAATCTGAAGTCTTAGCTCTCATATAGCCTCTGGTCCCAATGTAAATCTCAACGGAATCTGAGTATTTCTACTTGTCATCTGTGATGTACAGGTCAGTAGAAGCACTTTCCACTGTTAAGTTCCCAGGGTCACCTCTCACTTGCAGATGTACAAAAAAAGTAAGTAAAACCTTGCATGGTAGGTGCCAGTGGCAATGTTTCTACATAGTTACCTTGGCATATCTCTCTCTTTAGTTCACAGCTACCCTTCTGAGGGAAGTCTGGATGTGGCAGGCAGCAGAAGTGAAAGGAGAGAACCAAGTATACTGAGACAGTTTTAGTTCAAATGCTATCTCCTGAACTTCTTAGGAATTGGGATTAAACTTAATGAAAGACACCAGTCTGAGAGGTCTGGCATTCCCCCTGGGTTGAGCTTAGCCAGTACTGGTAAGCCAGCTGCATGACTGGGACACTTTCAGTACAGCAGTAAAGGAATTAGAAGTCATTTGCCGTCTAAGCATTAAAGAGTTACTAATAAATCATGGAATAAGTATTTTTAATGTTCTTTCCTCTTTGATCCTTGTCATGTAAATAGCTATGAAAGCCCAAAGTTTGTTCACAAATACACTGTGCACTGACATCCAGAAAAGAAGCCAGAATTCACAGAATCATAGAATCCAATAGTCTGGAAAAGACCTCTGAAATCATCGAGTTCAACCTTTGACCCTGCCAATTAGACGATGGCACTAATTGCCACATCCAGTCTCATCTTAAATATCTCCAGGGTCAGTGACTCCACAACCTCCCTGGGCAGCCCAATGCCCAATCACTGTTTCTGTGAAGAATTTCTTCCTAATATCTAACCTAAATCTCCCCTGGCAGAGCTTAAGATCATGCCCTTTTGTCCTACTAGTGGTTGCCTGGCAGAAAAGACCAACCCCCACCTGCCTACAACCTGCTTTCAGGTGCTTGTAGAGAGTGATGAGGTCTCCCCTGAGCCTCCTCTTCTCCAGGCTAAACAACCTCAGCTCCCTCAGCCTCTCCTCATAGGACTTGTGCTCCAATCCCTTCACCAGCCTGGTTGCTCTTCCCTGGACCTGCTCCAGCACTTCAATGTCCGTCCTGAACTGAGGGGCCCAGAACAGAACACAGTACTCCAGGTGTGGCCTCACCAGCACTCAGTACAGGGGAAGAATCACTTCCCTGGTCCTGCTGGCCACACTGTTCCTGATACAGGCCAGGATGCCATTGGCCTTCTTGGCCACCTGGGCACACTGCTGGCTCATGTTCATCTGCCTGTTAATCCAAACTCCCAGGTCCCTTTCTGCCTGGCTGCTCTCCAGCCACTGTGTCCCCAGCCTCTGCTGCAGGGCGTTGTTGTGGCCAAAGTGCAGGACAGTACTTCATTCAGCACAGTACCTCTGTCCTTATCTTAAGTGATGTGTATAGGGTCATTACTTTGGCCTGCTAGCCATTTCTAAAGCATTTCTGCAGCAAGTGTAATACTTCTTGAGCTTCCCTAAGAAATAACCAAGAGCTTGAAGAATGCTCTGTCATATTGCCAAGAATGCTGAGACACTTTAGTATGCAAACAAGTGACACTCAGAAATAGTTCCAGAGGAACTGCTGTTGCACTTTATATTTGGTTGTTTGGGTACTTTGCTAAATCAAAGCAGTGGTGAGATCTCCATGAAATTTGTCTTTCCATTCTAAATCCTGCAGAAAGGCTGTTTTACCCCTTTAAATCTGTCTTGAGGATTGAATCTGAAATAATTTTCTTCCACAAAAACATTTAAAGAAAAAGAAAGGAGGGAGCACATGTTTGGCAGCAGTTCCTCATAACAGCTGCTTAGAATGTGGATTTTTTAAATGTTCAATGCTCTAACTTAAAAATCAACCTAGAACAAAATTCAGAGATATTATGGCCTCTAAGGTAATGTTCTTTATGAAATAGAGTGAAATGGGGTTTGTTTGAAGAATATTAAGGGAATAAAGAACAACTAAGTTTGACAGCTAAAATTTAATTTCTGAATTCTTGATTTTTTCATGTGGGCTTTATCCTCTTACATTATTCAGGATCTGTCTGAAAGATATTAGTTTTAAAAAATGCAACCTCAAAAAATTGTCATGGAAAGTTAGTAATTCCGAAGGATGGTTGTGTTTTTTTAAAAAAACTCTGAAGGCTAACAGCGATTACATCTCAAAGTGTACAGATGCTGTCATGTCCCTTGGAAGGCAAATTAAATGAAAGTGACTTGCTTAGGTATACTTGGGTGAGGTACTTTGCTATCTGATCAGAAATTAATAATCCAGTGCACTGTACACCAGCTAAAAGTCTTAGAATTATTCTTGTCAGATTATTCTGTAATACTCTGTTCTAATTTTATCACTATTCTTTATATGGTTCAATGGGCTGGATTGTAGTTACAAAACTACTTTTTAGGGAGGCTTTTAGTAATTGTGTAGAAAGATGTAAAACCTCACTTCAGGTTCCAGGACCTAAATTCTTTGCTGTCATTAGTGATTATGCTCCAGATTTACACTGGTTACCACTGCAGAACAAGAGTCATCACTTATTTGCAAAAGACAACAATTAGAGAAGGATTTTCCAAAACTGAGCTCTATTTCAGGAAGTGGTAGATCAGGTAAATGATGGAAGACTTTCATCTCTTCATTTTAAAATGAAGGGATGAAAAAAAAGATAATGATAATCTGATTTTTTTCTTTCATTGTGTCAAGTGCTTAAGACAAAGGAATCCAGAAGTGAAAGACAGGCTATATCATGTTGTAAGTTGAAGACTTTGAAACCTTTCCTTCTGGGAAGATAACTTCTCCAAATATGCTTCTCCTGTGAATATTTTATGTTATTACATGGCAAAATATATGAGTTTTTGAATGGTCAGCATGTTGTAACTTCAAAGGACAGTTAGCACCTCTGTTACAGAGTTGACATTCAATTAAATCTGTGGAGTCACAGGAACTTGATTATACAGTGTATAAAATCAGATATGCCTAAGTAGCCAATTATTCTGCTTGACTACCAGAATAAAGCACTTTGTATCAGCACTATATATTTAACTGGCTCCAAAAAAGGTTAGCTTCTGGTGCTGACATTCCCTGGATAATATGAATGTACACACAGCCAGACTTGGAAAGGGAGAGCTACACTATAGGAATAGAAGAATTCTCAATGATTTCTACTGTTCTGTTTGTGTGTGAATAGGACCAGACAAACAGGAAAACCCCCAGAGATTTTCTTACTGTAAAATTATTCTGACTGTTTTCAGAACTCTTTCCTGAAAAGTCCCTTTTGTCATAGAAGCCTACCTACAATAACTGCAGCTGACGGAAGATGATGAGTGAGAAAAAAAATAACAATAAAAAGAGGAAAGAAGGGAAGTGAGGAGATGACAACAGCACAAAAATCTTCCAAGTAATAGCAAACTCTAAGATAGCAAAACCAGAACCTCCTTTAGATTAAATTTTCATACTAATCTTAAATAATGTATTTGGAAACTCAACACTTTTATAACAATAGAGAAAAGAAAAGCAGAAAGGCTGAAACACTCAGCTGCAAATCAGGAAGAATATGTACTCAGATGTCTGAGGCTCTAACATTCACAAAAAAAACCCTGCCCCTTCGCTTTCCCTCCAACCTCATTCACTGGTTGGCTTCTCACTCAAGAAAAATCAACTTTGAAGAAATCTCAGTGTTTACTGAGACTTTGACATATTTATACATATTTAAGATAAAGAAGTAACAACCAACTCTCTGTTGGTTTGATGAAGGCAGTTGGGATAAGTTTGCAAGGACTATACTCATGGTCTGTCTTTGTGATGTGTTCACATCCAAGACCTGTTAGATTTTTCTCGTACTTACTGAATCCTGAAATCAAGAAAATTTGATCAAGATTATCACACCAGTAATCTCACTGAGGTTTTCTGTTTTGCTGAAATTATCTAGCCTTCTTCAACATATGATACTGTGCAATGTATGACTGACTGAATCTATTCCCAAGTTACTTTGTAATCAATTTGACACAGAAATATTTTATAAATGGTGAGCAAATGCAGTGCTTTGAATCCACTGTCTAAAATTTCCTCACTTTTTGTATCAATAAGGAGTGAGATAATCTACATTGCAAGGCAACAGGTGATATAGACAAGTACAAAAGACATTTATTCAAGAAGGTTCATGCCCATCATCTGCTTGGAGTGAGCCAGTTGAACTGTTGATCTTAGGTGGATCTCCAGAAGGAACTGGCAAGACCTACGTCTCAACTCTAAACTAATAGCATGGAAACTCCCCTGCAGTCAGATAAATTGAGTTCAGCTTTGTGATTGCTCAGAATATTTTGCTTATTTCATCCTCTGTTCATTTCAAACTGATCCAGAAAGATTTTAACACCTTGTTCTACTGACAGTTTTGGATTTCTGTGTAGTCTTACAGTATTGTAAATATTTCTGTGGGTTGATAAAGGTGATTTCATGAGCAGGACAAGCAAGTACTTGTGTAAAAATTATCTAGAAAGTCATGGTATTCATGTAGTACACACACATATGCTTTTTACGCATTGCAAAAGCTGTTGTGATTCAGGCACTCTCCTGTTGTTTTTGCTCACTTCTTTCTGTCACTGCAGTAGGTTCTGTGAACAACACAGATTTAAACTTTGCTTGAGAAATTGTTGGGTTTGAGTTTTAGTGCCTCCAGGGCCTCATTTCTTCTTCTCCTCTTCCCTCTTCTGGCATTTCCATGGTCATACTCACCCTTCTGGGTGTTCCACCAGCTAGGCTGCTCTACTATGGCAACATGGCAGTTTGTCCTGGCTGAACACTCAGGTGTCTCTGCAATGTGCTGTACCCTGGCCCTGGTGCCCAGGGACAGGCCAGTTAATCTCATGCTACAGCTAGCTTGTTTGAGGGCTGCTAGTCTTTGTGTCTCCCTGGAGATGCATGGGTGTCATTTCCACAGAAAGGCTAGTTTCAATTGTGTGTAAAAGACTGCATCCATCCACAGGACTGAGCAGGGTTTCAAATCTTCTCCTCAGCAGTCTTTCTTCTCACAATAGTTTCTTTTTGGGGTCTTTGAGGCATTGAGATTTCACCTTATAAATCTTCTGAATACTGCATTTAAACAGAGCAGAGATGTTTAAATGTTCTTAAAGAGGCTATATAAACAAGTCTTTCCATTCCCTGAGGAAGCCTTCTCTCAGTTGGAGCACTGGCTGGATGGTCCATCCAAATATACTCTGCAGGTATTGTTATTTTCAGAAGCACAGGGAGTACTGGTGTCTGACTCACATTTAAAGCAAAGGAAATTAATCTCTGAACAAAACAACTGGCATTATTAGCACCCAACGGGCAGACGCTGAGGCTAATAAAGGAAACCATTTACTAGAGAATTCTCTGAAGGTGAGGAAAGTGGAGCTGTTTGCCCAGCAAGCTCTGGCTTCTGAAATGGGAGCATTTAATAAACTCCCTAAAGTAACTGAAGTATTTGATAAGTGGGAAAATAAATAAATAACATCCTCCCAGAACAAATTTGGGAAAGGATCCATATCCCATACGGTCTTCTATTTCCAAAGCCTCTCTAGGCAGAGAATAGCACCCTTGGGGATCTTAGGGACAGAAAAAGTAAGACATAGCCTCTCAGATACTCTTGTAAATCAAGTGGGTCTGTTCTGTTCTGTTGGCATTAATTTTTCTTAATTTCTTTTTTCACTCATATTACCAAAAACTTTTAAAGAATGTAGAGAATATTCCAAACATTACTGTATTTCCCTCTGTTTTTCATATCCCTCACCTCTTTTTAATAAAGAAAAAAAATTTGCAAGTCGTCACAGGTTTCTAGTTCTACAAGAAAAAAATTCTTCTACTTGGAAGCAAGTGGGCTGAGTAAACACTTAGAACCTGGTGGGCTTGGGGCTTGTTGAGTACAAGGATCAATATTCTGGAAGTGGTATAGCCCTGATGCTTTGTCATTAATGTTCCTTGTACAACAAAGCACCTACAGGAGGTTGCTCAGCTCCTAGATACTACTGGGGAAAAGAAAAAAAAAAGAAAAAAGACGAGAAAAAAGGACACTCTAAACTGTGTTTTAAATTTTAAAATTAAGCCTTTTTCTGGCAATATTGCTGAGATCTATCCAAGTGTCCACTTGTGGATTCTGTTGGTGGTTTTAGCAGATGTAGGTGTTTAAAAAAGTAATACTTTCTCTTTTTTATTGGTAGCCAGAATGTTTTGAGAGAGTAACTAAGCACAGGTCTGGAGATTATGAAATTTGCTTAAGTGTTAATGGGTTGGTTGCTGAGTTACAGTCTGCCGTCTTTACTGGAAATTGATTGACTAGTGCTGCAGGTCTTCACACTTGACGCTCGGATTTGACTCGAAAATTCTGCCAAGTCTTTTACTCTGAAATTTATCTTAATTAGATCTGAAAGACCTGCCACAGCAGAATAGTCACACCGATTAAAATGAAAAACAGGAGAAATTACTGATCAAATTAATCATAATGTCGGGTTACAGCTGTAGGTCTGATGTAATTTGCCACTCCAGTGAGTTACATCGGCCCAGGCAGAGGAAAGAGAGCTGGTTTTACGCTGATCCGTAACACCAGGCAGCTTCGGGCAGCCCATCAGGATGCTTGTTTCATTCATTCTCTTGGCTTATTTTGACCTTAGAGCTGCAACTAGAAACAATTTAGGCAAAAGAAAAAATATCCTTTTATCGAAGAGGTTACACTGGAAACATGAGCTTTCCAAATCCTTATTTAATTTTTTGCCTTTCTCCACCAACCTACTTTTGTTTGAAGTAATCAACAATTAATTATGTGGAAACTGGAAAATTAAAAAGTCAGAGGTTACCACCTCAGGCACAGTCAGAAAATGTGTCTTTCTAAGAGCTCCTAGTGGGTTAGGATACGAGGAAATTAGAATCATTTAAGCAAATGAACATAGAGCGGCACCTGTCCTTCCTAGCAGGTAGGAAATCAGCAATCAGACTTGATATTTTATAGATGTGATGATCCTAAAATCTATTTTTAAATTGAGTACTTATCATATTCTACTGTTATAACTGCGGGTTTTTTTAAAATATACAAATCACTGATTGAATCCATGTTAGAAGGTGATGCCTTGCAGGTCTTAAGGGGCCCCACCCATAACATTTTCATCTGAAAGAGAAGCCTTCTACAAGTCTCCTGGTATTTGTTCCTTCAGCAAGGTTTGAAAGATTTGTAGGACAACTTGTCTTGTAACACCACTGCATTTTTTGCTGCTGATCCACGAAGTCAAGAAATTAAGGTTGCCACCAGCTGAGCAAGGAAATGAAGTAAAGGAAAGAAAGCAAGGAAGTATAGATGAGCATTATGACTCTCAGGAAAAAAAGGTCTTACCTCTGAAATATACCCAATTTTTATTTTAATACTGTAATACCTTAGACTACTCTGGAATTTTCTGTGTTATTTTTCTTTTCCAACAAGAATGTAATTCTATAAAGTTAATTTCTCCCCTGCCCAAAATTTCATTTTAATTTTCTATTTTAGACCTGGAAAATGGAAAGAACTGAGGATAGCTTTTGTTTTAAATCAGCTTAATATGTATATAAAAAATTTGATATATTGAATTGCCAAAAACATAGTGGTTTAACAAAAGAAAATGAAAATATTTTAATTTGTGGGGATGATTTGAAATCTGCCAAACTACTTAATAATTTTCAAATACAAGGTTTTGTTTGCTGAAACATTTCCATATTCCACCTTTTGCCTTCATTTGCATCAGAAATTACATGATAAATTAAAATAATTTCAGTTATAATTTCCTGCAGGACAGGAACTTGAGTTATTTTGGATAGCTTAGATGTGACCTAATATTCTGTGAGGATTCCAGTTGGAGATTCAAGCTGGGTTATGTTTGTGGAAAACATTGGAAGGCAAAGCTGAGTTTCCAGAAGAGAAAAAATGACGTATGAAAACAGCACTTCATATATTGCTAGGATTATCTTTTTACTAACGGAATGATGATGGTGCATTTTGGTTCTTCAAGAAACTGAGGTTAAAATAAAGCAGCAATCACTGCTGCAATATCTTTGGATAACAGTAAAGCAATACATACTTGTAAAAAACACTGGGGAAGCAGTCAGATCTTGGAGAATCCTAGTCCCTTAGCAAAAATAGTGATGCTGAACCCTGAAGTATGGGCCCAGTCACATTACAGAACAGTCCTCTCTACTACAGATGGCCAGTAAACTGGTATCAGAAGGTGATTCTGAATGAATGATAACAAGTGATGAATGCTAATGCTCTCATGTTTTTTACCATAGTAACCTTATAACCCTGTTTTCAATCTGCTGAGTAGCCATGCCCAGCTGGAATGCTGTCCCTGTTTCTTATTGCTTTTGTCCCAGTTTGGGGGCTGGAAGCTGAAACAGGACATAAGATAGGTGGGGTAGATGATGAAGATTAGGGCTGTACTGGGATCAAAATCTAGGAAGGGGTACATAAGGAGAAGTCAGTCTCATTATCAGGATTCATCTGAGGATGCAGTTTCCATCAGTGTAGAATTCCTTAGGGTCAGGGCCTGATCTTAGGGAGGAGAAGGCAAATGTTGGGAGAAGGAGAGGGGAGAAAAAAAACCTGTGTTTGTTACTCACAATGCCTTTTCTACTGGGAGACAGAGATAAAAAACCCCCAGTATTGGCATTGTGAAAGGCTGAAATTTTATCACTGATCACCACTCCGGAATAAGATGCCATGTGCATTTCCATCGTACTTCTGTCTGCAACTTTTCGCTTTATAACAAGACCTTACTTCACTACTAGGGAAGTTGGTAGGAGGTTTCTCATAGCTCACAAATGAGACAGGAGCAAGCTCAATATACCACTATGAAGGCTTCCCCCTCTTCTCCCTCCCCAACTTTATAGAATTTCAGCTTCCTTGTTTGCTTTATTTTACCTGTCTTCTGACTCTGAAGCGTGTTCTCCATACAATCAAGATGTGTCTGACAGAATTTTCAGTTCATGTAAAACAAATATAAAAATAAACAGAAGTTGAGAAAACCAAGCCATTCTAAAAATCCTTGATGTTTTCCCCAAAGACATTCAAAGAGTATGTCTAGGGGGAAATCAGTGGTACTTCAAATGTACAGGCAGGTATAGAGATAACATATGTCAGTCCTGTAGACCCAAACTTGGCAGTCCAAGTTCTCATGAGTGAAAACTGCAGCAAAAGGAAGGGAGGGAATTCTTTTACTGCCACATAAGATCTGCATATTTACCTCTAATCTCATCATCAAGTCATGCCTTTGCTTACTGAATTCACTTTGACAAATAATTTGCATCAGGAAGCAAAATGCTCTAGTAAATGCATTGTTGGAGTCAGGAGCATCAGACTGCAGTCCCAGGTTTGTCACTGTCTGGGATGTCACTTTGTCTTTCTGTTCCTTTGTTGATTCTCCCACCATTGTTTGATCATTTTATACCGGAAACTTTTACTGTTTTTTTGGTATAATGCAATGAGGCCTTGATCTTGCATTGGGCTTCTAGGTATGGCTGTAACACTACTACTACAAAAGCAAGGAATATTCAAAGGAGGAATTGCACAGCCCCAGTCACTCTCATACTGAATTCAGAATAGTATTGCTGTTGACTTCAGAGGACACAGAATAGATATATATTTTGTTTTCAAGTATATTGAATATTTTTAAGTTTCTGTCAGATGCTCACTGTGCTGTCAAATTCACTAATGAAAGGTTTTCCTAAAGCTAATTTTCCTACTCATAATACAATAACCAAATTTGCTTTAACACTTGAAAAAATCCATCCATACTAAAGAGAATCAGTTGCTTAATCCTAAAATTAAAGGTTATTGCATGCAAGAGAAAATAATTACATGCTCAAAGTATGGAAAAAAGAAAACTTTTTTTAATATGTAGGTATTTGTATAATTAAAGACTAATCAAGCATGAAGCCTGCTGACTAAACCAGAAAATGAGATTGTTGGCAAGCAATATTGTAATGTAAATGCCATTTTTGTTTAAGTACTAAGGAGCTGGAGGAATGATATCCTGAACAGATTAAAAGCAAACAGCATTGAAAATAAATATTTATCAGATTTCAAATGCAACACACAGAGATTTTTATATTTTGCATGTGAAATATATTGGCATTGAAATAGTCAGTCACTTTTCAAAGGTTTGTTCACATCTTCACTTTAAAGTGTTAAAAATAAGCACTCACTAGTGATAGAAACATCTTTAGAACTCAGTCTTAACCTGTAGTAATGCCAATAATATGTAGCAATGGAAAGCAGGTGAGAGGTACCAACATAATTAACTAAAAATGTGTAAGAACAACTCCTGGGGCTGGAGAGTCAGAATCTGAATGGTCTGTATGTGTTATACTTTTTCTTTTTTCCAAATTTCTCTTATTAATTTTTCAAAAATAGAGGGAAGCTTCTCAAGCTTAAATCCATGCCATGAAACAAATGTTTAGTAAAGTATTTATGGAGAGCTTATATAGACATAGAAATTAATCTGATGTAACTACCATTTTGTTGTAGAGGACTGATTTAGTTAGCAGTTTGTATCATCTCTTGGGGCAATGCTTTAAGTTTATAGTAAAATATTGCACTGGTTAAATATGCTCATCATAAACCTTTGTGTTATGTTATTGGGGCCTAAATCTTGTTCAGAAGTGGATATTAAGATATTTGGCTCTCAAGGCTTGAGGAGGATGAGGAAATGCTAGAAATGAAGTACTAAATGTGTTCCCATACCTATTAATTTTCTTTTCTTTACACTGTTCCCAGAGTTGGCACTATTCACCACGCTGAGGTCCAACAAAAGCCGTCTCTTAATCAAGCCTGATCATACAACAGTTGAAGTTCATTTAAAACATCCTTTGACATCTGTGAAAAGAGTCTTAAACCCAGTGGTTGTGATAGTGAGACAATGAATACCTTTGCTTTAGTACCTGCACTGTGGACCATTGCATCCTTTGTGTTGATGTGTACCTCCTATTGTTTCCTCATGCATTTACTTTTCAGAATAATTTTAATCTCACTTGATTATGACTGAGAGATACAATAGTATGTCACTGACAGAGTTATTGGGGGAAAGTGACAATAGGGATTTTTGAATGTAAGGCTGCCTACAAATTATCAAATTTTTCCTATCCTAGTGTAATTATATTCTATTTGCCTTCGGACTAAAGAAGTGTAGACAAGTTAAAATTAAATAATACCCCACAAAAGTCTAATGTTAGTCTCTTGAATAAGCATTGATCTAATTTTCAGCAGGGTTGAGTCACTATCATTGACATGAACGGTAGAAATTATTACTTAGCCCTCAAAGGAGTAAAGATACGGATTTCAGCCTCTGGATTTCTTAGAAAAGTCTTGCTCATGTGTATTGGTTTTGCCACAGGAAACTGACAATTTGCAAATGCCAAAATACAAAGCAAGGTCAGACCAAGCCAGGCTGGTTCATACAATAGCCTATGTTTATCTGAATTACTGAACTATTAAATGTATAGTGTAGTGTATATGTAAATGAGCATATATCATCATTAAGAAACCTCATAATGAGTATTTTAAAAGTCCTCTCAGCAATTCACATTTACATTAGTTTAATGACATCAAAGATTATATCGGTAAAAGCACACTAGGAAAAATAGTAGGAAAAGTACAACAATTTGTGAGTAGATCATTATCAGTGGTCCAGAAAGAAGAAAGTAGAAGAGGCAGCAAAGAACATTTAGATCAAAGCTATGCAACTGATGGTCTGTGAGCCAGGTCTGTCCCACAGGAAGTTTCTATCCAGACCCCAAGTGAGTAAATAAAAGAAAAATAAAGGGCTTTGAAGGCAATGGCACATGTGCTATTCCTCGTGAGTCACGAGACCAGCCCAAATACTTAAGAGAGGTGGGTGGGTGAAAAATCTGCCATTTGATATTTGTTTGTTTCTTTGTTTGTTTTACATACATAACCGGCTGAACCACAGTAATAAGTTTTAGGCTGCCTGTTAGCAAAGGACCCTAATTCTTTTCTTCTTCAGAGGTAGCTGTGTCTCCCAAAGAATAGTGATCCTGTCAAGCAGGATAAATCCTTTCTCACTTGTTTTTTTTCTAACTGTAGTGTTGTATAAAGTTTAAGTTACAAGAAGGGTTTACCTCTTATTTCTAGAAGGGACATTACCACAGTTTTCTGAGGAAAACATGGTAACATGTAAATTATTTGAAGGCTGAAACAGACACTTTCACATGTCATTAAACTACCCTGTATCTTAGAACACAGAAAGGATATCCATGGGATATTTGTCTGGGAACTCTGCAGCTCAAAGGGGAATGGAGTCAGCAGAAAAAGAAGCATATAGAAAGAGCAATTATTCTCTAAATGAAAATTAAGATAGTGGTTAGAAGTGTCAGCATATATATCTAAAATGCCTTTGATGTGGCTACTACTTATGAAAAAAGTCATTACTGCCATTTGCACTAGGTTCCATGTAGTCACTTCATAGTAACCGTGACTTCCATAGCATTCATCTACATGGAAAACCTAAAAAGAAACCTCAAACCACCTACTGAAATGTAGAAACATCTCCCAGCTCTCTGGCTTTTATAATATTTGACAAGCATCAACCTAAACAGGGCTTACTAGTATACATCATTTCCATTTACGTTCATGAATCAATAAGAACATGCAAACCTCATCTTCAGCGTGTGGTTTTGGTTAATCTGATTATGTAAGCTAACAATATCTTTTACTCCAAATCATAAAAAGATCACAAGTTCAGGTCATAGAGTTCGCAAGAGATCACAAGTTCAGACTCGGAAGTCTGAAGTGCGTCCAAATGCTGTTCTGTTTTCCAGGACTGTCCATAAAAAGTTGCCTTATTACAGATAGGACTTGCCCCTCATCTGAGCAACGGTATTGAAATTTGTGGATTTTTTTTTTCTAGACATGCTCTATTTGATTTTGTAATTTCTTCACAGGAGAAAGTCTTATTACAGGGATTAGGCACAAATCAGACCCAAGGATACTCCATCATCTCAACAAACATTTGACTTCAAACCAGAAAAAGAAAACAATAAAAACAGGACAACTGACAAAGCTGTGCATGGATGAAATAAGTGAAGTCGGATTTTATCCATCTTACTTTACCCTATGCACATGCACCCCATACCATTTGAGAAACTGGATTCAAAATAAAGAGCTTAAAACTGGGAAACTTCAATACTACCCAAAGACTTGCTTTGGGAGCTTATGGAGGGAAACACTAAACACAGTCACAATGCCTACCACTTTTCAAAAAGTTTCAATTCAAATGGAAAGAATAAGAGTGCAATAAATTTTTCCATGATATTTTTTAAAGCCTTTTTGGAAAAAAAAAATTGTAAAAATATTGTAAATTAATCCAGATATAGAATATAAACTTCTCATTGAGGTGCTGTTTTTAAATTTCCAATGGGGTGATTCAGCATATCAAGAAATAGGGATAGTGATCTAAGGAGAAGAAAGAAAGGATCAGTACACTTCCCGCTTCTGACAGCTGACAGATCAGGGTTTGCCCTGTGAAATGAAGTTAGTCATACCAGTAAGATGGTCCAGCACTGAGCAGAGAAGTGCAGATTTACTTGCAAGAGCTGAGATTTGTAATCATCAGGACATTAACCACTACCATTTTCCTACAACTTGTTCCTTTACAAAATACCTAGCATTCTTCTTTTATCAGCTGGACAACTCAAGACTTCTTTTTCATTATTTTTTATTGAGAACCATAGATTCACTAAAAATCTAATCTATTCATGGCATCTAATGAAATCATAATAGTATAAAATAGTATCTTACTATAAAATAGTATCTTAGCCTCAGGTTCAAGCTTTCCACTGCACCTGATTCAGACATGAGGCTTCAACTAGGGTCTCCACACACTTGTGAGTGCCCTGATTTGGCAGAATAATACATGCTCAAGGGCTTTTACTTTTCTGTCTTGAAATATAAATAGTTCACTGTTCATCAGACCAGAAAGAGAACTTATCCTCCTGCTTGTCCCAGTGTGCATGGTAACTTTTACAAAGAAAACAATTCTAAACAACAGCAGAGAAAAGATATGAGCCTATAACTCATTGTATATAAGTACGTCTTTTCTGTTTGAGAATTGTCTGCCAAAAATTATAATAAACAATTTCTATAAGTGGTAGGCAAGCCTACAAGGAGCTCTGTAAATATTCCAAATGTAAACTAAGACTGGTTTGTCTTTGTTCTCTCTCAGGAGAAGAGGGGGTGAATGTATAGGTCACATGATATTCTATCAGTTGTTTGGAAGTGAGAGCTGCCACTTCAACATAACATGAGCACTACTTTTCCTCTGATGGCTGCCTGGTATTTGGATTGTATCTGACTGATTTTCATTTTATAATCATGAAAACTGAAAGGATGTTTCCTAAGCTACTTTGAGGGGGAAAGATGATTGATACAGAAAAAAGTGTAAGATACATAGGGAGCATATGTAGGATGAAGGTTAATCAGAATTTTGTAAAAATAATTGGTATCTTCCAAGGATAAAGAATAATCTTTAATGTAGGTAATGAGTGACTTCCTATCACTCAACATTAATTCTAATATAAGGAAGTGTTGAAATTCTTCTAGAAAGTACAGCTGAATTAAGCCCCTAAATATCCAAACATTAGCTCCAAAAGGATTGAAGCTTTATGAGCAAAATTTGACTTTTAATGGTATTAGGTCAATACAGACTTTCAAATAAAAGGAATTACAGGTTCTGAAAATAAATTTTTAGCCTTAGTGCTTTGATAAAGATCTGTGACCCTTGGCCCTTTAAAAATTGAACTTAGGCTGTAAAAATATCACTTCTTATTGATCACATGGTTATTAAAGTCAGTCAAATGCTCAATTTATATGTCAAACACTTGTAATATTTCCTGTAAATATTAGAATGAAATAAGAACATGATAATATTTTGTTAGTTCCATTAGATTTATTCAGCTTTTCATCCCTGAGAAATAATAAAAGTGGCACTAAATAATGCATTAAATATGCCAAGCATTTATCAAGACTAAATTAATTTACAGCTGCATCATGTATGTGGTGTTTGCATGCCTTGGTTCATGTTTATGAAGACAGGAACATAACCATCCATGTAACTGAGTGTGACAGTTCTCATTCTCTCCTTTCAGTACACCTTCCTACTCCCTACATACTTGCAACCCCAGGAAGGTATGGCTTATTTGCTGAACCTCAAGAAGAATGAGGAAACCTGATAAGTCAACAGATATTAATTAAATGATGTTAAAGGCAGGTTTTAAAGTACCCTCAATATATATTGCTCCTAATGACATTCAAGTGCGGTTACAAGGCAGGTCAGAGGGGAGATCTTTAGATCTCCCAGGCTCCCCCAAGATGTCTTTCCATAACCAAATGCTTTCATATGAGTAATCGAAAGAAACCTTTAGTCAACCACTGGGGAGTCTTTACAGCCTAGCTTCGATAGGAGTCTGAGTGGAGGCCTGTGAGCAGGAGGTGTTTGTAAGCATTTCTAATGGCATTTTGATGTACATGTACAAAATTGATGTCGGAAGGATCATTGTAAACTCCCAAACAGTGGAATATTGAGGACATTTTCAGGTGGCAGTCAGATTCTGGCTGGGTGAGCCCAGTATATTTTCTCATGTCACAGTTGATTAGGTTCACAGGGAAGTGGAAAGAGTAAAAAATTCTCTTATTACTGCAGCAATGCCATATCAGCCTCTTTTCCCTTTGAATGCAACATTAGTTTTTGTCCAGAACTCTAACTGCTTTCTACAGTTTGGGGAATTGTAAAGCAGAAACAATTTTCCCAGCTAGGCTGACCTTCACAGTAATGAGAAATGACTGGAATTTCTCTCTATTTCTCTAACATTTGGTGAAGGGGGATAGGAGGTATGTGTTTGTTTTACCTGATATTATGTTGTGGGCGTCTATTTGGCACTTTGAGCCTAATTTTTTTCCATTCAGGAGATTACATGGACTGCTGCACCATCTGACCCAGTAGCCAGCCCTGAAGTGTATAGAGAAGCGACAGTAATACACTTTAAACCTTCTGTTATCAGGGCAATGATGGCATTTTTTTTCAGCCATCAAATGTTGTGGGGTTTTTTTCATGGGCTGGCTATTTTCATTTACTCTTCAGTACTTGTTCAGGTGATGAGCAATGAACTTGAGAAAATATTAGGATTCATTACTGGCTAAGTAGATGGGGAATTCTCAAGATGGTCGTATATCTGTAGAGTGTTTTCCTTGTGAGTCTGGTATTATAATACTACAATACTAATCACCTCTTGGGGATGGGATAAGAAAATTCTGCAGTTACGTGCAAAGCAAGTGCTGTCTGAAGAGCGTTTAACAGCAGCACATACTGCTAGAAATGCTAGTGTGTCCTTGTTCTTTCCAAGTGCTTCAGAATAAACCTCTTTCCCTGTGGAATCTGAGACCTCTAGCCTGAGACCTAGCCACCTCATGGTGGTTGGTCCAGGCTGGGTATGCCCTGCAAATGCAGAAGCAGCATTGCAGAAGTGTCAGTGTAAGTAGGCTAGGTTTCCTGAAGGAAAACAGTGCCAGGAAGAGTGAAGGCATTAAAAGCAATGAGCCACCCAAGCAAACACACAGGATCCCAGCCACAGCCTGTGCTGAAGTCCATACTGCTGCGTCAGCATGAACTAGATGGGATAAGACTCCACCTGCTCCTGATATAAACCTATCTACCACTTGGCATCTGTGCTAGTAAAATATCCAGAATTCCTGGAAATGGGCAGAGGTGAAAGCATTTCAAATAGAAGACAAATTCAATCAAATTTCTGTCTGCAAATCACTCACATATGAAAGTTCAGTGGTAGTTTCAGGGAATTCATAGGTTTCAAGTGTTTTACTTGAATTTTAGCTTTATTATAGACAGAAAAGGCTATGGAAATGTCAAAGTATCATGGCGGAGGCAAGTTTTCACCCCCTTTTACTGTGGAGGAGTAAACAGTTTCATGATATTCCTATGAGCAGAAGTTTGCATAATACCCTGTAACCTTTCAACAGTTTGACTATACTCCTCTATTCTTACTGTATCTGAAAGGCCTGAAGTGTTCAAAACATTCCGTTAAGTTGGAATTATAGTTTCCTAGTTAATATTTGCACCTTACAGTCCAGGTCTCTTTGTTGATGATCTGGATGAGGGGATTGAGTGTACCATTAGCAAATTTGCAGATGATACCAAGCTGGGGGGGGCATGTTGATCTGCTGGAAGACAAGAGGGCTCTTCAGAGGGACCTTGACAAGGAGAGATGGTCTGATTCCAACAAGGCCAAGTGCCGGGTCCTGCACTTAGGCCACAACAACGCCCTGCAGTAGAGGCTGGGGACAGAGTGGCTGGAGAGCAGCCAGGTAGAAAAGGACCTGGGAGTTTGGATTGACAGGAAGCTGTAGAGGAGCCAGCAGTGTGCCAAGAAGGCCAGTGGCATCCTGGCCTGTATCAGGAACAGCCAGCAGGACCAGGGAAGTGACCCTTCCCCTGTACTCAGCACTGGTGAGGCCACACGTGGAGTACTATGTCCAGCTCTGGGCTCCTCAGTTCAGGAAGGACATTGAAGTGCTGGAGCAGGTCCAGAGAAGAGCAATGAGCCTGGTGAAAGGACTGGAGCACAAGTCCTGTGAGGAGTGGCTGAGGGAGCTGGGGTTGTTTATCCTGGAGAAGAGGAGGCTCAGGGGAGACCTCATCACTCTCTACAAGCACCTGAAAGCAGGTTGTAGCCAAGTGGGGGTTGGTCTCTTCTGCCAGGCAACCAGCATTAGGACAAGAGGGCACAGCCTTAAGCTGTACCAGGGGAGATTTAGGTTGAATATTAGGAAAAAAATTTTTATGGTAATGAGACATTGGAATGGGCTGCCCAGGGAGGTGGTGAATTCATCATCCCTGGAGGTTTTTAAGAAGAGACTAGATATGACACTTAGTGCCATGGTGTAGTAACCATGGCAGTGTTGGATCAAGGGTTGGATTTGATGATTTCAGAGGTCTTTTCCAACCCAGTTGATTCTATGATTCTATGTTAGCACACTGCTTTAATTCCATGTTAATAGCCCGTAACATGGGGAGCAAAATCAAGGAATATTAAATTCCATGGTCATGCACTTAGTGTGTGATATCTCATTAGTTGCAATTAGTGGGCGCACCAAAGTCTTCACTTGAATTTTTTAAGCCTTCAGTGTTAGTGGCATGCTATGGTACTAAGAGACTTTTTTTGTGTTCTGCTCCATCACTCAGAAATAGCTGAATGTCTGTAGCCTGTCAATTATGAAAGAGGTCAATAGGGGGGAAAATACTTGAAACTGCAGGGAACATTTGCTTTATATTGTTACAGAGCATTATAGGAAGCTTAATTTGGATGCCTTTTTTCTAATTTTATGTTAAACTATTTGGTACTAATGCTTGCCTTTCTCATCTGATCTTTTAAGGCAGGTATCTCTTGAAGTACTCAACAGACGATTTCTTAGCCAATGGTACTTGCTCTCTGTATTCCCTTTACTCTCTACTTGATTATCATGATTTAGAAAGATTGGATTCATGTTGCCCCTAAAATGAACAGAAATAAACTAGAGCAAAATCTGTGTGCATCAAGACAAATCTGCTGTCTCTTACCTTCTAGGAAAGGAGAACACAGACAAGAAAGGAGCAAAAAGTCAAGACTGCCATCACACTTGGATTTAATTTTTTTCCAGGAAAATCTCAGTCTTCATATAAGACTGGACAAATATATTATGTTCCTGGAAAGCTATAATGTGTGAGAATGAGGTTAGAGACTATTATGATAGAGAGAAGCAGAATGACAAAAAATTGTTGATAAAACAGACCTCAAATAATGCCTTTTTCTTAAATTAGTTACAGGAAATAGATAATAACCTGAAACACTTTTTTCTTTTTGTAATAATTAGCAATGCCCTGCATTGTTCACTATTTTGATTTGTACTTCCACCTATACCTATCTTTTATGAAGACTTAATAAAAGGACAGCATATTAATTCAAATATATTCAGTATATATCAATATTGCAGTTGCAAACATGTGATCTTCCTTTTCCAATTGACATTAGTCTTATTTTTGTCAATCAAACACTAAGTCTAATTCTCACATCATGTTAGTGTAAATCAGATCCCACTCGTCAGTATGAAAGCAGTGTAAACAAGATTGATCTTAATGACTGAATTTTGGTAAGTTTGTCTTCATAGCACAACTAAAACTTTATGACTGTGCCTTGTTTTCCTCCTTGAGTTTGTCTTAAATGCTCTGCACATGAGAAACACCAGTAGAGCT
This sequence comes from Pachyramphus minor, assembly GCA_013397135.1. Taxonomy (NCBI): domain Eukaryota; kingdom Metazoa; phylum Chordata; class Aves; order Passeriformes; family Tyrannidae; genus Pachyramphus; species Pachyramphus minor. Next base: position 241,462 of record VYXB01006641.1, read on the forward strand.
ATTGGCACAACAGCACATTCAGAGCCTCCCCTGCCAGGCGACATTAAGAAGCCTTTCAAAAAGTAAGGCAGGATCTGATCCTGGAAACACAAAAGCATTACTCTGGTTCCAGGACTGGTAAGTCAGTGTCTAGTACTGGTAGCCCTTAGTAAGGGAGGCAGTCCCTCAAGCATTTCTTATTTGACCAGAGTAGGAAAATGTACACTGTATTAAATTTGGCACACAAGACAAGGTACACTCCAACTTTAAAAACAGCATTGATGTCTCCACATCAAGTGCTTTGGGACTTGGATTATAAATTTGGCAGTTTTGTGTTTGTTTTTCTCACCTAGGTAGCAATTACAAATCACTGGGTAAGAATATACCCGAGTAGGAATGAAAGGTGTTCTACCTCCTGATCTCTCTCTATATGGTTTGTTATTAAAGAACGTCGTTAAATTTTTATGTAACAGGCTAAATGTGTGCAAACTGATCAGCAAGTGTCAAAGCGGTGGGCTAAGATTTAATTACACTTATTAAGAAAGGGACAAAAGCATCTAAGATGTGTGGAGAGTTGCCTGCAGCTGTGAGGGTACATTAAGTATCAATGTCACGGTCAGCTTGGGGCCATCTTCTTCAAATTGGAAAAGCTTCTGGATGGGCTGCTGTAATGAGAAGTGTGTATGGGGGGTCCCAAATACACAAATGGCACAAAGGGGCTGTGGCTATTCCGTCTGCCACTGGCAAGTGGTGGAAGTTAATCTCACCAGGCTGCCAAACTGAGGATGGAGAGTATCGCATCCTGTGTCCTCTTGGACCCCACAGACTGAGTCATAACAGTCCCTGTGGCTATTAGGAATTCATTCAAATTCTAAACATTGGCTGCAAGAACAGTTAGTGAAAATGAAAACGGTATCTAAATATAGGAGAAATAAAAGCATTATATAAATATTGAAAACTGTGTTCATTCCTAGCTCTAGCCTGCAGGAAGCAGTTGAGTGCTGCTGAAAACTGTGGAGAGACAGGACACTACTGTTCTCTGCCCTACATCTTTACAAGAATCCTCAGTATAACCTTTAGTGTGTGATCTTGTAAATGCAAATTTTGTTCATAGCAATTATTTTAAGGTTTTTTTCTCTTCCTGCTGCTGCCAACCAAAATTAATGGCATAGCATCAGAACAAGCAAGTGTTGCATAGACATGCCATAAATATATAGTCCCACCTTACCATAATTTCACAAGCAGAATACACTTGTAGAGCTAAAACCTACCACTCACCTTTTTGTTAAGATGGTCCCTTTCTCAGTCCGTTTTCTCTACACCGATTTCCTCCAACTCCACCCAAACTGGTTGGAGGTCCAGTCCTCCACCCTCTGGCCTCTCATGCTGGGCCTAGATGCTCTATCACTATTCTCTTTGTTCGTTCCTCATGGAATTCCTTCCACAGGGTCTAGGACCATGAAGCAACTGGACCTGGGCAGCAAGAGGAAAGAAAGTCTGTCCAGGAAACAGCAGGTTACCATTCAGCTGAAATAGTGGATTATAGGATCTTTAGGTTCAGTGAAAAGAAGCAAAGTGTGACACAGAGGGTAGCAGTACCTACCTCTGTTCATCAACAGCCAGGCTTGCTCTCAGTTCCCCACTCTACTTGTGTATCGGAGAATGTGGATGTTTTCTCTTCTGGCCTGTGTTTGGCCCAACCACCTGTGAAAGTTTGTTCCATTTCCTGCCAAGTAGTGGGAAAACAAGGCCTGATAAGCGAACACTTCGTCCTTGAAGACAGTACTTGGTATAAACTGGAATTAATTGGTATCTTCCTATTGGCTGATGACCCTCCAAGGGCACTTGAAGGAGAAAGTGAAGAGGAGGGAGATGAAGTAAGCCCCCAGACTCATTTAGGGAAGACCCCCCCAGGTGTATCACGCAAGCGCAGAGGGGACATCACTGACATAACAGGGGGAGGGACAGAGGCTTCTGGCTGGGCGGTGCTGGCCACACCTGCCCAGGTAGATGTAACCAGCTAAATTATATAAAAGGCAGACAGCACCTGTGGGAGGGTCCTGGCAAGCTACACATGGAGGACAATGTTGCCTCAGCGGGGACACCCGTTATCTTTGTAAACCTGCTGACACCCCAAGGATGCAGTTTCTGCCATGGGGAAATTCTGGTCATTCTGGGGTCGGTAAGACAACCTTGTAAGTAGCCTCTGCGTGAGTGGGAGGTTTTACCGAGGGCTTATTTCCTTTCCCCTTTCATGTTTCTCAGTTTCTCTGTTTGTTGGCCACTTCCTAGTAATAAATATTGGGTTTTCTGAGCTTTCAGCAGTGTTTTGTTTTCCATTTCAGCATTCCTCCAAAACCCTCCCTGGAACAACTTGTTGTAGCATTTAGAGATTCCTGAAGCTCTAATGAGCTGGCAGCCCTTACCTGTAGCAAGTCTTAGACTACGCAATCCCAGGGGAGGCAAGAAACTGGAATGCTTTATTGGATTTACAAGTTCATATTTAAAGGGTTCAGGGCCTACATGTTCAACAGGGGGTGGTAACTATTGCAATTTATTACAAATAGGGAGTTTCAGGGGATGACATAAGGGAAAAACCCAGATTAACAAATTTGGGGTCTTAGCAATTACCTCATGGGGGAAACCCCACTTATCTTAGGGGATTTCATAGCAAGGGGACAGGTATTCGGTTCTACAGAATGCAGGGATTCAGGGAACACAAAGGGAGATATAAAGTACAAATAGTCTTCTGCACAGCTTTGATGAATCAAGGTGTGGCTTGGTCAGGCCATGTGATAACACATGCAAGGAGTCTCTTTACATCCAGCTGCAGGAAAAAATCCGCAGGGATGAGGTCAAGGAAGAGGGGTTTTCCCAACTTCTGTAGTCCATGGCCTTTTGCAAAATCCACTCAAATCCCTCTCTTCAGATATCATATTTTGGGATCCAACACTTACTCCACTTCCAGCTGGCTAGGAAGCATTATCATTTGCTACCTTTTCCATTCTGTCCCTGAAGCAGTATTTTTAATATACAGATAGTTCCTTTTTACCAGTGTAGACAACACTGAAAGCAAAAATACACTAAATAAATCTATTAAGCAAAGCATGAATTATTCTCCCAACTTGGCTGAGTATGCCTTGAAGTAATACTGTTATAAAAACTAAGGACAAGACAGTTTTAAAAACTTTTCAAAGATGTTTCCTTGTCCAGGCTTCTTTTATGCCTAAGTCAGTCTGTATTTTAGCACAGTAATTTTGCCTACCGTCCATGACACAGTGCCCACCTGGAGCATCAGAACCAAATCACAGTGATCAGCAAGTCAGACTGGCTGTTCACTGTTGCCATCCTAGAGCAGTTCACAGCTCCCTCTGCTCCTGCAAAACAAAGATGAAATTGGTAAAAAAAATGTGGAGTAGGAGTGGGTGTTAGGAAAGTATCTGGAAGGACAGGCTAACATCACAGGCTACTGGACTGCATGAAGTATGAGCAAAGTCGGTAACATTTCCTGTTCCCATTGTCAGACACATAAGACAATGGAATTACAATTATCTCCACTTTACAGATAGAGAAATGAGTTAGTAAAAGATTGACAAGGTCACTCAAGGAGCCTGAGAGGCACAGAACTAAGACCAAGATTTTCTGACTTCCTAAGGAAGGATCAATCTCTGAGAAAGTGTCCTAAGCTATGTTTCTTAATAGATGAATCTCGTATTAAAACATTACAAGAGTAAAAATGCAATTTCTTTACCTTTCAGTTTGATTAATTGATTTTTCACAACACTACAATAAAGGAAATTCCTCTTAAAATATAGAGTATTTGAATTTTATTTTTTTTTTTATAGGAAAGTAATGATGGGGAGAAAAAAACTCAAGTTTTCTCTGATTAATTCCAGGCCGATGTTGTTTCTCTTTCTTTTTGGCCAATATCTTACAGATATTAAATAGATGTATTTTAAAAGTGCTAGGATTTGGCACAATGATGAGCCAACTAGCAAGAGACACTTTACAGATATAATAGTAGAACAAATTGAGTTTCCAGATCTTAATCCTCTAAGAAAAGCTGAAACCAGAGGGGAAGACTTCCACAGTGTTACTCAGTTGGTTCACCCTATTTGATTGCTGGGCAGTACATGAACCCTATTTTAGAAGCGATGTGCTTTCTATCTAAAATAAGCTGTTTACAATGTTCTACAGGCTATTACAGTTTGAATGAGAGTTTCTAAAGTTCTTAAAAGGAGTCTACATTAAAGCAGCATTCAAAAGAATGTAGGATTGTCTTTTATTCTCTCTGAAATGGGATTTGACCTGCATCAGGCTGATCAATTTGAAGTAATTTTTCTTGTTTTGCTCTTGAACATTTTATGAACTCACAGAGAGATTATTGGCCCTTCTTAAAAAGAACAAATAATCATCTTATGGTTAGTAATAATGACCATAATGGGTATAAATTCTTTCTAGGAGATTAAATATTTCTTCTTTTTTTAATAGGCAGAAGTAAAACTTAAAAGTGATGTGGGGGTAGGTCGTGTGTGCATGTCAAGACTTTTTGTGAGTTTTATTCCAGTATAATATTGCAGACTACAACAGCTATAGAAAACAGGTTGTTGTGTCTTAACCCCAGACAGCAGCTAAGCCCCACACAGCTACTCACTCACACCACACAGTGGAATAGGGGAAATAAAGAGTAAAGACGAGAAAGGTTGTGAGTTGAAATAAAAACACTATCATGGGTAAAGCAAAACCACAAACAAAGCAAAATAAAGAATTAATTCACTATTTCCCATGGACAGGCAGGTGCTCAGCCATCCCCAGGAAAGCAGTATGTAACAGTGACTTGGGAAGACAAACACCATCACTCTGAATATCCCCCCTTCCTCCTTCTTCCCACACTATATGATACCATATGAACTGGGTCATATGGGATGTTCCTTTGGTCAGTTGGGATCAGCTGTCCCAGCTGTGTTCCCTTCCAGTTTTTTGTGCAGCCCCAGCCCACCACTCTCTGGTGAGGCAGTGTGAGAAGCAGGGAAGGCCCTGAGGCTGTGCAAAGCACTGCTCAGCAATAACTGCACCATCCCTGTGTTATCAACACTTTTTGAGCACAAATCCAAAGCACAGCCTCATACTATATAAAGAAAATTGACTCCAGGTCAGACAAAATCAGCAGACAGATTCACACCAACCAGGTATACTCAGCAAAGAATGACCACTAAGGAATAATCTAAGGATTAATTTTTTATTATTTTGTTAGAGATTTATTTACTTTTTTGTTAAAAAACAGGGGTAAAATTACTAGCACTTTCCTTATAACATGGATTACTTTTGAGACTGCACTGTTATTGTGCATGAGAAATGAGCATGTGGTTGAAGGGAAGCGTAATTTAAGCAGAACAGCATATTTTCTGTACCTTGGCCTACAGGGCTTGCCCTGTGCAATACAGAACTGTGTGGCGGTACTGAAGCTGGGGCAGAGATCTGTCTTCCTTACTGCTGTATTCAGAATAACTAGAGTGAATTAAAAACAAGGAAAAGGGGATTACTATGTTGTCATAGCCAACAGTTTTTGTGGTCTGGACAAGCATTTCTGCATTGCTGCTCTTTACAGTTTGCTTTCATTGTAAGAAGTCAATATACATGCTCAGAGACTGGTCACAGGTTACCTTCAAAGGTAAGAGCTGAAAGGTCCTAAGCCTATCATTTTACTTTAGATGCAGAGATAGTTATGATGTCATTTAACTTAGTGATCGTTTGATTTAAACATGCTGTTTGGGAGCAAGATTGTATAGTTAGCACTCGGAGGTAGGCACTGGATGCAGGTTTCCTTGCTCTCTCTGCTCAAATCTAAATCGCTAAGTGATGTATAGACATACCCAAAGACCGGTAGTGAGATGTGGTGTGGACTGTGGCTACAGGCCCAAGTCACTGTTACATACTGCTTTCCTGGGGATGGCTGAGCACCTGCCTGTCCATGGGAAATAGTGAATTAATTCTTTATTTTGCTTTGTTTGTGGTTTTGCTTTACCCATGATAGTGTTTTTATTTCAACTCACAACCTTTCTCATCTTTACTCTTTATTTCCCCTATTCCACTGTGTGGTGTGAGTGAGTAGCTGTGTGGGGCTTAGCTGCTGTCTGGGGTTAAGACACAAACCTAGGAAAACAGCAAAACTCCATTTGCAATGATTCCTGGTATAAGCTGTCTTTGGTACATGCCACCCAACCAAACCACTGCTCAGTTGCCCCCACAGTCAGTGGAGAAAGAGTCCTCACCGGAAGACAGCTCAGAAAAGAGTCTTCTCTTGTAAGCTCTGAATTAACCCCAAGAGAATTTATTTGCCTTTACCAACTATAGAGACAGTGAGGACTTTGTAATTTCAGTGTCTGAAAACAGATAGTGTTCCCCAAACAGACAGGAAGAAGACAAAAGTGTGGCTGCTGTGTGGGCTAACTGTATTACCACACAGGTTATTTTTAGAGCTTTTTGTCAGAGTATGAGCTTGAGAGGAGCATTATGGCAAGTCTTATTCTTCTGTACTAATATAAGTTATATCAGAATAGTTGTGACACTATTTTGTAAAACTAAAAAGAACACTAGTCAAAAAGACTGCGTGTTTTGAAGATCTTCCATGTAGATTAAAGGCTCATCTCTCATGCAGTGACTTATATATGCCTATCATCTCTTCTCCTAGATCTTCTACACAGCAGGACTGCTCTATAAGCTTCATGAGATGCAGAAAAGATGACAGAAATACATAAGTGTTTTGATTTACCTATAGTCTTCTCTCTTCTGTTCCTAATCTAGAATTTAATGGTTTTATGATGTGTTGTATGTCGTGTGTCTGATTTAAAATAATTATTTCAATAGTCATTCTTGTGATTCCACTTTTTATCTTTCAGCACTCTTGTATTGATACGATAGGATTAGTTATTTCTTTTATTATCTCAACAGTACTTTGCTTCTGTAAATAAAATTCAAGCCTTTAATTTTCTTTATTCTTGGTGACATTAATCTCTATATACCTTTTTTTGCTTTTGTTCTACTTGGGTAATGAGAACATTTCAAAATGTATATGTTACATATTTCTTGTTTTTTCTTTGATATAGCCTATCACCTATATTAGATGGTATTCCATAGTAGGCTATTATTTTTCATTAAAGTTTATGGAGCAATCCTGCATTTCATGTATTTTCTCTTGCATATTTCTTTCTTATATTCTTTTCTTCTCAGTTTTCTTTTTACGTCTGTTGTCTTTTGTAATTTGATTTCTAGGGTATTTTTGATACAGGTTTGGCAAATGTGTTATTGTTGTGGTGTTCCTTTCTTTTTATTGCTGCATTTTTGCTCTATAGTACTGTAAGTTGATTATTTACCCATCTAATTTTACTTTTAAGGTCCTGAATGTATAGTGTTCCTGCTTGACTTTTACATTCCTTACATTGATGTAAGTGAAGACCAGGCCTCCAGTTTTACTAGATTTTTCCAAACTTTTACCTCCTTTTTGAGGTAAAGGGTAGCCCAAGAATAATTTAATTATGCACATTTTCCCCACTACCTTTATTACTACACATCCAATGCAGGGCATTTATAAAGAATAGACAGCAAGCACTAGACATTAATCTGAGGTGTGTGAGAAGATTCTAAACTTGAGTTGCCCTTACAACATCATCTGTTGAGTTCCCCTGAGTAAGGCACCACCTCCACTTTTGGTTCTGATGAACTAATATCTTTTGAAGATTCAAAGGCATTCTGTACTCAGATTGCTCTTTGGGATAGCATTCAGTAGCATATCATTTCTATTGACTCTCCAACTTCTTTCCCTGGGCAAAGAACAAGTAGTTGCAAGGAAGCAAAAGTAGTAAGAATACTGTGAAGAGGGGTAGGATTTCATATTGTAGTATCTGCTCAGCAGTCACACAAAAAACCTTACCAAAACCAAACCCCCCAAAAGAAACAAATTGGGGCAATTAGAGTCATCCTTCCTGGGACAATGGCCATGCCCAAGGCACAGTGACAGCTGCCTCCAGGGCAACTCCATCTGAAGGCGAGATCACCCCTGTCCCAGAATGGCAAACAAGAGGCAGAAGAGGTCCATAGTGCTGCCCACCATATCATCAACCCTTCTTTTCCACAACTGCTACTTGTACAGATGAGTCGATGAGGCCGTGTGTCCATGGCTACTCATCTCTGCCCACCAACCTGGGGGACAGTTAGTGCTAATCATAAATAAGGGTCCTGTAGTACTTTGTAGTACAGCTCTTGTGGTTTGACATACAGTTTTCTTACCAGATTTTATTATCTTTAACAGCTATATGATGAAGGTAATTTATACGAGTGAGTCATCTTTTCTGCTTAATAAGATAGAATGTTAGGTTTAGAGCCAAAGTAACCATTATTGGAGTCACTGCAATTCATTTTAAAATAGGACAAGATATCACAATGTGATACTTACTACAAGAGTGTGCATAAACAGAAAACCAGAAGGAATGTTAGGATGCATTAGGGATTTCCCCACGACTGCAACGGCAAGTTGCGTATTTGATTTATCTTACAAAAACTGTGTAGAACATTAATGGTAAAATGAATGTTTTCTAAGTAATATGTATGTTGTCAGATTGCAACTTCGGAGCCAAGACAAGGCTTCCATTTATGCAGGGTGCTGTGGTACTATGAGCCTACAAAGTTGAACCAATTAATTTATAAAGAGCAGCAAATCCAGACATGTGTACTGTGCTCTCCTGGATTTACTGTTTCCTTGAGTGAAGTCAGTATTCAGTTATTTATGAAGTCAGTTTGCAGTTATTTTTACTATTGAAATGTTTCTTAGCAAAAGACCTACGTTTTGTGAGCAGCTTTGCTAGTGATTTAGATGGTCATTCATTTCTGTACCTCAGACAAATTTTTTTCCCTCCATTAATATTACCTGGATATATATTATGGCAGTGAGTAAAATGCCCAATGTACGTAAATACTAGATAAATACATAAATCACTAGATACTGTGTCATAAACAAAAAGATATAATCTGTATGCAAACTTGCCCTGAAATAAGAAAATTTGGTTTAGCTCTGATCTTGCATGTGTTAGGTGCATGTGCATATGTAATCCAGTCTTAATGGACTTCCAGGTGTATTATCTAATGAGAAAACAAACAAACAAACATACAAGGTGAAAGAAAGGGAATTTTATTATTTATTTTATTTTTTCAGTCAGGAAATTAAAGAAATGAAAATATGTGGAAGAATTGGACCCCATGTGAGGTTTTTAGATATCTACCCAGTGACCCTAATCACAATACTTTCTCCTCAAATGTAATTATTACTGTTTCCATCACATATACTTTGGAAAGTTTTTCTTGTTTCCACATGAAATACTAATTTTCTAACCCTGAACTTTCCTTTTAAGCAAAATCAATGAAAAGCTATTGTTGCTTTTAGAGATGGCAGAAAGAATTATTACCATCATTGGCAGCAATAAAAGATATATTTTCACCCTTGGTAGATTGAATTACTGAGAAATAACCTTATAATTACTGTATAAAACACCCTGTTTTAACACTGGTTTTAATATCCATCAAGTTTCTGATTTATTTTTCACAAGCCAGCATCAATGCACTAAATTCTGCCTTGGTCTAAACTGGTGCAATTACACTGACCTCTGTGAGACTCCACCTGTTGCACTGATGGCTCTTAAGAGGCACATTATTTTTGGATGAATATTAGGAACAAAGAGAGAGATCTCATTTCACAGACATTGATTTAAACAAGCAGTGTAATTTTCTTGAAATCAAAGGAAATATTTTGGAGTTGTAGCAGTATATCAGGTAAATCTGCATTAATTTAGGTCTTTGTCAGACCAGTGGGGAAAAGAAGCCCTCTGATATCCCTTAGTGTGGGATTCACCAGTAGAAATGCCAGAAAAACCTTGACTTAGAGTGAACTTAACAAATGGACCCTTGTCCCTCACACCCTGAAGATCTTGGTTCAGATATCTTAGAAACCTGCAGTGTTCAGCAGGCTCATGGTCCTTAGGAGGAAGGAAGGAATTTCCCCTTTAACACATTCAGATTCCTTTCTTGCAGCTACAACCAAGACACTGGGTCCTCGACCCATGCAGAAGTAACAATTTCTGGTTTAGTTTAGACTGTTGGTCTTGTTTGTCTCCTCTAGCAGGCTGATAATCATCAAGTCTTCTGCAGGTCAGGATCCTTGTCTGTCTCTTTGTGGTGAATATGGGAGGATTGTTACCTGCTTCTGATTGCCATTGTTGAAAGATGACACAATTCAACAAGAGTAACTGCACGCTCATTATGTATTCAGTTAATCCATACTTAGATCTAGGCCATTCCTTTTCTCCTCATCTTTCTTCTCCTGGCATGGTTTCTAACGTGAAATTTCCTTTTCAAGGGGATATATTCAGCTTTACATTTGGAAAGCAAACATCACATACATCATATTTCAGAAGCAGTATTTGCTTTATTGCATGTACATGTATATTAAGAATGTGATAGGCACAGTGAAAGAGTCCTGCCTTAATTGCACTGGGGCTGGGTTCATCACAGTTTCTGACATATTGGAGGTACCTTAGAACAGCAGTATTGTCTGGCTAGGTTGCTTGCAAAAATATTTCTGACCCTTGACATATCCCTTTTAGTGACACAATTACCAGTAACACCCAACAGTACCAGTGACTGCAAAGAGGTCTGCATACTTCACGCTTTCCAAAGGTGCATTTGGAACAAATAGTTAGGTGAATATATATGTTCCTCCCAACCAAAATGGATGAGATTCAGAAAAGGCATGTAAGAATGATTTTTTGAAGTCAAATATTTCCACTCAATTTATAAAATACTCATGTGAGGGTGATCCATTTTACATTTCCTTTCAAGAAGCCATTTTGGTCTGAACTAAATGATTTTGGTGACCTAGAATTTAATTTTTTTCCACTCCAGGTCTGCCTGAACCGTGTTTTGTTATTGTTTAGGGGTTTTTTGTTTTTTCTTAAGGGCGTGAGTAGGGTGTTTCAGGGAAATTTTTCAGTCTGCAAACAGAAAAATCCATTAGTTTCACAGCTGTAGGTGTAAATGTTTTGACTTCTGTCTTCAACGGATATACTTTACAGAAGCATAAATATAAAAAAAAAATTTCAAAAATAGGAAAAAACCAGAGGCCTTTGGTGAGGCCACTTGATTTAAATAAAATATCAGAGCAATTAGCTAATTTTAGTATTTCAAATGAGAGAATCATTCCCTCATTCTTCCTCCTTATTGCAGATTTGAAGCCTATAAGAAATTGAAGGGATTGATTCTGGACAGCATTTTCTCTGTTTTAACCAATTGCAACTCTGCTGACTACATTAAAATTAGATCAGATTTATATTCTCATGGAGAGAATTCAGAATCAGAACAAGAACTTGGAACTTATGTTATTTTTAGCACAAAAAAAAATTCCCTTGTTTTGTAAAGCACAAAAATTGCTCTAGGGTCCATAAATATTTTGTGAATCTGGTCAACAGATAAAAGTAGAAAATACTTAGAACATGAAGAAATTCATCTGTCTGTCTATTGACAGTGCCTTATGGAAGAACAAGAGTCTAGGCACAATAAAGCAATTATGAATTTAATGAAAAAGCTACAGACATTCAGTTTGTAAGCTGAGCTGCTGTTGAAAGATAGTACATTTTTTTTGCCCGTATAGCAGAATTCCTTGGCTGAATGTCTATGAGTAGATTTCTGTTGATAATAAATATGAAGGAAATTATTTATTGTAAATGGTAATTAGACTTTCCTCAGGCTATGCATTCAGCCAGTAGCAGATATTGAGTAATAATCTAGGCATTATTTCTGACATTCTGCCTCCACGTGAAGAAAGACCAAAAAACCCCAAAAAAAACCAAAAAAAAGAGGATGACAGGACCTAAACTTTCCCATGTCTTTTGTTTAAAATACAATAATATAACCATAGGGAAAAAATAATATTTGCATTTGATCTTCTGTAATGACCTGTGATGGTCAGTATGAGATCACACTGCATCTTTATCTGTGAAACAGAAAAATCACAGTCACAAGAACACACTAACACAAACTCTCAAATTTATCCAGGACTGCATTAGGCTTGCATGCAGGGTAACTAAGCAGTCTTTACAGGATTTCAGCATCAGATTTTAACAAATTTGGAATTGATCCTTGCAGAAAAAAAAAAAAAAAAGAAATTATACAGGTTATTCTTGCAGTCATCACTCACATTCAGCTGAGAGTTCTTCTGTTACCTGAAGCAATATGGAGCTATGCTTTTGTTATAAGAGGATCTCAGTTTCATATACCCTCTTGCCATCAATTTATAGTGCCTATCACAGTGACAATTGCAAAGACCTCAGAAACAATACATTCCTAGCCTATATGTTTTTAATTATATTTTCAAGTTTCATTTGCTGCTGGCAACTTGACGTTATTTTGATTTTGCTGAGGTGAAATATATGAGTTTCAAATACAGCTTTGAAACTGATTAGGAATTAATATGGCAGCATTACAGACACAGTAGATTTACTGTTTTTACAGCTCTGTGTGAACTCCCATATGGAAACCTATTGTGATCAGATTTAGAGTGACATGAGCCAAGTGGATGAGAGGGGAGATAAGGGATCAGAGAAAAGGACTCAAATCGGTGAAAGCAGAAGAAGGGTCTTTCACAGAAAATTATATCCACCCCAAAAAAGAAAAACCCAGGGAGGAGTCACAGGAAATTTGGGACATGGATGGATTATGAAACAGAATAAAACAAATCAAACAAAAAAAATTAAGAAAAGCTTTCAAGGAAATCGGTAAATTTAAAATGTTCTGTATACATCTTAGAAGAACATTAACAAAATTAAATCAGCCCGTTGATGCTGAGTGCAGCCCAGCTCCACGCTCCAGGTATCTGGTAGTGCTGCTTCTGGGGCAGGACTTACAGGTCATTTTGGGAGCAAGTTTCTTACTGACACCAAATGAGATGGAAGCACCTGGAAGAAGACAGAGTTCTCTGTGGAAATGTTACATATGTGGCTTCATATTAGCCCTTCTGCCTTTCCCCTTCTGTAAGAGCTGTATTGAGGGCGTGATTTTTGGCACGTTAAATACACAGTTGTTAGCAGTTTACATATACCTTTATCTACAGAGTAGGACGGTTGGTGAAAAAGGACAACAGTGGATGTATGCATGTATAAACAGTGGCTTTAAAGTGCTGTAGCCAGTCTTGTGTTAGCTTGTGTTTTCCTGTATGTTTACAATCAAAGTAAGCCATCCAAAGATGAATGTGGAGACGGTTGCTACCATTTGAGAGGCAATATGCTCACATAATGCTGGTGCAAAGAGATTCAATAGGTGTTCACAGCTCTCTATTTAGAAAAAGGTTAGCAGCAGTAACCTTGCCACTGACACACAGAGAGAAAACAGTTGAAGAAAGTCACATTCACAGTCCACCACTTCATGCTCAGAACTGTACTGAAGTAAAAAAATAGTGTCCCAAGAGAAATGTTAAACATATCCTTCTTAGGGATCCCTAACATCCTTTTTTGCATACTTTCTTCCCTTTCATAGACTTTGACTCAGGTTACTTATTTCTGTGGATATCACTCACCTCTTATATCTCTTTTATTGGAAATGTGCCTTGGACTTCAAGGTTTTCAATCTAAATGTTTCCTTCAACTTTATTCACACTTCTCAAATCTCACTTTATATACTAAGATTTCAGCAAAACTCAAATGGCTAATTAAAAATCAGTTTCTCAATTGGTTTGATAACTCATCTGTCCTTCACAAAACCTGGAAAACAAAGTGAGAACTTCTCAAATACATGGTATCAATTAGGGTGTTTATGTCATTTTGATTCTGTGGTGAACTGATGTAACCACAGAAAATTAAATGCTTCCACCTTCCTAGATACCTGTATTCAGAGCCAGATTTGGATTTTGGGCTGACCTGTAGCTTTGACAGAAATCTTTCCACTGCATTCAGGAGCCATCTGCATTATTCTTTGACTTTGTATCAGATCAGGTCCAATTTGGTGCTGAGAGCAGTGAAAATAAAAATATTCTACGTAGTTCCAGTTTAGATTTGATCTTTTTCACCAATCTCTTGTTCATTCGCGTCAATGAGACTTCAATGTAAGACTTAGCGTACATGAAAGCATAATTATTTGGTGATGCTATTACATTACAAATCAACTAAAGTATTCAGATGTATTCCAGTTTCAAAAATGAGGATCTTTGCAGAGCAGCTGACCTAGAATTTTTCAAGAAGCCTTATATATGTTCTCAGTTAGCAGTATGTCCCTAAGTATTAAGTAGGATTTATTCTTCAAAGGGCAAAAGAAAAGCTCTGCACCTAAAAGTTCGATTTTTAATAGGAATATTTGAATAAACAGTTCCAGGCATGTATACTAAGATTGCATATTGCACTGTAAAACAAGACTTCCAGAAATATTTTCTCAAATACTCAACATGAAGCATCATATTAACATGGTGTGACCTCACATTTCATTTTTAACATTTGTATATGCAAATAGTCATGTTTACATGTGCACATAACATTCACAAATTCAAATTAAAGGCAAATAAATGTTTTAGATTAAGGAGATTAATTTGGTATGTCTCACAGTTGACACACTTTCTACAGAGGCTAGATTGCTGAGACCCAAGTGCTGGGCTTTTATCCGGGAAGACAGATGGCAATTTCCTTTTGATAAGAGTTCATTCTTTTAGCAGCAAGGGAGCCCTGAAGTAACCATTTTTCTTGTGGGGAAAGCATCTTTCAGAAGCCAGATAAATCATTCTAAAATAGACAAACACAGGAACCAAGGAACTAATCAACATGAAATGAGCTGAGTTGCAGCCCCTTTCAGAAAGTTTAGAGGATGGTCTTTGCTTTCATTCTTGCCACACAGGGGAACTACTTAAAAATATTAGAGAATTCAGATAATCTTTTCAGTACTTTTTCCTTTTTTTATGAATATCAATACAATTTATGATTATGATGAAAAATTTCATTAAGTCAGATATTTGTTTACAGTATCCTTGTGTCTGTTGCCTCCCTACTATAAAAAAACCTGACCACCTGAACCCACGACAGTGTCGTGTGTGAAAATAGATATTTTAAAGTCTACATAAATACAAAAGTAACTAATCAGACAAAACCAAGATGCCTCTGTTAAACTAAAATCTGCTTCAGTGTGTGTCAGCTTAAGTGGATCTGGAACATTTCAAACTTGTAAGTTATAAATGTGGACAGCTGGGAACCTACAGGACAAGAGTTTTTGGGCAGTCTGTATGTACTGACCTGCTGCTAAAGGAGTCAGTCAGCTATATTTTCTAGTAATTTATACTTAATTATATTAGATATATTTAAATATATTCACTCTTCTATTTGGTAAACATGTAAGACTCAGCCTCAGACATGCTGACACCTTCAATTTAGTTTATCTTGTAGGATTAGACCCAAGGAGGATCCCTTTCTTACAGTTTCCTCTCCTCTCTTTTCTATCTGTCACTAATAGAGCAGAAATGAAATGGTGGTTTCCACTGTGCCCTAATATGTTCTTAATTTTTCATGTCTCTAGTAGTTTGGTCCAAGGGACCTGGGAATGATGTCTGCTCTGTATTTGCTTTGCAATGGTGCTACTATTTTTATTTTGTAAATTGTTATTGTAGTTTTTCAGACTGCTTCTAATCTGACCAGCAGCACCTTGTTTACAAAGATATTGTGAGAAATTTTGTGCAAGCTCCTCTATCCATGTCATATCAAGGCTTACATGAGCACTGTGTATTTCCAATCACCTCAGGTCGTGTCACTTTGCATTGAATCAAGTCATGTCGCATCAGTGATACCACTATCAGTACTTATTTCTGATAGAAAATTCAGCATAGATTTAGACAGGAAATAGCTCAACCACAATAAATGTATATAATGAGCAGACTAAGTATCTGTGAGAACCAGATATTTTAAGTGTCTCTGTCAAGTTGATGCTTTCGGATATTCCAATATCCTTGTCTCTACACAGTATTCTGCGCATAAATTTCTGATGTATGTGCATATACTAAAATGTCTGTTTAAGCAGCCTGTTTGGAACTCTGGCCATCTACACCCATTTTGAAATAACCAGACAGTGTTGAATGGCTCTGGATATATAATTACATTGTATAATTTGTAGGTTGATCATATCACAGCAGTGTAAAATACCAAGTGTTGACAGATTTAATTTTTTTTTATAATTTGGGATTTGCCTGCTGGGCATGTTTTCAAACAGTTATGCATGATTAGGCTCTATGACAGCCATTTTATTAGACATTTTACCCTGATGTTCATTTATAAAAGTTAAATGTTGTAATTATCCTATTACATAAACAAAAAAGGAGGGAGGGGAAGGTCAACATAAAAAAAAAAAAAAATCCAACTGATAAGTAACACATGCAGGGTTTCCAAAATGTTTGCTCATAGCATCTCTTTGGATGAAATAAACTTCTTTTGTTTTATGTTACCTGTGTATTCTCTCTTGACTTTCTTTGGATCTGCATGGTCAGAGGGTTTTGAAAATTTGACTTATTTTTACTTAAGACACTAAAAATAAATTGACAGAGCTCAGGCTCCCACAATTGAAAAATATGACTTCAAAATTCTATAGAAATGTTAAGTGGTGATCTTACTGATTATTACAAATATTTATTTGGTACTCATTGCTGTGATATCTAGGTGCTTTCATGGGATTAAGTTGAAGCAGTCTTTCCAGTGTCTTTTTAAAAATTCCTTCAGGGACTGTGAGATTTAATGTAGATTCAGGGAGGTATCAACTAGTAAAAGGTATGTATGCAAATTGAAAACAATTAAGAATATAAGCATTAATACTGTGTAAAGAATTTGCCAGGAGAGTTACCCTGGACTTCCAGGGAAACTGCACCTTCTGCCTCCATTCATTCATGTTTTGAAACCATATTGGTATCTAAGTTGGAATACTCTGCTTCTTATCAAAGTATTGAAAACCCTTGAGTATTGTTGTTGCTAGATGCAGTCTACAACTGCTGTAATGCATTGGTGTGGTGGGTTAGCTTTGGCCCACTGCAAAATGCCTACCCAGCCACTCAGTCACCACCTCAGTGGGATGGTGGAGAAAATACGGTGAGAAAGCTCATGGGTCAAGACTAACTGCTTACCAATCAGTGTTGTGTTCAAAACAGAGTCAACTTAGGGATAATTAACTTTAATTTATTGCTAATTAAAATAGATTCAGTTAGTGAGAAACTAAGACAAATATGAAAACAACTTTTCTCCCCACTCTCCCAGACTTCACTGCTTCACTCCTGACGCCTCTATTCATCTGCAGTGGTGCAGGGCACATGGGGAGCTATGGTCAGTTAACCATAGTTCCCCTCTTCTCCTCCTTTCTCTTCACATTTTTCCCCTGCTTTTGCATGGGATCTCCATAGATCACAATTCTCATCAGGAAATATCCATTTGTCCTTTGAGGGCTACAGTGGGGGTATCTTCTCTGCTGTGGAGCCTCCTTCTCCTTTCTCTGACCTTGGTGTTTCCTTTGTTATGTTCACTCTGGGCTTTTTATTCTCGTACTCTACAGCTCCACCACTACCAAAACCTTTCTGTCTACGCCCACTTCAGGTGATAATGCTGATTACAGGAAAAAAGAAGGTATCAGAATATCCTCAGGAGCCTGTGCTCAGTTTGAAACAGTCTTTCTTCCTTAAGGCCAAGTGACTGCTACACATAATCTGTCTCAAGAGCCAGTGGGAAAAAATGGGAACAAACTCTGAGAAAATTCACATAAATTCTTTGTCAAAAATTCCTACAAAAGCATGCTAATAAAAAATTCAATTTCTATGATCAATTTTCACTTATTAGAGATAGAAAAGAAAAATGTCATGTGTTTCTGCTGAGAGCCATTGCTGAATGCTTCTCAACTATTAGAGATTTTCCCTTGAAAAACATTGGTTTACGCAAACAATCTTAGTAGCTTGCTTAGTAGTGTGATGCTCCCTACAGAAAGAATTGTCAGAGAACATAAGAGACTGAGGATCTCTGGGCCTCTAATCAAATATACTACTTTTCTACAATAATCTAATCTCTAGAAGATATCCAGAAATATGATTTTTTTTAACATTCTCCCTGAAAAACACCTATACTATTTTTTAAAATGAAGTTATGCTTGCTGTTCCTTCACAGTATGTCCTCTCATTCTCCATTGCTGCATTCAAACAGTGTGTCTTCACTGCTTTACAAGTCCTTTAGAAAACGCACAAGATCTATATACTGACACTATATAAAGTGACTTTACCTTCCAGGTTATAGGCCCGTTTTTTCATATGATGCTCTGACATCCTTAAATGTCTTGGCTTTTCATCAGTAAAACCGTTTGGGTTTTTTCTGTATATTTGTAGAATGAGTGTTATTGTAATGCATAAAACTGACTCTTTGATTTCCAGACCACAGGAGTCAAAGTTCAATAGGATATGCCTTTTACAGAGAGAAGTAAAATTACTGTGTAGGTTATCAAATCTGATCTTGTATTCAACAGTACATGAATGCTTGATCAGTTTCTCACAGAAAGTTCAATAAAATAATAAGTTAGCTTCGGGGAAAAAGAGGAAGATGGTATTCTTCCAAAAGCAAAAGTATTTGTGGCTCTCAAGAAAGCTGCTTGCAGCATTGACTCTATAACACTTTCCTTGAAATTGTTTTTGAAGACAATCTCTTAACCATGAAAACACTTACATCACATGGCACAGTTCTAGACTCTTGTAAGTAGTGCCTGTTTCATCCCTCATCATTTCTCAGGTTAGGTTTATTTGTGTGAGTTCTATTTCCTGGACTGGAATGTCTTCTGCTTTTATCAAGTTAGTGCAGAACAATTTTCTTATGCTTTACCTTTAAAACTTCAGCTTTGGGAATGCAGAAAAATGTATTAAACCTGCTCAGTTACTAGAAGATTCTTTTGCATAAAGTTTGCTTCCTCATATAATCATGTCATTAGCAGAGGCATCCTTAAGAGGGCTGGCCTGCCACTTTAAGCTAAGATCACTGTTACCTACAGTTATGGCTGGTGTTTTGAGTGGAGCAGAAATTTGGGCAATGGAATTGACAGCTCGAAATGTTTCAGCATTCCAAACTAAATCATTACTTAAAGAAAGAAACAAAATGGGTAAAGCCCTTTGTGGGATTTTTCATAACATATTTCTAATGTTTCTAGTAAATATTCTTCGGGATCCAACCTGCACTGAGAAATAGCATAAACCTCTCAAGTCAGACATTTTATTTTTAAAACAAAAGAAAGATTCTATGTGTTATCTTGGTGTCCAGGCATAATGAAATGAGATGTATTTCTCCATCCCCAGTTTTCATACAATATAAAAGCGGTTAGTTTAACAGAGCATAACTTGCAGTCAACAGCTTCCCAAAGCAAGATGAGAAAAATGCATGTTCTCCTTTTTAATCAGACCTATTAATAGATAGGGATGGTTTTATGTGCACTTGGAAGTCTCTTACCCTGTGAGTTGGCCCATTCACTGTGCTTTTTCCTGGAACATGGTACTATGCAGGGTACCTATGCATATCACAGCCTCTGCCATCAGTTTTAATAAGTAGCTTATCTCTGTGATGCAACTAAAAGCAATCCTGAGTGTCTCCAGGGTTTGTTGTAAATTAATTTTATTGTTGTATTTGAAAATGTACATTTTTTGAAAACTGGAGCAAGAAAAATAGAAAAGAGATTCTAGAAGATGATAGTCTGATTTTTAGAAGGTTTTAACCCTTTCTGGTTTCCAGCTTCACAAGCTTAATTATATTCCTCAAATTGTTCCCAACTGTGGATGGTTGTTCCCATATGCCACTGAAGCTCTGAATATAGCAGTCAGTGTTGTTTATTAGGTAACTGTGTTGTTTGTCAAGTAACTGTCCAAAGATGATAATTTATACCTTCAGTCAGATGCTGTAGGATCAGAGGTGAAATAATTTCTGGGTTACTAATAAGATTGTAGAAGGCCTTTTCTGAGTCTTACACTTTTGCTGCTGACTCTTTCTTCTCCAAGTATTTACAGCTATAAGGGAATTACTTCAAGTCCCAGTACTGCCCATGAAGTATTGTGGAAAAAGGCAGAATTTACCAGTTCCCGATCTGGACAATAAAGAAATGTCATTGTTTCGAGCAGGAAACCTGCAAGTTTATCTATACTATTACCTGGCATTACGCTGCTGCGCTCAGGTACCACCACCCAAATCACTTAGGAATACCTGCAGCTATGTTTGGGCTCACACCTTGGGCAGTCAACGGGCTTGCTTGCAGTCTGCATTCCGGGACTGAGCTTTGTCTTGGTCATTGTGCTGGTCTATGCTCTCTTCACAGTTCATCAGGACTGCTAATCACGCACTCATTGCAGTTTTCCCCTTTTGTGTTTTATTCCTGCTTGATTTTCTTGCCATGGGATGCTGCAGACTGCTTTTAGAGATTCATATAACAATTTTTTCGAATCAAAATATTTCCTCCAAACAATGTCATCTTTTCGGTCTGGCACTGCTACTAATCTTTATTTAGTTATTTGCTTTACAATTTCTAGAGGGATTGGATGTGCTCAAGGCACCCCTTTAAGCAACACTTTATATCAAGGTTCCATTTATAAATACTTTATGAAGGGCTAATGAATGATTAATAGATGTTTTAATGTATGACCAATCAATTGTAGATTTTGCAGTGTCCAACAGACAAGTAGGTTTCTTATAAGCATACATTATAACCATATCTGACATATTCTATTGATGGGCTTCTAAGCATCTATAACATACACACTACTCATATCTGTAACATGCTTAAAACATCTACTAATCACTGATTATTTTTTTATAACCTATTTTGAAGTGGAGCCTGTCTGTGAAGTACATCCCTTACTGGTGTCTGTGACTGGTTCTATAGGATTGATAATTTACTCATCATCTAAGGGTTTAAAACTACTACTCATTTCAGCTCAAACCTTAAGCTTTTCTGAGTGAGCTCCAGCATTTTCATCTCAGTCTAGGAAAAAACGTCCCTAGTTTTGATTCTCAAATTTCTGGCTGCTGTATCCTGCTAATGTGCATTTTGGAAGTTCTACTATAGTGCAATGACTCTTAGGAGGCAAATGCACTCTAAAATGTATTTTCAGCCTCTTGAACTCCGTTAGTTTGATTATTCTCAAGACAGCTGTCCTAGTGATGATGGTTCCTAACATTTTTATTCTTTTTTTACTATCATCCCTCTATACTTGGTTCAAACTTTGTCCATTCTCAGAAGCGGATAAGAACATAGAAACTTCACAATAATCCAGTAGAAAAGCCATATCCCAGAGGATATTTTGTTTCTGACAAAAGAACGCACATTTTGTATGTTTGATAAACACAAATGTTGATAGGAGTGTTCCCTCCTATGGGATTCCGATAGTCTCCGAAGATGAAAGCCAGGACTGGGCTCTATGCTTTCTATGGAACACCCAGGTAGAATTGACTAAAGCAGAAAGTACAACTTATTTCCTGAAAATGTATTAGTCCTAAAATTAATCATTCACAGTTGAAAAGCAGTAAGTTGCTTAGTATCATATTTTGCAAATGAATTTTGCATTTTTTGTTGATTTTTACCAAACTTAATCACAAGGTTGAGTCTTCTACTGTGATGTATCTAGCTGTTGAGACCAGTTCTTTAATGATAAAAATTAAAAGGATTTGCAAGTTTTTCTTGTTTCTGGGGTCATTAGTAAAACAGTCTCTGTTCTGAATATACCTAAGTAAATATTCCACTCCCACTCAAATCAAATGCTAATTTTTCACTGATTGATGTTTATAGCAATATTAGGCTGCTACACCTCTAGCATTAGCACATAGAACCTAAAGAAATACATTGAGCGTAACTCAATTTAAAAAAAAAAAAAAAAGAAAAAGTGAATATAAGGTTCAAAAAGAGAATTTTATTCTTCAACATTAACATGGAATTTTCTCTGCTTTTTAAAAAGCTATTTATTGTCAAAGCCCCAGAAATAAGATCCTCTCAGAACTACTCAAGCTCTTGGAGCAGACAGGTTTTTATGCACACTGAAGTGGGGAAAAAAACCCATTAAAATAACATAAAAGTGATTGTGCAATCCCTCTTATGTTATCCAGTTAGCACTCTGTTTCTGTGTTTATAGTGGGTTTTATCATGATCTTTTTTTTCTGTTTTTTTCAGCTGGTTAATAATCCACTAGCAAGTCAAGCAGCAGCCGCTGCAGCAGCAGCAGCCATGGGCTCAATAGCAAGCTCCCAGGCCTTTGGCAATGCCCTCTCCAGTCTTCAGGGGGTCACAGGTCAACTCGTCACTAATGCACAAGGACAGGTGAGTGGAAGATGGAGCAAACAGTGAATTCTGATGGCAGGCTGATCTTGGGACAAAAATGAGTTCCGTTGTATGACAGCAATTTAAAAGTGCACATATTGAAGATAAATAAATATTGATTTGCCAGACAAGGTAAGAAATGGAAAGTCTGAGAACTGGGAGGAAGTTAGGAACTGTTGGAAGGTGTTTTCAAGCTAGAAAAAGCTTAGGGTTTGTTTCATTTCAATTCAACCCTTTGAAAAGATCACAATAGTGCAATACTGTGGTATTTTAAAAGTCCAGCAATCCTGTGATTCTTAACAAACATACCAGCTGTCTTCTTCCACTCACATATGCCTAATAACAGACAACTGTATCAAAATGGTACTGTGCTACACTTTTTGCATTTCTGTATTGTTTCTGTATTATTTCATTTCTACAAAGGTATTAAATGTTTTAAGTAAAGGAACACAAATTGTAATGAAGTATTGGGATGGATTTAACTGACTTTCTCATTTGCTTATTATCTTAAACAATTTGCAATTAATCTGCCAACCTGTAAATGCAAATTTGAGAGAGTTTTTTGGTTTAAAGAAAATTTTCCAAACAGGAAACTTGGACGACGTGGAAGTGTTACTGTGTCTAAGAGAGAGATTGTGCATTATCTGCATTTTGGAACTGTTTATTTGTTCAAACTATTTCAGTTTCAATTTTAGTATGATGCAGAAAGATATGCGTCTGAATCCATATATATATAAATAATCCCTTTGATGCAGCATGCTTAAGTGGCTTTCAGATTGGGACCACTGTCATTCTTTATTGCATTTATGAGGACTAAAATTAACACAATTACTTGTTTCACTGCAACAAATCTGTCAATATAACTTATGACTGTACCTGGTAACTGAGAAATTTGAATGTCATTATTCTAAATGCTACAAATTGGGCATACAGTGATATCCACAGTGTTTATGCAGATGTTAGGCCCTGGAAAATATTTATTGAAATGATGCAGCTTGGATGATATGTGAATCTAAAGTTCAGTTTCTACCCTTACTGTTTACTAGTGGGGAGAAAAAAACTAAGAGCAGCTTTTTCCTGGAAATTTTTTGTCACCATGTTAGTTAATTGGAACAGGAGTGATGTTTTTTATTTTGGCCCATTAAAAAATAAAAGTAAACAATTTATAGGAAAACCCTCCCTTTTTTTTTAACATAGCACATAAACAAAGATGCTTCCTGAGCTTCACTATCACCATCCAAGTCCCAGGGAAAAAATGCTGACCTTGTTATATTTACTGGGTGGGTGCAGAATTGTTCCATCACTACCCCGAGGGTTGAACGATGGAGCTTGTCAAAGTGAGGCCTTATCTAATGAATCATCTTATCGCAGGTGCACACCACACATATTAAAGGAGGATTGTATGAACAATGTGCCCTCTACAATAACCTTTCAATGTCTACTTTAACCCTTGTTTCAATCCCTTTTCATCAAAGGATCATTTTATGCAGCCAGCTTTAAATGGAGGCTCTCAAAAGCCTATTAAGATTTCTGGAGGGATGGGGTATTGTTTTGGAATAAAAGTTGGTTATAATACCCATAACTCACAGTCAGATCAGCCCCAGCATAGAAGCCTGCTTGTTTCTGTCTGTGCTCTAGAAATGGTTCCCAGTCACCACTCACATGTGAGGCACTTGACACCAAAGATGTTCATTGCAAGAGTTGAAGATAAAAACAGTGTGGGTTTTTCATAGTTTTTCCTTTACATGTTCTTCACAGAAAACGTAGGCAATGTGTGGCCATTCATTGTATGTTTAAAAAAACATAATACTATGAAGATATCACTGAATGAAACTATCGATTCCCTCAGGCTAAGTCTTGTTTATTCCAGACATAATGTAAAGTCCAATAATTCCACAGGTTGCAGAGAAAGGGAAAGAATTTTCTATATTCTTGGATAAAATTACAGCATCTAATTGTTTGTTTAGCTCTTTTAAGTAAGGATTGTCTTTTTGTTACTTCTTTTTAAAATATTCCTTGTTTTATAGTCAGTACTGCAGACCTTGCCACAATATAGATAAATATTAATAATAAATGTGTAATATATCATCCATTTTTATACTATTCAACATAAACTTATATTACTTAGAGCCCAATTCTCAGGCTATCTGTCTTAAAACATGACTCTTAAGTATAATTAAACTACATTCCATACATTAAATTACTTTCCTTTAAATTAATAAAATTATAGGACTTAACCAAGAACTGAAAGGGGAGTTTCTTCAAAATTGGAAGCTTAACTGAATAGTAATTTGGGACACTCCATTACTGAATAATCTGCTTGGAGTCATTAAAGAGCCAGATTTGCATCGTATTTGAAGAATCTGTCCTTTAAAAATTGACCCTTTCAAAGAATCACAAGTGTGACGCCCAAAATTCACTCCTGCAAATATAAAGCTGGATGACTTACTAGAATGCTTCTATATACAATCTTTGTAATTACATGCTGCTTCTGTTACAGAAATTCAGGGCTTGTAAAAGTCCATCTGTCTGGCTAAATATATGGTGATCAGTAATCCCTGGAGGCATAAAGCTATAGGTCAAATCCAAGATTCTATGCCAAATGTAGGGAAATGATCTTTTAAATGACATATGGCATGGCCTTAATTCCCAATAGTCAAGGAGTTCTTTCAATTACAATAACAAAATTATATATATTAACAATAATTTATATAACATATTTGTTATTAATTTAATTATTGAATTCCCAGTTATGGTATGTTAATTTATTTTCTTCTTTTGCTTTGGATGGCAATATGAACTGTGATACCAGAGCTTCCCAAGACCATAACTAAGAGATCTAATCCATTGCAATAATATGATTAGATCACCTGATTAATTTGATATAGTGCAGGTAGAGGACTCTAAATCAAATTTTCATTTTCAGAGGCATATTATGAAGAGCTATTGGCCCATGTAACACTGCTTATATTCTATTTGCCCTCAGCACTTTCCAGAAAGCATTTGCAGGACTGGGCTTTCATATCTTAAATTTAAAGACCAGGTTAGTGCTCAGCTTCAGCCTGCCTTTATAGCAGGATTCAAGTGCCATTGTTGCACTTGGATTCTTCATAACCTAATATTTCTTTTTTTTCACAATGTTTTTACAAAAGACATAAAATAGCAGGAGTTTTGAATGGATTTTACATGTCTATTAAATACATGAAATATGTACTTTGGCTGGTTTTGTAATATTGTTAAGGAAAAGAGACACAGAAACATGAGAGCAAGGTTGATGCATCTGGTTTCTTAATTGTCATCAGTTGCATTCTTATAAGTCTCTTGACTTCTACAGGATCAAATACATGGTAACTGTGGGTGCTGAGTAAGTTTAGTTTCTTTTTTGGAAAGATGGAATTTGTCTAACAAGAGTGAAATACCTCCTGATTCAGCAATTGCAAAATAACATTTTACCATAAAAAGAAAAAAAGTAGCATGATAAGGGTTGGCATAATGAACTGTCTTGTGGATGAAGAGGGCAACACAGTTTATTTCCTGGTAGATTAACAGGAAATCTAAGTATTAAGTGAATTAATTGGGATTGCATCAGTATAATCTAAGAATGCCCCTGAAGGAACTTGGGCTTCATTGTGCTCATGCCTTGCTCTTTAAATGTGAAACCTTCCGTATAAGAAAAACCTTGAGCTCAGCTCCACCCTGACAATTAACAACAAATAAATAATTTTTGAGGGTTGTAGTCCACCAGGAGCTCAGGAAACTAAATAGCACGAGAGGCATTGTTGATCCAATTAGATAATAGGAGTACTTTGGTTCTCATTATTCTGATTAGAGGGTACACGTTTGCTTTTGCTCTTTGAGCTTCTTGATGGTAAACGGTGCTAATGAGGCCTGATGGATTCCCTGCTCCTAACAAGCCTCTCAGTAGTGCGAGTGATTACAATGGAGATAGATTTGATGGGATGCGCTCCCTTTTGTAGTGTCTCAGCTGCTGACACTCTGCGACATAATCAGGTCACAGAGTCGGTCACAGCCATCAGCAAAAGCCATAGCTCTATTCCTCATTATTAAAGTGCATTATTCAGTTCCAGGCCTTCACAATACTGCCAAGGGCCTTTTTTTCTTCTTTTTTTGTTAAGCATCAATTCTCAAATACAAGAGTTAATAAAATCATCAGCTAAAGAACTAGTAAATTAAAGAAATGGAAATAAAGTGCTCCCTTTCAAATTCATTGAAGGATCACAATTAAATAAGCAGGGAATTTCTCATCACCACGCACTGTACAGTACAATGTAATATGTCATGTGCAATAACAACAGGGATAGGATTTTAAAAAAAGCATTGTCCTCATTGTGGACTGGCTTGGAAAGTGCTAAAGTATCTTTTATGGTGAAGGAAGTTCCTGTCTTCTCAAGTATTACATGTGTACATGGAGGTACTATTATTTTCACTGTTCTCTGCAACTATTTTTTTCTGAAGTGATAACAGCTATTTGCAAACTAAGTTTATAATCCTAAGCAGAATGGCTATCTTATCTCCAGCTTAAGTGGCCAAGGCCACAATCTGGAAAATATACAATAAGCCACAGTGCTTGGAACGCTTCATCCCCATACAGAAAGCTATTACATTCTTTTGGAGGGTAAGCTCATCATAAAATGATGTGGGAAAAGGTGATTGTAGCATTTTCTTTCTGTTCTGATGATGTTCATTTGGGGCTATCTCCATTCTAAAAGAAAATACACTTTTAAAATCTAAGGCAGATTTTAATGGAGTTTAGTTAAACTAAGTGAGAAAAAAAATGGGTGGAGAGCCCGATTTTATTATTTATTTAGATACTTAATAGGTTAGTTATTAAATTTTTGATTCAATTTTGTTTCAGTTAAATACACATCAGATATTCTAATACTGAAATGTATACCTTTGCAAGGATTTATATAATTTCTGTTGAATCCTTGTAGTATGTATTCAGTGACAATAGTATAATTTCATGTATAGATATAACTAATACATTGATTTTTTTTTTCCCCCCGTTACTCTTTTTTCAACTCTGCAATTTTTCCTCCTTTTTCTTGCCGGTAGGGCATGGTATGATGAGTAAGTGGTATGTATACACAAAATTGCTTATAAAACTTTCAGTTCTCTAGAACCACAGATGCAAGAACTTCCCAATAGCTATAGATAAAAGTACAAAGTTAGTGTTGTGGAATTAGCAGTCATCTGCAAGAAGATATGTGGAACCTGATATGTGACCTAGTTTTCTTTTTAGCACTAACCAATAAACTTGGCAACTACCACTGAGAATGCAAGGTGCAACTCCTCATCAGACTTAAAAGGAGGATGTTGACTGTGGGTCTATTTTTGTTGTTTGGGTGTTTTTAGTTCTCCCAAAAGTTCTTGGGGCCCCAAAACCCTGTAATGTGTAACACTCCTTAGAGCCCTTCTGAATATGTGCAATTCATACTGTTCTTCAGATGTTCTATGACCATTAGCCTTTTCTCTTAATTCTGTTTTCTGCATCTGTTTCACCTATATGTTTCTAATACATGATAACCCCTAATATTTTAGCCCTCACAATATCTAACAGTGTTCACAAAATTCTTAATAATAGTTGTTTAAATAGTAACTGCTAACAATGTCTTCCCAGGGCTAAGACAGACAGAAATCTGAGTTGGTGGTATAGAATGGTATATATAAGGATATTTCATGAGAAGCCTGAAAAATTAAAAGAGGCACATTTTGAGTGAGAGGTTAGAGGGAGGGACTGTAACAGTCAAACAATAATAGCATTTAAAAACAGTCACTAGAAAACCATTTGCCTGGAGAATCTGTTTTGACAGACATTCATATTAATGTATTGAATTTCTGGTAGGTGGAATCTGACTATTTTCCCCCTCAAAGTTTCACTGTGCTGAATACATGCAGTTTTGCCATTTGCAGGAAGAAAAGGGCACATATTCTGAAAAAAGGTCAGTTGTAAGGGAAGATTTTTTTCCATTGGTTTCCCTCCCCATAGCTATTCATGGAGAAGGCTGTTTGTCTAATTACCTCCCACGTGAATTTAAATCAAAAGACAAATAATTCTTTTAACATATTTTTGCTGACTGTGTCTTTATTTTTTACTATTTATCTAAGATTTTTTGGTTTATTTTTATCTTTAATCTTTTATCTTTTTATCTTTATTTTTATCTAACCTTTATTGCAGTATTTATCTAACCTCAATTGTAGCTGTATTGGCATAAATGTAAAAATGTATGGACCAAACTCTCAGGTTATGCAAATTGGTAGTTTCATGAAACAGAAATGGACTGGGGCAGAGTCAAAACAAGAGCCAACCAGTCTATTTTGTCTATTTTAGGCAGTGATCACTGATAAATTGAGAGGATAATTGTGTAATGAAACTGCTTTCAGGCCACTGAAATTTCTTTCATTTGACTTGCAACAAATCTTACTTTTAGTACTAAACTTCACACTTCGGATTGTAGCCTCTTTCCTGGATCGCTGCCCAAAATACTGTGTCTTGGATGTAGATTTTTTTCAGAGGCACCCAAGTCTTCTTTTCAAAAGCAACTTTCATACCTGTAAAAGCCTGAGTTTCCTTCAGTCGGTGTTATGCGTCTTAGTGCTTGAAGGCATGTCTCTGCACTGGGACAGAGCATTGCAAGCAAATTGCCAGAGACAGTTCATTTATATGTCTCAGTGCCATACTAGCACAGAATTCAGAAGCTAAAAGCCTTGGTAGTGTGTTGTTATGGCTGGACTAATTAATTCTGCTTCTCAACAAGGTGACATAGGATCTAGCTCATTAGTTATTACCTCTGGGGTCTTGCTAACACACTGTATTAGGTGGAGTAAATATACTTTGAAGAGAGCCTTAAAAGCCTGAAGCATTTAGGTAGTGTTGAAAATGTTACTATTCTAAATTAATTATTTCAAGTCAGAAATACAGGACATATCTGTCCTTTTGTCATTGCCTTCTTAATTGCTTTTGCATGGAGGTGAAAACCAAACTAACTGCTAGTTCAAGCTAAATACTGTTTTCATGGAAGCTAACTCGTAACTAAAAGAAGATCCTACCCCTCCTATAATCCGTTTACCTTAGCATCACGAGGTAGTTATAAGCATGGAAAACTTTCATTTATCACCAGTAACGTACATCACAGTCAATGAAATCTTTCTGCTCTACAGAGGTTCTTACACTGCTCTCCTTATCAACATATCACCTTCCAGTAATGCATTAAGAAACATAACTAGTGATAGTCACAAACTGGTCTTCCTCCCAGAATAAACTTGTGGAATAGTGCATCAGGTTTGATAAGGGCGTTTGATTTTATCTGTCTTTGTTAGGAATTTTTCTGTATGTTTGACTTTTCTTTTAAAGTTTTGTTTTCATTTGGATTTTAAAATCTTGATGAAGGGACTTCTTAAGGATGCATATTGCTTATATTTTCATCAGAGAAAGGCAGACAACAGAAGTGCACTTAGCTTTTGCAGCAGAATGTGGTGAAACCAGAGGTGATAAACCCAGGAGTGTTCCTTAATTACTGTTAGAATCCAGGTCTTTGACTTTCCCCTTAAAGCAAAGTTTGCTGTGCATAGACTTTGTGCATAGCACTTGTTCTTTGACTTATTATCCTGGAAGACTGAATTTGGTAATTATAGGTTTCATCCAGGAGCATTAGCTAGCCATTTGGATCCCTGAGGAAAAAGACCACAGAGGAACTTGAAGGCAAAGGCTGAAGTTTTCCTAAGGACATTGAAAATTCATTAAGATTGCATAAGCAAAACAGTGGACATGGCGGTGGTGCCAAGAAAAGTGCTTTCTATATTACTGGTGTTTCCCAAGCAGTGGAATTGGCATGCTCAGGAGTATTGCATCACTGCATGCCTTGTGGAGTTGACAAAGTTGAGAACAATTTCAGGCCACATAATTGTGGTCATTGTTCCATCATTGTCCGAACAGAGATGATGGAAATCCTGCTGTATGAGACTCGCATCGGAGTGGAATCCAAGACTATGCTTAATTTTGGATTTATCCTTTCTATGAGGGAATGGTACGCAGATTGGATTATAGAAAGGCTGTAGGAATGCAGTGACAATAGTAGAACAAATCTGAGAATTTGTTTATCTTTCCAAATTGCCTCACCATTTCTGAAAAAACTCTGATCATATTTCTTTGTGTAACATAGTGCTTAGTTTTTTTAGATTTTATCTAACTTATCCCAATCAAGAAGCATTTTTGGGCAAAGAGGAAAAAAACCAGATCACTCTGTCAAAGTGTAATTTAATGTAAAATGCTAAATATTTAAGGCCCTTGACTCACATATAGAGCACTCCTGCTGTTTTGGAGAAGTTTGGAACTTCTTAGAAGTTGTGTCTTCATGCATAAATGAAGGCCATTGGCCTGCAGTCTTGACATCTGTATGTGTATGTCTTAGAGATACAGGTGAGGAGAGAAAATTTGGGGTAGCCATGTTTGCAGTGCAGTCTTTGTTCCAAAAACTGAAAGGATGAAGAGTCCAGATATTTTTCCAGTATCTTGTGAAGAATTTGAAAATTAAGAAATATGTCTTCCCCAAGCAATGTTCACATAATGAGGAGAAAATTGCAGAAATAGTTGATTGAGTCATTTGATAGTAAGCCAACAACTGAGATGTATTCATGCAGCACGTTTGTAGTGATAAGCAGCCAGATGCAGACCCATGCAGGCTTCTGCATGCAGAATCACAAGCTTCCAAGCAGTACACTTGGAATTGTCATGTAAGAGGAAAGATTCTGTCTTACGGTTTGAATCTTGAGTACTGCAAAGAATTGTGCTGTGTCTTTTCCTGTGTGTTGATCTGTGAACAGTGACAGAGAAAGTTCAAGCAGAAAAAAATCACAGTCCTAACCACGAATGGACACTCAATCTATCTTTCTAAAAGTATGTCTCAGTTTGTCAGTTTTCTTCAGATGCTGTCAGTGGTAGACTTCCATACATACGTGTATGTATGCAAATGTATGAGATATCAAAAAGAAAAAAAGGACTTTGAAATATCTATGCCAATGTATTAAATATATATGATTTTTAAAGTACCTTTTTCACTTAAACTTCCTTTTTTGCACATTAATTAAATATTATCTCTAGGATAAATATCTCTCATAGAAGATTAATGTATTATTGTCACATAATAATGGAAGGAGAATGACAGAATCTCTTTCCTTAAGCCCAAAAAAGAATTTATTAATATAAAGAAAACACTCATAGCCCTTGAGCAACTCTGTTTCAGCTTCATAGAGAATCTTTCCTAGACTCTCCTGATGTCTAGCTTTCTGCTAGAGATTCAAGGAAGAAATATATATATCCTGCCAGTTTAAAAATCAATCCACTTTTCAGAGGATAATTTAATATCAAGACATGATATACCCAATATCCAAATATACATTCATTTTCATGTTTGACGCATCAAATACTCTGACATAGCCAAGTTTCAAAATAAATGGTTTGTTTTAGAGGTTGGATATGTCATATTAGCATTCACCCAGCAGATAGAAAAATAGATCAGAGAGTGATCAGGACATCAGGGAGACAGTTTAGAGAAAGATGAGAGAGGCCAGGTACACCTTGTAATGTTAAAAAAAGCTAGCTAGCAAGAAAGAAATTGTATAAATAGGTCACTGCAGCCCAACTGAAAAAAGTTTAATTTTAACTTGTTAGTCATCATCTCCAGAGGACTAATCCACTCCCTTCTTTGAGGGCTGTGCATTAAGCTGAGATGTGTCTTATTTGATAGCACAAATAGACAGCCTCAAAGAAAAAAGATGATATTGGACTCATGGATTGTACTAGCTTTAAGGGGGAATCAATTCCACATGCCATGATAAAATTTCCCTCTTCTTTCCTTCTCAGTTCTTTTTATTAGCCTTAATTTGTTCTCATCTGTTCTGGTTTTGCTCTTTTGGTTCCTCCCATAAGTGGAACCCATGTGAAAACAAGAATACTGATGAACAGATACCTGGTGCCAATGTTGGTGACAGATCCTCAGACACCACAAGGTATCCAATTTCCTTGTTTCTATCCTACTTCCCCTGTCTCTACCATTTTCTTTTCCTGCCAAGAGTGAGAGTTAAAAGATACTGTGTGTTAACATTCTATCCTATACATACTATCAGGATAGACTAATGTAGACTCGTACTATTGACAGTTCTGCACAAGAGGTCAGAGTGAAGTAATTAGAAGGTCCAGAAAACTGAGGATTTGTAGCAAAACTGTGTGGAAAAGATTTCTCAGCATCTGCCCACAGGATGGCATGGTCTGCCTGTTTCTTGAAGTGTCTCTCATGTTCATGAACATCACCTCCACCGAGCCCTTCAAAGTGCTGGGAGGCGACTTCCATTTTTAGGTATTTAAATCACATCTTCTGGGATCTGCACTATAGATTTGTTAATTTTAATTGTACAGATACGGATGTATGGTTTTGTATTTACAGTCTCTTACAATCTTGGCAAGTACAGTGCATCTTGTATGTTTAAATCTATATGTTGTTCTACTGGATAGTCTACACTTATACCCAGGAGTTTGTCTCTCCTAACTCTGATACACCAAAATGTCCCAGCTATCACATCTACTGTTCAGATAGAGGCACATGTAGGAGACAGTCACCTATCTTTGATGTCAAGTAGACAGATGAGTTTGAAAACAATTGTTCTTTATTGTCATTGTTGAAAGGCACTCCTTTAGCTAAAGCACAAAATTTAAGAACAAATGCACTCAGAGGTTAGATAAATCATAAGGTCACCACCTTTGAATGAGAATAGCATGTAATTGGCATTAGCAAAGAGTTCCACATTCTTCTCTACCACATCTGAGAGTTTTTGCCAGAATAGCCAAGACAAAAATCTGCCTGGATATTGAGATTAAATATTTGATGACTGCTTAGAAAAATTAAGATTTTTTAATTTTAATTTTTGTTCTCAAAGGTTTAAAGACAAAAAAACTACCTGACATTTCCCACATACAGAAAGGCATAGGAAGCCCTGATAGCATTCTCATCTATGAAGTCCAAGAGCTGATTGAAAATGTTCTGAAATTGCAAACACAAACTATGTTTTTATAAGAGTATAACAGGGTGTTGGAAAGGAGTACAAGACAAAATCTAAACAAGCTTTTTGGAAGGGTAATTATGTGAAATCTTAATATGAGACTACTGACCTAGAAATACTGTTAGTAATATACAGAAGCATTTGCCTGTTCAGACAGGTTCATGCTTCTTTATACATAACAATGAATATTTAGAGCTTTGCTTACATGGGAGTCCTTAACCAACAATGTATTACATCCTTGTAATCCTGTAAGTTGAGAGAACAAAATGCCACATGTATGCTATGACAAAAGACTTGTTTTCTGAACACAATAAAAAATATATATGTTAAATATTACTGAGTCAAGCTCAAATTCTCATAACCTGATCCATCATTGGAAAGGGCCCCTACTAAAAACATTTACTGGGGCAAGTTGTACCCTTGGCTCCCTCTTGCCTTTTATTTCTCCTTAAAATCATATGCAGTGAAAAGGAGGAACAAACATGAATGATGCATGCCTGATTCACTAAATCACTATGGTCTCTGGCAACAGCACAA
The DNA here is from genome assembly GCA_013397135.1 of Pachyramphus minor. NCBI lineage: Eukaryota > Metazoa > Chordata > Aves > Passeriformes > Tyrannidae > Pachyramphus > Pachyramphus minor. Next base: position 275,425 of record VYXB01006641.1, read on the forward strand.
ATGTAGAAATGTTTAAATCGGCCTCATACTACCCAGCAAATGATGCAAAAGGAGGCCTTAAAGAACACAGAATGAGAGGAGATAAATGAGCATCATGTCAAGAAAGCAATTTCTCAGTGAGTTTGCACAGAATGGAAATTTTACTTCCAAGAGATGGTTAGGGAATCTTTCTAATAAATCTTCAGTCCACAGTCATTGCTGTGTCCTTTTTTTAAACTTACTTTTTAAGAGCTCTGTAAGTTATACCCTCCCCAGTGAAATGTGTCAAGATATTACCAGTCAAGTTGAAGTAATTTAAGTGAATCATCTCCACGTTTATGTTTGTTATAGAGAGGGATGGTCAAACAGATTTCATTTTGTGCATGTGGTGAACATCTTTTCAACCAGTGAGGTGTTCTCAAAACCTTGTCTTATTTTAATAGTAACTCACCAGGGGAAAATAAAGAAAAGTTGAGTCTCTTTCCAATCTCTTTTCTCTATTATTTTATTTTATTCTTTAGACTTTTTAAAAATTATTTTATCCTTCTATTATGTACAGCTGAGATTCAGACGGTCTGTAAAAAGGCAAATGTTTTCCAAGTGACCTAGAGACTGTAGGTCAATATTAGAATTCACAGAATATCACAGAATATGCTAAGTTGGAAGGGACCCACAAAGATCATCGAGTCCAACTCCTGGCCCTGCATAGGATTATCACCAAGAGTCACAACATATGTCTGAGAAGATTGCCCAAAACCTTCTTGAACTCTGTCAGGCTTGGTGCTGTGACCATTTCCCTGGGAAGCCCATTCCAGTGCCCAACCACTGTCTGGGTGAAGAACCTCTTTCTAATATCCAACCTAAACCTCCCCTGACACAACTCAGGTCCTGCCGCTGATCACCACAGAGAAGAGATCAGTGTCTGTCCCTCTTCCTACCCTCACAAGGAACTTGTAGACCACAATGAGGTCTCGCCTCAATCTCCTCTTCTCCAGGCTGGAGTCCTATATCTGTTTTGACTCCGGACCTGGAATTCCTTTCCCCTAATTTTAACCACGCAGAAGTTAACTTAGGCTGCATCAGATCTAAGCTACTCACTTAGTGTTTTCAGTCATCACNACGGAAGTTAACTTAGGCTAAGCTAGTCACTTAGTGTTTTCAGTCATCACTGAAACAAATAGGCACCACTCTCAAAGAACAGAACATTTCACTGATCTAAGGCATGCATTTTAGGCTTCGATGAGTTACCTTTAAGACATTCCTCTCTCTCTACATTGACTGGAGAGAACTTGAATGGCAGTCTACAACTGAACTTCTGGTGTTAGGTGTCTAATGTTAAATGACATAAATTCCATACTTAGACTACCACACAGCAGTTATTTTTAATGGCACTTGAGTCCTTTTGGTAATGTTAGCCTTAAGGTCACCATGGCAGTCACAGTAGTTTTACGTCAGATCCTGGTAGTAGCTGAAAACAGCCATGTGGAACTTACCACTGGCTGTCCTGCCTTAATTTTAGGACAAGTCGAGAGGCAGTCTTCATTTTTTGTGAGTATTGTGCTCCTATTTTCCTTGCTTCCTTCTTGATGTTTCCCGAATACACTAAGAAGCAACATCCCAGAGACCAGTGTAATGGTGTCTGTTTGAATTATTTAAAGTATACTTTACTGATACTTTAAATGATGATTTGCAATTTGAAGGGGAGAATCTTTCTGTTGAGTATCTTGTCTTTCAAGTAAGATAAGGTATTCCATCTGTAGCATGCTGTAATTTAAAAATCAGTTGTGCATAAATTAAGACTTTATGTCTCTGAGGTTCTCCTGGTTTAAAAAAAATCCTTTGAACCTGTAGTAGTCGGGAAGACATCTCTCCTTTTGACAGATTCCTTTTTACATTTCTCTGGCCATCTACCCTGCTGTTTTGGTTAGGACACAAAAGGGGTACACTAAAATTTCAGACCACGGGCCAATGTAAATGCATTTCTGGCTCATCTCCAAGCAGCAGATGCCACAAATGTTGTGAAAGAGTCTTATCATGTAAGAATATCTGTCCTAAACAATAGGCTAATTTGCTGGTATTCAAAAAATTTTAGGTGCATATCTAAGTCAAACTGATCAACAGCCTTTTATGTGCCATCATAATTACTGCCAGCTTTACCAAATATTTGTATTTGTTCCTAGATATTATGTAAGCTTAGAAGGGGAGCCACATACTCTAATTTGATTTAAAGAATTCTGCATTTGTTTAGGAATGAAACTTAAATGTTGTTTGTGGAATTCTCCTGATTTGTTACCATCAAAAAGTGTACCTTAGTCTGTATTGTGCATAGTGTAATTACTGTCAAAGAAACCCCGTAAGAATCAAATGTCCTTTCTACCCAGGGCTTAACCCACTGCACTTCAACCTTGCAATTGCAGGACTTGCACTGAGGGTGTGGGACACAAGATAGGGTTTTTACTACAGTGTCACTTTAACAGCAACTCAAAGAAAGAAGTTACCATCTCCACTTTCCACCTCTTTGGCCAGTCTTTTGCATGGTAGCTGTAGCACTTGTTAATTAACTCACTTTAATTGGTTTCTGTTTCTTCTCTAACTAGGACCCTTTAGCCTTTCTTACTGCACAACACTGTTTATTCTTGAGCAATGGGTTTATATAAACTTTCTATTAAAATCATTCTCTTGGAAGGGAAGGTATGTGATAAGGAGTTTCAATACTTGTGTTATCTTTGTTATCTCTTGTGCCTCACAGTAGAATCTGAATCATCATACAATTGCACCATAATTTTGTGTTTTCTATGATGAACTTCTTTAAAAGAAGGGAAAAAAGACCTGACAATTCTCTACCTGACTCTGTATCTTAAGAAAAAAAAAAAGAAGATTGTCATGGATAAGAGCAAATTGTTCAGCTCTAAAAAAAAAGGTGGTGCAACTTTTTTAGGTATAAACTCATCAACATAATTCTAATGCATTATGGTCTTTGTTGTGAGAAATGAGAAATCCCATGGTCTCTCCCTAAAGAACATTAAAAAAACATTACTGACAGGAAATTGAAAAAGTAATATATGTCTGAGTGAATATGACAACTTTTTTCTGATAGAGCAGATAGATAAATGTCACATACAAGTTTCAAAATACATTTAATTTTGCCACCACAATGGATATTCTCTTCATAAAATATATATGAATCAGTTTGAATCATAAAGCTTGACTGTGATAAACAAATGCATATTTGATAAGTTTCTTATTTTCTTTTTTTTTGAGATGCTAATTCCTTTTTTGAGGTTATTTTTTGTTTACACATCTTTACATTTTCATTTCTGAGTGAAGCAGCCTGGGTGACAAAACGTGTGTCTGGATGAACTTTCTTTTTAATCTGAGAAGCCAGGTTGGGGTTTTTTTGGTGTGGGCTTGTTTGTTTGTGTTTTTTCCCTTCCTTTTTTTTTTTTCTCCAGGGCTGAGGGGACAGGGAAAGGACGATGAGGTAAGAAGGAGAGGCTGGTAGATGCACAGACTCAACTATCATGTTAGTCATTACTGGATTTTCTGAGCATCATTTAGGATAAAGTGAAAGATGAGAAATGCATGCAAGCATTTTCATAGCAGGGACTGGAGGAAAAATGACAGGGGACAGAGCACTTTTACATTTTCCCTGCTGAACAGCAACTCTCAACCTAGAGGCCAGATTGTCCATGTCCCAAGAGGTTAAAGAAAGATTCCTAGTTAAAAGCTACAAAATAACGTTTTATGCTCTCAATGCATGAATATATCTTTGGGAGAAGAGAGGGTTAAAGAAAGGAGTGTCCTCTTCCTTTCTTTTTTCAGGCACAGATTCACTGTGGAAGCAGGACTTTATTCTGTGCTATTGGAACATGCCTGTCCTGACAGTGTGAGGGCTTCGTCTGTCTTTTAAACACAGGGTCTACTTCATCCTTTTCTTTCTCCACTACCTAGCACATCAGCTTTGTAGCCCTTAGCTGGGATCTTGGAGCCCATCATGGTGCTAGGGCTCTTGGAGACCTTATCAGCAGTGAGTGCAGTGAACTACAGAGAAGGAAGTCTATCATGTATCTAGAACCATCCCTAGGAATTCTAGTGTTGTATTTGAATTTTTGTTAAAGACAGAGGTATAATTAGATTTTACTACCTCATTTATCAATCTTTTGCTATAAACTCCTTCAGCATTATGAGCAGAACTGAATGACATATTTTTAGTCACTGATTTTGATGGAAAAATGGAATTGAATATAAATATAAAATGTGTCCTTTTGATAAATTTTGTTCAGTAAAAATTTAAAGTACAGTGTTGGGACAATATTTAAGTGTCTTATTTTTACATTTTCTGTTTAACAATTTTGTGGGGCTTTTTTCTGGTTTAGAAGGGTTAAAAAGAACGTAAAATATTTCAGGTTTGATCACAATGGCTCCATCTAGACTGAAAGTGGGGGTAGTAGGGTGGTGGGGTGTTCAGATTTTTATTTAATTTTGAATTTAAATTTATATTAAGTACCATTTTGAAGTGAAAACAAAAATGGACATAATTTTCCATGTTCTGTCCAGAATTACAAATGAGTCATCTGCTTGGTTTGCTTGGGGCTGCTCCACTGGGAAAAATGGGTTTTGTAAGAACAGATTGAAGAGAAAGAATCCCTACAGTTTTCTAGTTTCAGCTGAAACCAAAACCTGAGATAACTACTCACACCCAGATCTAGGCTGCTCAGGGTACAGTTAGCCGTCCATAACTTTAAAAGAACTACAGGCTTCTAGACCTAAATATCACCCTGCACCACGTTTAAGTCCCAGGGGCCATTGCATTCAGCTCAGTAGATTTACTTTTTATTTTTACTAGCAGAACTCAAGTCAGAGAAAAGCCTGATAATATTATGCAAACATAGCTCCAAACTGAAATGGAGTCCAGAGATAATTAGCATTATCATCAGTAAATGAGAGGCCAAGAGATGAAATCTTCCTGGAAAATATTACCTGGCAATTGGCAGCAGAACCACAGCAAAGCATTGAGCGCAGCCAAACCAGTGGTCTATTGAGTGAAGCTCAGCGGCTCCTGTAAATGACTCCTGGGATTCCAGTTATTCAGTCTGCTGCTGACTCATAAGATCTATACTGTGATATAATCCCAGACAGTTTTCTTTCCCTGATATTGGGGGCTAAAAATATAGAGCTATTGTGTATGTCAAGATCAAATATGTTTGCATACCAATGACTTCACTTGAATGAAGAGGGGACAAAAGGAATCTATTGTGGCCTGAGAGGCTCAGTGGGGTAGAACTCTGAACAGTCCTTAGTGCACCCAGTGTCACTGTTTTGGGATATTGTGCTATCTTGGCAAATAATATTTGTTTTCTGTCTAGTTTCTTCCTCAAAACGTATTGGCACTGTTCTGGTATCTTTAAGCATACAAAAGGATCAAAGAACTTTCATCTTTTAGTGCATTTTACTATGTTGTGCTCTGCACAGGAAGAAATATTGATACTGTTTCAAGGGTAGTTAATAATATTTAGTTCTGTCTCAGTACAATTCCTTGACTTATAAATTTGAAAATTTGCTATTGCCCACAATTAAAATGTTCCATATATGAATTATACTGTGGTATTTGCACTTCACTCATCTTTTTTCTCTTCCCTGTAATCCACATACGCCAGGGAATCTTCTCCACTATTGCTCCAAGATTTAGTAAGGAGTGCTTTACGGAGGTTTCATATTACTGAGACTACATTGGATTTTAAAAAAATGTATTACAAGAATACCTGTAACTACAATATACATTTTGAAAATATTTAAAGCTAAATTTCATTTTACAGTTGTTTTTGCCCCCTTTCACATTGCCATTGTTCTTCTTATAGAAGATTCCACCATTTTTAATCCTATTAACTAATATTGCTCCTTGGATCTTTATCAAGAAGACTACTTAAATTAAGATAAAGCCTGAATGAAGGAAGCAATCCAATGGTCTTACTAGTAATTTTACACTTTCATATACTAAAGAGATTTGTGGTTAGTTTCTCTGGTTCTTTAAGGCACTGAGTATAATACATCACTTTATAAGGAGCCTTCTTCCTTCATTTACATCTTTTCCGCATTAAGGCAGTACGTAGCAGAAGAGTGATGTTGAATCTGGTGAACTTAGCATCATTAGGCTGGTAGACTTGGCAGTGTTAGGTTTATGGTTGGATTTGATGATCTCAAAGGTCTTTTCCGACCAACATGATTCTGTGATTCTAAGAGTGGACTGGCAGAGCCGAGCTGTGGAAGTGATCTGAATGTTCCTGTGGAGGAACATCTGGGATAATAACAGGGCTGTAACTGTAATTGTGACTGATGTCCTCTGAACTTGGTAAGGATCGTTATGCAGTGCAATTCATTGAGGTCCACTGACACCTCAGCTGTCACAGCTGCAAGAGTAACTTGTGCAAAACAGTAGCTCTAGGGAAATATTTAAAATAAATTGTAAACGTAAGGGTCTGTTCTAGAACTATCATTGCATTTTTTTTCCCCAGCTTTTGGCCATGATTTTAAGCATTCTACACAGTATTTAAAATTATGGTAATGTATTTTCCTTTTGTATTAGGAGCATTTCAGTACTGATGAAGTTATAGTAGCACCCTCTTTGTCTTTCCCTCAGGAACCTGTTTTCCCAGTAAAAATTGTTAGAAAGTGCAGCAGTAGTATCCCACTTGAAAGCCTTGATAGAGTGCATCACAGTCTTCAGTCATTTAACTAGGAGGAAATTAAGAATTTTACACAATATAGCATCCTCTTCCTCTAGAGCCAAGAAGGTAAAGGAGCCCCTCACCTTTGGGCTTCTACAGGTCACAGCTGAAATCTTTTTAGGACTGATATAGAGGCAACATGCAAAGATAGAAAATGTACAAACTGTCTGTGATCCTCTACTTTCCATAGAACTGGCCTCAAGGACATGGGGCTCTGCTGCCAGCAGAAGAGAAACATGACATAGTTTAAATTCATATCAAAATACATAAAGAAATTTTGATATGCCTGTCTGTATCAGGAGCATGTTGCTTCAGTACAGTGGCAATGTAGGTGCTGGAGATGGAATTACCTCAGGGACACTGCTGCTTATAAAGAAAATCATAGTTATTTAAGCAGACTTACAGACCAGGCCTGAATGAAACTGGTAATTAAGCTGCATGCTCTCCTCACATGTTCATAAACTCAGTCTCTTGCTATGTCTTCCTTAAATTTGAGCATTATTTAGTTAGATTTAACTGTAATTTTTTGAGTATTTGTTTCAGTAGGAACATCTTGAATGTACAAAAATTAACTGTTTGGCCTGAGAAGGACTCACATCTCTATATAATCTACCACAAACAAATGTCTTTTGGCTAATGGAAATGGAGCACTGACCAAATGCTGGATATTCATCTACAGACCCACAGGAAGCTACCTCCTGAGTTAAGAGCCATTGCATCAGAGAATATTTTGTTCTGAGGGAGATGATAGGACTAGTCATTTGTAGCAGATACTATCATATATACTAAGTATCTGTATTACAGAGCTGATAACCATATTTCGTATCAGCTGGTGTCCAGAGTGGAAATTTAAGTCAAGCTGTAAGATGTGCGCAGAACACCTTTCTTTCCCTTCTGTCTGTTAGCTCAGGTGAAATGGATTAATGATGCATTTGATAATGTGGGATACTGTAGCCATTGTGCTTTCAAGCAGTAAAGCATACCCTCCCCTACTAACATTCATGAATAAAACCAGCTGAGGGTATTTTCGGTGAGATAGCCATCTTTGACATAAAAACCCCCTACCTTTATACAGTATCTGTTCTTCATAAATTGTAGGTAGCCTTACAAAAATTACTTGAGGCAGGAAGTATTTATACAAACATATTACAGATAATTAAATGGAGGCCTGAAATTTTAGATACTTTCCAAAGGTGAGCTGGTTGTCAGAGCAGCATGCTGAACCATCAGCCAAAACAACTTTTGCAAGGTGTGAAGGACTAAGGTCTGGTTTATATTTGGTTGGCAAATTTTCAAGAAGGCAATGGTACTGAAAGGAGCAAGCAAATCTCTGTTGAATGTGTGACAAAGGAAAGTTATATTTGATCTCAGGAAGGACTTTTTTCCTTAATATTCAGATCTAGAAACTTGGAGTCATGACCATTTTTCGTTCAAGAATTTGTGTGTGACCTATCTAATTTTCCCACCCTTGTTCAATGAAAGGAATTTTTCCTTCTTTTCCTCAATGCCCACATAATTGTGTAGCATTATAACAAAATTCTACTTTACAGGCTGGAATATTGGTTTCCATAGTAATATCCATGGTGAGGAGATAATCTAGGATGGTTTGTTCCACCATAGTTGTACTGTGATAAGCGTTGTGGGTTGGTTTTACTGAAAATTGCATGTTGAAAAAATACATGCCCTGCAAAACTGAAAAGTGTTTCAGTTACATTTGTGTACTACTGCCCAGGTTTGCACAGTTATTCATCTCAGCCTTGCCCTGAACTTTCGTAGACTATCACATTAAAAGTTACAAGTCTTAATTAAGAAGACCAACAGTTATATATTTTACTTAATTAAGTCTAGATCATCTAAAATTGTAGACGTCATCTGAAGTAGGGCATGACTTTGTATAAGAAGAATGTCTTGTACAGGTGCTTTGATGAAGTTATGGGTTGACAGACAACTACTGTATCATTTGTAGTCATTGCATCTGTGCAGCAAGATCAAGATTTATAAAAGTATTTGGAGAAATATGGTTGTATAACAACAATGCTGAGAATCATTTCTACTGATTGATTGTAATTATTGGCCTTCTTGTAATGAATTTTGACTAAATCGGAAATGATTGAATGAATACCTAATTAATTTCACCCTTAAGAATTACTGAGAGATTTGGTGATCTCTGATAAATATTTTATATACTGTATGGAATTTAATATTGAGAAGATGAGAGTAGATTATTCAAGAATATATTGATGGCCTAGAAATTCTTTGATCTGTAATCTAATTAAAGAACTCTAGTCCTAAAGATTGCATCTGAAGATTATTTGATGGTTGGTGATTCCAGTCCAGTTTCTCATGGAGAAGTATCTAAGAAAACACCCATTGGTATTCTAAACAGACACCAATAGAATCAAACATCACCGTTAGGCCTTTAAAGTCGTTTTTCCAAAATACATTTCTGTTTCCTGAGGAAATTTCGTCAATGAAAATGAAAAAGAAAAATAACTCTTTGAGGATGCCGAATTTACCATACATTCGCAAGACCTTAATACTTCTAGTAGAATAACTTTCTCAGGAATGGCATCACAAGATGAAGAAGTGGCAGCAGTGACTACCTCCTAAAGGCAGTTTCCCGTCTCCTGATTTGGGCTACTTGTTTATGCAAAACAAGTTGAAAGGAGCAATCAAGGGAAAGAAATAAAAGTAGAGCACCAGAAATACTCCTGCTCACCCAGATGCAGACGTTGGCAGTAGTGTGCCACATCCCTTTTTAAAATGAGTAGTATTAAAACTTGAAAAATTAAACCCACACTGTTTCAGTGAGAACTGTTGTGGCAGTAGAGGACACTGTCTTGTTCATATCTATGCAAGGTTATGTCTCAATAGCAGCTCTTATTTTAAAACCACAGGATCACAGAGCACTTACTAAAACCTGCATCATCCTAACTCCTGACCTTTAGATAGCATCTCTGTAGTGGGCCAGTATAGTGCAATACAACACCAAGTAGCAAAGCTGGTTCCAAACGAGCTGATAATGACACCATAACATGGAAGCAAACTAATCACATTGGAACACATTGTGCTGGGCCTAATTAGGCTTGCTGAGAAAGGGCAATTTGTTTCCCAAGCTAGCCTTCAATACCTCAGCATGGCACTGATGCCTTAGAGCTTTTTTTGGATTTTTTAACTTTTATAGATTTTAGAAGTAGATGTGTAGTGAATGTAGATTTTAATGTAGCTTTATTATATCCCTTACCCTTAGCATAATGTTTACACATATCCAACCCTATTATCCCATTTCATATCAATCCCTCTAAAATTCCGTTAGGATGTTTAGTCTTCTTTTCAAGGTAGAATTGTAGAAAAACACCCTAAGGCCTGGACCAGAAGTGTATTGCGAAGCTTAGGGATGCCTACATTTTCTTGTGCTGTATGTCCAGTATGTTAGATTCTGATATGGCTGAAAGCAGGTCCACTCTTTCTGCTATGAAGGAGAAGTAGTAGTAAATAAAGTTATTTCCCAGAAAAGACAATCTTTCTTCCAAATTGTTTGTAATCTAAAGATACAAATTAATGGGAGGGTTTGCATATGCAACCCATATAGACAACTTGAAAAGGTTGAGAAATTTTGTTTCAGAGCAGGGATTTCTTGTCTCTGAGATGCTTGATACTTCGTTGATATTGAAACCCTCAGAGAGGCCAAGTAACTTCTGTAGACAACCATGAAAATTTCAGTCCACATGAAAAGAAAATAGAGGTGAATGAATATTTACCAAAATATTTCCATTGTAAATAATTTTAGAAATTCATGCTGTTGGTCCAGTTGCTTTGTATTCAGTTCCTGAGAAAATGAACACCATTACTTTTTGTTGTCAAGAGGATTTACAAAAAAAATCAAAACCACACATACAGAAGTGTGCTTTCTTTGTATACACCCTACAAAGATCTGTACAGCAATCAGGAAAGCTGTTTGTGGTTTGTGGTTTGGGAGACAAGCAGTAAAATGCTAAAACCAGTAATTTGTGACTTCTTTTTGTGATCATCAAACATTATTAGAAAGTATGGCTATTTTGTCATAACAAATATGATAATATTGGCTGTTTTGTCATAACATATTGTGGATCTGTTGTCATAACAAAAATATTGATAAAATATTTTATACTAGACATCCATCAAATAATTTCACATAAGGAATACTTACATAAGAATCTTGCTAGCTGATTTTCAGAAATGCTTGGGACCAGTAAATCTAATTAAAACCAACAGTTGCTTTACTCATCTCAGAGAACTATGATCTCTAAGGGTCCTTATGCCTGATTTAATTCTTGTTTTTAAAAGGAAGGTAAATCTGATAAGTAGATTGTTTAGAGAGAACAATTCAGCAGATACTCAATATAATTTTTCATATTTATCTGATAATTATATATCTTTAGATTTTTCTAATGAGAAAATATTGTGTTATTCACAATGTTTGATAAAAAATGCATCCTTTTTTATGACTGTACACATGCCCGTGCTACCAGAACATAATAGTACTTCCTTGAAGAAACTTTCACCACATAGTTCCTACAGTGATGACAAATAAGTTCCTTTATAGTTTGATGTTAGTATACAAACAGTATTTTCTAAAAAATAAAGCACTGAGAAAGTCAGGCAGAATGTTGGACTTAAAGTTCCATTATGATACTTACAAACAATAAACCATCCAATATGTTTTATTATATATAAACAATACTTAACCTTGAAAATTAAAATTCCTTATATGAAATGGTGTCTCAGGAGTACGGTTTCATAGGTGCCTATTTCTAGTGTCACTGTTCAATGCCGTTTTCTCATTATAGCACCTTGTTTTCTCTTCTTTTTGAGTTCTCATCAGGAAATATAATGCAACAAAAGAAATTTGCAAGATTTGCATGAATTGATACTACTTCTAATTTGAAAGACATAGGCAGCCTTGGTCTAATCCTGTATGAGTTGAAGAATCATGTTGTCATTACTTGAAAGAATGAGATGGAATACCATTACTTTCAGAAGAAGTCTGCAAATTGTATTGCTTGTATTCATGATTCAAATTTTTCAGTGTGTAGATTTGCAGTATATTGCATATATGCAGTATAATGCACATAAGTAGCTGGGTTTCTTGATATAAATATAATAAATCATATATTTTTGAAATGTATATATCTATGTGTTAATAATTTATATAGGTAGTATATATATTTACAAATATGTGTGTGATTAAGAAAGGGGCAGCTGCACAGAAGCTAAAGAATCCTGTGCAGATTCTCGTTATTCTACCTTTTCCTCAGACATTTTCTCCTTAGATTATCTCCTTAAAGTAACTCATACTGATACCATACAAGAAGGAACATATCTCTGAACAGAAGCAGCTTCTGAAAGTTTGCAAAACTGTAGAAAGTTATAGAATCATAGAATGGTTTGGGTTGGAAGGGACCTTCAAGATCATCTAGTTCCAATGTCCCTGCCGTGGACAGGGACACCTTCTACTAGAACAAAGGCCCATCCAACATGGCCTTGAATGCTTCTAGGGATGGGGCATCCACAGTTTCTCTGGGCAACCTGTTCCAGTGCCTAACCATCCTCACAGTAAAGAATTTCTTCCTAACACCTAATCTAAACCTCCCCAGTTTGAAGCAATTACCCCTTGTCCTATCACAGGTCCTTTGTCCTACATGCTCTTGTAAAAAGTCCTTCTCTAGCATTCTTGTAGCCCCCTTTAGGTACTGGAAGGCTGCTGTAAGTTCTCCCCAGAACCTTCTCCATACCAAACAACCCCAGCTCTCTCAGCCTGTCAGTAAAGGTGCTCCAGCCCCTGATTCAGGGTCCTTTTCTGGATCTGCTCTAAGAGGTCAATGTCTTTCTAGTGCTGAGGACTCCAGAGCTGGAGGCAACACTGCAGGTGGGACTTCATGAGAACAGAGTAGAGTGAAATAAGTACTTTCCTTGATCTCTTCTTATACAGCCCAGGATGTGGTTGGCCTTCTGGGCTGTAAGAACATGTTGCCAGATCGTGTCCAGCTTCTTATCCACCAACACCCTATTGTGTCTATGGTGGTTTGTCTCATTTTGCTGAAGAGTTTTCCTGTTGCTTCTTTTGCTTTTCCCCTGTTTTTGTATTTTCTTTTTATATTGTTCTTCTGTTGTTCAAAACTGAATAATTAACCTTCAATATTTAAAGGGTTGTAAGACTGATAAAATTGGAGAGATGTTCATTTTACTATGGAAAAAAACTTTTTCTTTTTATAATTGAAGACATTTTTTTGGATGAAATGGCAACATTTGCTTTATGTCCACCCTGACTGACAGTAGAAACAAACTATTGTAGTTGGTCTTAGATTTTACTTGCCCTTTTCAGAGTAGAAATAAAGGCAACTGGTGAACCATCTATTTTGCTACAGTTTGTAATATTCCTTAGATTGTGCTAGGAAAACAGTGAAGCAAGGATGTTTCTGATGATAGAAGAGGGAGAAGAGCTTACTCAAGAATGAAGCATACAACTGTTTTTTATTATCATAATAACTTCACCTAGTGTCAAAACACAATTGGTTAATTAGGAGCCCCAAGGAAAGACTCACTACCGGGAAACCAGCAGTTAGTCCTTCATACAGTTATGCAAAATCTGGTTTTGTATCTGCAGTGTAAATGGTGCAATTAGACATCTATCCCAGGAAGTTATGAGCAGGCATTCAGCTTCTGCCTGCAGTTTCAGCCTGTATATTACAGCAAAGTGAACCACAAAGGCAATTAAATATAAAGAAAGAATAAGAATGGATATTATTTTGTTATTTTTTCTTAGGGATAGTTTGTTTAAGGGATCATTTTTGAGAAATCAGATATTTCTAATTTGTTTTTAAGAAGAAACCTTTACTGAGCAAGGCCAAAATCCATTTAAAGGTACAATACTGACTAGACTTCAGTTAATCATTGCTAGGACATTACACTGCCACTGGGGGTGACATTTGCAGATATTATTGATATGCCAAGCGTTTGAGATTTTTCCTCTCCATTGTCTTGACAATGGTAGATTCAAGTTGTAAAATTTGAGAAACCTGATCTCAGATATCTTGAAATTCTAGAATGCTAAAATCACACCAACAGATTAATCAATGGAAAATATTAGATACTGTTAAAAAAGACCCAAAACTTCTTTTGAAGTTAGAAACAACTGACTTGTAAAATTTAGTTAATATTAAGAAATATAAAAAAAACCCCTAAATTATTTTCTGTAAAAACTGCTTTCTAAGCAGCTCAGGATACAACTGATGTATCTATTAATCCATGAACAAAAATGAAAGAAACTTACAGAATACTTGAAGAGAAAATCTGACTCCACCAAGATTCTGGCAACACTCCGTTGCTTGAACAGGCCCTGTATATGTAAAAAAGTTGAGGTCTGAATTTACATTAAATATCTCAGTACAATTTCCACCTGCACTGCATTTTGTGCCTGCCTGTGGAACCTGTACCTCAGATAAAGACAACCTGGTGTCATTTATTTTAATCAACAGTGCTCTTCAGGTTACTGTGCCTGACTCCCTTAGAGAAGCATTGACAAGGGGTCCCTTGAATTAATCCTTGGACTTCCCAAACTGTCCAATTTTTGTTTTGCATACAACACCTGTTTTGCAGCTCATCTGTGAACAGTGCTTGCTTTCAGTTCTATGATGTATAAAAGAAATTGTGAAAGTTACATGCATAGTGTAAAAAACATCCCAAAGTTTTTTAATTATATTTTTGTAGATGAGGACTTCTAGGGAGGTGGGACTCTTTTCCCTCAGGAACATCTCTGACAAGCAGAATTGTTTATAGATTTGAGGTCAAACATTGACAGAGTAAGAAGCTATTTCTGCTGTGTATCAGAGAAGTTACAGATGTCTTATCCTTGGAAGTGTTCAAGACCAGGTTGGATGGGGCTTTAAGGAATGTAGTCTGGTGGAAGATGTCACTGCCTGTGTCAGAGGAGTTGAACTAGATTGTCTTTAAGAGGCCCCTTCCAACTCAAACTTTTATGTGATTGTGTGATTCTGTAAGTATCTTGTGAGATGAGTCCCTGTCACATGCTATTCCTGAATTGTCCTTAAATATGATCTGAAATAGCAGCACTTCCTAGAAACGAGCAATGACTCCCAGCTAGGGAAATCACTGGCAATTAAACAGTCTTTACTGTGGCACACCAGTGCCTCAAGCGTGTGGCATGGCATTGTTTTATTTCTTGACGAGATTTAAATGTATCAAACCCGTAAATTGTCTTCAACTTTTACAATAATTTAAGAGGACAGATTAGCAAGGCCCAGGGTGAAATTTCGTACCAAAATTAAAAGGAAGGAGGATCTGGCTCAGCACCAGGACAGTCACATAAGGTTTGAGGAAGGGGTCCAGTTGCAATACTCCTTACGTGTGAACGAATGAGCTGTTGGTATATTTAGGAGAGGGTCCTTGAACAAGGGGGAACTTGAAAGGGGAAACCTGAATCTGATTTTAGCCACATCAAAGCTGCATACAATAAAGAGTAACCAGACAAGATTTTACCTAATATTGGTATAAAAAGAATAAAATCTTCTCAAATCTCAGTAAGTTTCAGAAAGTGAAAGAGCTGTTTCTCATTTGGATTTACCCGTGGCTTCTACAGTAACACCCCTGAGGGCATTTGTTCATTTGTCCTTCTGGAATACTTCTCCCATCTGTGTTTTTCCTGCTCCATTTCTGGCTGTGTGCATGTACAGCAAGCCATCTACACTGTGGTATGTGACACACATTAATACGTATAGATAGCCTTCTGCTTCTGACCTTACAAACTGTCCACTTCAGCATTGTCATTCTATGAAATGTCCAACTGCAGTCCAAGAAATGCATTTTAAATGTGAATGCAAACATTTCTATTACTGATAACACTAGCGCAGCATTTTTTGCTTTGCTGGGATTAGGACCTTGATAGTTAAAGTTGCATTGGAGTAATGACACTCCAAGGTTGTGTCCTTTACAGACATGGCAAAGGAAGGGGAGGCCTTTGCTATGTCTTTGCTGATAAAATTAAGAAGGATTATTCCTTGTGTTTGGTAAGATTATATTAAAAGTGGAAGAATATATTTGTGGCCCATAAATATGTTAGGACACAGAAACTGGGAGAAAATATTGCAGATATTCATGCTGAAAGTCATATTTTAGAAAACAATCTGAAATCTGATAATGATGTAAATAAATGCCTCTCTCCTCAGTGAGCAACCATCTTCTCACATGAATAGCTGCTTTTCAGCTAGGGACACCTTAAAAAATAAAATTAAAGTACTATGATCTGCAAAGAGAAACTCACAGGAAATTCCAGCTTAGAAGGCTGATTCTGAATATGCTCCACTGTGCTTCACTTTCATTCTCTGTAAAATGGGGATAATTTTATTGATCTGCCTACCTTTTAGCAATGCATTAAGAAGAACTTAAATGGTATCTTTACAGTCTTTTTGAGCGTTCTGATATACGCAGCTCTTACAATACAGCTTAGTAGCTGGGCTTCCCACCTTATTAAGTTCTCCCACAGGAGAGCTGTCCTGCTTTTCTTTATGGTTCTCTCATCTTCCCTTGCTAACTTCTAACTGGGCAACTGTGGTGAGCTGATGATGACTTCAGCACCTACCACTTGTTACCTGACCTGCCATAGCTAACCAAGTGCACTCTTTTTGCTCCAGGAGTTGGTTTAAGTTGTCACTCTGTACTTCGCAGTTGAGCCTACCTAGAGACACACCATTGGGGTGTGACTGCTGAAGGAGAAGTCACTCAGTAGGACCCTGTCACTTGATCGAGTCATGTCTTAGCCTAATAATAATGGAAGAGGGTGATCCTCTGATGAGAGCTGCCTGCCCCTCCAGCTGTGCCTGAGTTTCTTGGATATCATTGCATGATGCTTTCTTGAGGATGGATTTTCTGGGGTTGTTGTATCTCACTTCTGGTGACTTAAATAAGCGGAGGTCCTCGGACATCTCTGGTTCTCTTCACCACACAGTTCACATCTGTATCCGTTTTATATCTTTAGCAAGAGATTCAGAGTTGTTTCTCTAGTTTTGCACTTGCATAAAGTAACTTAGTGGCCTGTCCTTAAAGCTATCTGATGTTTTCACTAAACAGTTATTTTACAGCTAACTTTACACTGTATTGTACAGGTTCCATTGATATAATCTAAATTAATTGTTGAAATCAATGGGAACTTAATATGTTTTGGTTTGTATATTTGTTTTGGGAACCAACTTGCTTTTGAGTTTTATTAGAAACACTTCTACCTATTTTTATGAGCAAACTAGTCTGTGATTTGTGCTGTCTATGCTTCCCTTTCTCTTTCCATCCATCCTTCTCTCCATACTTACTTAATGGCTTTGAAACAGCTGATCAGTTTCAACAAAACTTATCAGAAACAAAGAGATCTAAAAAGGTGATTAAACTCCCAAATGCAATGAGAATCAGCAGACAGGCTGAGGAAAGCCACCCTTTTACTATCTGCACTGAGGAAAAAGAAGGAAAAGTCAGTCATAATCCAGCCTCTTTCTCTGGAGCAAGTAGGTCTATACTAGTCAATGTATGTGGTAAGGGATGCAGGGCAACTGGGATCATTCTAGTGAGGGTCAAAATGGACAACGCAGAATGGTTGATGATGAAGATAAAGAGGAGGAAGCAAGGTTTCTAGAGAGGGAAGATTGTAAGCCTTACAGTAAGGTAGATGTTTTCTGGCTGCCTATGATAGAGAGAGAGGAGATATGGTGAAGGAAATAGAGATGTGTTTTTCTTTTCTTTTTTTTTTTTTTTTACTTTTCCTGTTGCAATAATCCTATGACTCCAGCTTCATATGTTGCTGTTTGAAAATAAAGAAAAAGTTTGGGTTTAGTCTCAAGTTTTATCAGAAGTTTGTTTCAGATGTTCTAATACTTGCAAAAAGAATCTTCCAACAGCATGACTTTTTTCAGTCTAGTGGCTTATTGACTGACAAACTTTCTTATGACATCTGTTTGACATCTCATCCTAATATTAGTTTTACAGTCACATTCACATTTTAGGAAATCACTGTATTCTCAAGTCTGAGATGTCACAAGTGTCTCTTTCTGCAAGTACTTGCCCCAGAAATGTTAGCTAATATATTTTATCTAACATCAGCCCTCCTGTTGTGTTGTACTTCATAGTTGTCATCCAAAACTCGCTGCATTTTTATGAACATATCTTAATAAGGCACGTCCTGAAAGGCACCAGTATCCCTTTGTTTCTTCCTGAGACCACATGGGAGTAATGAGTGGTCATCTAGAGTACTAGGTATCAATAAATCAAGGAAAATTTCACAAGCATTACACAGTTATAACCATTCTACAGATGAGTTGTAGAAAGAAGGACAAAAAGACTGATATCTGTATCTATTTAACTCTCTGTTAAAATGTGAGGTGGAAACAAAGTGTGATGCAGGGCCCTGAGCTTGGCCCAGCATTTGTTTCATATGTTCTCAGCCACAGCAGACTGTTGCAGGTGACGACGGTGTACAGTGGCAAAACGTACAGGTGATATGTGACATGAAAAATGAGTTTGCAAATCCTCATCACCCAGTAAAGAAATGGTTGTTTCCTACCCTCAGCCTGTCTTACCTGTCTCTCTGTGTTTATTTCACCTAAGTTTGACTTAACGTGCATGATATAAGTAATCACGTGTGGCAAGCATATGTGGCAAGTGTGCATTTTCCCTATGTTGTTTTTTCCAGATTATTGGAACAATCCCACTGATGCCTAATCCAGTCCCCTCCAGCCAGGCGGCAGGTGGAGCTCAGGGACTTCAGGTGCAGCCAATAACTCCACAGTTACTGACCAATGCCCAGGGTCAAATCATCGCTACTGTCATCGGCAACCAGATACTCCCAGTGATCAATACCCAGGGAATAACACTATCGCCGCTCAAACCAGGCCAGCAGGTAAAGTGTCTGTAGCCTGAATGATTATCAAAGCAGACACCCAGAAATCTTCTACTTGTCAAGGACACTCTCATGGCCTCTCTAAAAGCCCCTAGTTTTTTATCATTTTTAATAACAAAAATTAATTTCTAGTGTATTACTGCATACTATATATGTAGTTATTTATAATGTCATGTTGTATAATTTACTTATACATTCAGGAATTATCCAGTTATTCTTTTTCTTTTGTTTTCAAGGTCAATATAGGGCCAACTGAGATATTTTCTGCAGTGAAAGTGTAATAGGATTATGGGACAGGGGAGACCCATCTGGCCTATGAAGTTCAGTACCTTAGTTAGTGGTCCTCTAGTAGACTGGGGCTTGAAATGATTTGGAACACGCAAGGAAAGAAAGGAAAAATACAAAATCCTGTTAGTCCTCCTCACTGAAAAATCAGATATGATTGTATATATTTGCATAGACAGAAAGTATTTTAAGGAAATTATTACTCAATGTAAGGCAGCATGTAGTTCACAGAACTAAGGATGGCTCCAAGTGACCGCACTGACCCAAAAGATTTCTGCTGTTCTTTTTATAGTATTCTTAAGCTAAATTCATTAGTTTTGCCTACATCTGTAGAGCAAGGAATTGTAGTCCCAGGTTTTTCTCTGAAAGAGACAAAATTGAGGATGGAAAATCCATCAAATGTGATTACCAAAGAAGTACTTATAAAAATGTCTGTCACTTAAATGTTCATCTTAGCATCTCTATTGCTGGTAGTACTTTATTGCCAGTCCTGCCTACACCTCTAAACACAGGTAACAGCTTCTTGTATGCTGTTGAAAATCCCAGGCCATCCCGAATTCCAAACCAATGATTTTATCTTTTTTATTTTTTTCAAATTTAGAAGTAGAGAATCGATGGATCTCTAAGGTGACTTTTTGTTTGTTTTGAAAATGTTCCACATCCAAATGGTTACATGCTTTTTTTCCCATCTTATCCTCCATGGTATCTAGCAGAGGCATTTTCCAAAGCACTTGTCATTTATCTAACTCTATTTTCTGCAATGGGAGCATACTTGCACTACTGACGAGTGCTTTTGCAATCGTTGCATGTATGCGGTTTCAAACAAAGTAGGATGGATGGGAGGGCAGGCTTTGGGTTCTCTACACAGGAAAGCTTGACAACGGAATAAGAAACTCAGTAGTTTACATTTGGTTTCCTGAGGGTGTGTGGGGTGGGGTATTTCTTTCTGAGTCAGTCCCCTGACTGATTTTTCCTTCCTTTATGAGGGAAGCTCTCAAAAATCATAGCAATCCTGAGATCCCATTTGAAGCACATACAATTTAGAAGTAAAGAGGAGGATAGAAGATCTGTATTATTGCCTGAGACATTTTCACCTGCAGAGCAACTCACCCTCTGAGTCACGCAACAAAGCAACTTCTTCCAGGCAACGTCTGCCAGTAGTGGCAGTGGGCAGAGAGGGGACAGAGATGTGACCATTTTCTGCACAGCTCGTGGCACTGGGCTCAGATAAAGGGACAAACTGCTGAAAGCTGCAGTTTGCTGACTGAGCAGGGGTGCAAGGCAGAAAGCTCTGTTTAGCCATATCATACCGTATTGTACTAATTCACCCAACCTCTGCACTCACGTGCAACTATCAGCTGGCAGCAATCATCAGTCTGCAGAGAACTGGTTATGTCCAAGAGCCAAAGATGTTCCCCATTATGCTGGTCTGCCCAACAGTGCTGTGGAGGCAGAAAACATTGTTTTGCCAATGCCAGTTCAACAGGGTTCACCCTCTGTGTGTTACACAGAGTCCTGAGGTCCCAGGGCTTGCAGGAAGGGCCACCAAATAACGTGATCTCCTTACTTTGGATCAGGTTCTCTTAGAGCTTGATCAAGATGGTATTATTTATTGGGGAGTGAAGAAAAAAAAGTAGTGCAAACACTATATGAAAAAACAGTACCTGTTATTATTTGTATAGGAATCACAGAATGTATGTATTTGTGCTCCCTCTACTGGCTCTTCTGGTTTTACTGAAGAAAGTCAGAGGAAATTTTACTGTGAGTATTTCAGTGGGAGCAGAAAAGAAGTATGAGGGATAGATTTACCTTAGGAATAATGCTGATGGACAGTGAAAAACAATTGAGCCAGTACTATACAAGCTGCTGTATCACTTGAAAAGTGAATAGATTTACACAAAGTTTAAGGAAACCGTGAATTTATTTTATTGCCGGGGTAAAGATTTAGACTAACTGCAGTGTTTGGCTAATGATGGTGTATTTAGACACATCTCATTTTCAGAAGAATTGAGTGAGTGCTTAAACCCAGAGGGCTCAGCAGGAATTCAAAATATTTTTGAAAATGGTGTCACATGGCATTTGGTGTCTTGTAACTTGATGAAAGAAGCATCAGAATGGGGAAAGATTACAACACAAGTTTGAGGAAAGTTTTTAGAATGTCATGGAGAAATAAATGCAGGAAATAAATAATGTAGTAAAAATGTTCCAGTTACAGAGGATCCTAGTTTAGCTTTCAACCAGTCAGTTCCTTGGAAACTAAGTACTGCAGGAGAAAAAGAGGTGATTGCAAGCAATGATAGTAAGCTGCTGCTTGTTAGCTGAGTCACAGTAATTGAACCTTTGTAAACTGCTCCAGTTGCTAAGTAATGCGTGCTAGTGTTTACTTTTGCCTGATGACTGAAGACTTAAATGTCTCAGATATTGGTTTTAGTCAGCTTTACTTAGGTAGACTAAATGTGTTATTTATTCATACAACTTTTTCAAACTTGACAGATTAAAACCTCAATGTCTCCTCATGGAAATTAGTTCATAGATTACTTACATGTACTGTAAAGTGGTGCTTCTTTTTCTGTGCTATAAATAAGTTGCTTTTTAGTGTACACAAGCAAGTCTGTTGTAATCCTATTGCTAGACTTTAAGTATAAATAGAAGGTTTTGATTTATGTTCTTTAAACTATTCACAGTAGGGATTGTTCCTCTTCAAATTACACTGAGTAGGTAAATCTTCAGGTTTTTTACTATTTTCCAAGATTTTGCTAATCTAAGAAGCAGTGTCTGTGCACACACCAAGAATTCTCCTAGAAATTGCAGTGGCTTTCTAAAGCAGGCAGCAGTTTGCACTCTGATTTTAGTCTATGTCCTTTTATCTCTGTTCATAAACTAGTTTTTCCTTGCCTTTAATACTTTTTACTGCCCATCTACCAAACACTTCAATTTCCACATTGATCTCTTCAAGATTTTTTGATCAGAATTGAATGCCATGGTCACAGCAAGGATTCATCACTGTTCTACAAATTAACATTATAATATTTTCAGCATTGTTTTCTTTCTTTATCTCAATACAGTCTAACATCTTGGTTTTTTCTCTCTCTGATCTCTGAGCAATTTTTTAAATAAGTAGATGTATCCACCATAATACATCTTTGCTTGCCCGATTGTTATCATGTGTGTCACTAAAATGGTTCCTTTTGATGTGAATCACTTTGCAATGATCTACTCTGTATTTCATCTGTTGTAATGCTCCCCTGGCATGTTGTAAACAGGATCTGTAAGTTATTCCTGGTATTCTGTACTAACTGAAGAAATTCATGTGTTCTTCCTGCTGGTTCAACTTCACTGTTGTTAACCATATTTTCTTACTTGTTGCTAAAACCGTTTAAAAATTAGGTGTAAATCCTTTGTTCTTTACTTGTAGCCTCCTTTCTTGAAAAGGAACGATTTATTCCCTAATTTTATGTTTCTTGTTTTATAAGCTCTTTGTGTACCATAATAGAAGAGTACCTTGTAACCTTAACTTCTGCATTTCCTCCATGCCTCTGAAGAGGGATTTTGTCAAAATGGAGGTTGTATGGCTAAATGCACATTGCTTTCAAGAACAACTGAGCTCGTTGTAACAACTTGTTATCATTGCCATTGACTATTATTAAGTATCAGATTCTTTCATATCTTTCATATCTTTCATAACTGTAACAACACAAAGTTAACACAGCAGAACTGGCAGAAGAACTTGAAATTGCAGACCTACAAAATTTAGGAAAGGATGCATCTTGCTTGACTTAAAGTAGTTATGTATTTGGTGTAAGCTAGTTAACTGGATCTCCTGCGTAGACATAGACAAGGAGACATATGTATGTCCAGTGAGCAACTCAATCTGTCAAAATAGAATAATTTTAGATATGTTGAATCTCTTATAGGTATCTTAAGGTATCTATTGTCTCCGTTGACATGAGAGGGGGCTAGGGTAGCTATTTTAGGATCATCAGTTAACTCTTAGGTTAGTGAAATTAGGTAAGAAGAATCCAGCTGCCAGTGATTACTGGGGTTCAAAACACATCCTTGTTTATGAATTCCCTAAACAACTTTCCTACTAATTTGTGTTTCCATAACTATTTGCTTGCCCATACAGAAGCACCGTCTACACATCCTATTGTTCTGCAGTGTATCTCATAAAGCAGTTCCCTTCTCACCGTTGCCTGGCTCTTTCCTTCTATATACTAGCTTCATTAAATCGGGTCTGTAGTCCCAGTTGTCCTCAGTCTTGTTTTATCTACACTGCCTGCCAGAACTTTTCATATTTCATTGTGTCTTATAGCACAATCACCTTTGGGTTTCTGCCAGCTCTAATACAGTGAAACAAGCTACTAGGCAGCATTTTCTTACATAGTCAGTTCCCCATCCTTGTTGTCACTGGCTATCGTGCTCCAGATCAACTGTTGAAAAGACACAGCTACCTCTTAGATGAACCTGTGGTGATCCTTGTGCAACTGCTTTCCAAATTTCATGCTAGACATTCTCTGTCTGCAATCTCAACCTGCCACGTACACCCTACCATCTTATTAACACAAGTCCATGCAATACCTTGCTATCCTCTCCCATTAAAATCCAACCAGCTCTCAGTAATTTTCTCTCTGCAATGCTCTCAGTGCTTTGGTGCTGTCTTGTTTTATTAGACATACACTCTTCTTCTCTGTGTTTCAGTCTAGTCACTAAAGTGTGCTGTCTCAATCCAACTTTGGTTTTGTTTTGGTTTTTATATGACTTTCAGTGATGAGGGTGACAATTTTTCTTTCTCCTTTCTCTTTTCCTTTACCATCATCATTACATAATTCTATTTCATCCATGGATAAATTAGTAGCTGGGCTTGACATTTTAGATTTTTGAAAGTCAAGATTACTAGACTATTTACTAATACAAAGCACTGCATCAGATTTTCCATGCCATAGCATGACACTTGATTTGTAACTTACATCTCTTCCTGACCAGTTTTCTTTGTGGCATCAGCACTTGTCAGAGAAGGATATCTCAAAAATGTCAATAACTGCACAAAACCACTGGGAATAGGAAGATACTGCTACACTACCTGTGTCACACTAAGCAACTGAGGCATAGAAGAGTAAAGCACTGCTCACTACAGGAATATTAGTGTTGCCTTTGAATTATGCAGTTACACATTTAAGACCATTATGGTAATATTAATATTCTATTTGCATTATTAATTATATTATGAATTATATTGTATATATGAATTGGTTTATAATTAATTATTAATGTATTGGTACTAATATTGCTGTAATAATGATATATCCTGTTATAATGTTATATCCTTCCTGAATTGGGTCAAAAAGATGACTAATGCACCTGATTTGCATATAAAATGATATCTCCTACAGAACTCTGGCTGTATCCTCAACCTCATTTAGCAAGTTGAAAGACCTTCAGTTACAGTGTTCTTTTGAAGCTAGTTGTGATTCCACAGAAAGGCTTTGAAAGAACTTAAATAGATGCTGTCAAAGTCCTACTCGCAGTTATGTCTACAGCACATCAGCACTTCTTTGCTGTAGTCCTCATTTTGAACCGAGTACGTGCACAGCCTCTCTGAACCTGAAGATCTTTTTTATGCTGGTTTCCAAATGTACATATTCTGTTGGTCTAAGCAGTGTGGATAGACACTTTTTGTACTATATGTACTATAATATATTATACTACAGTCAGAGAGATGTTTATTAAGTATCAAATAGCTTTCAAATTCAGATTCCTATATTCACTTACTTGAATTTATTTGAGTAAGCAAAATTAGGGGGATGGGGTACAGTATTTGTGAAATATTCTGGCAGAGTTGACTGAGAAACTGATTTGGCATGAAGGGTGTAGATATGTGTATTAACCTGTCCTCTCTGTTTGCTGGAAGCTTAAGGAAATGTCTTTAAAGTCCATGCCTGATCATGCAATATGAGTAGGTTTGAAGACAGACTTCATCTGCCATGGTGCTACCCTCAAATCAGCACACCAGTGCAGTGGCCTCAGCACACCACCACTATTTCTCATCGTAAAATGTATGACATTTTAGGAAATGTTTTAGTAAGTGTAAACAGGACTCCATTTACAGGAAAAATGGAAGCCTAAAAACACTTAGATTACTACTTCTGAAAGGCATTATTATGGAATTTCCAAGTGTTTGGGATTGTCTTTTTATATAAAGATATTTGTTTTTCAGCACTTTCCATGGACTTTAATTTTTAGAAGAGCTGACGTCCATATTTCCCAGGAAGAACTAGCTGACATCAGAAAAAATTGAAAATGGTTATTTGTCTCATTAAGAGGATTGTTTAAAATTTATTTCTTGCTCTTTGTACCACTCCTCTTCATTTAATCTCTTCTGCCCTTTTTGTTATACTTGTCTTTTTCACCTTTGTCTTCTCTAATCTGTTGTGTTTCCTCATCTCTCAGATTTCCTTTTCATAATAAAGTAGGACTGGAAAGGACCTGATCTAGTCCACCTTCTCCTCCTAGGCGGGATCAACTGTCCCTATATCATTCTTGACAGATATTTGTCTAACCTGTTCTTAAAAATCTTTGGTGAGGAAGTTATCTGACACCCCTAGGTAACCTAGGCCACTCTCCTTGGCATTCAAAAGGTCTCCCTGATGCCTGATCCTGGTCTCCCTTACTGCAATTTAAACTCATAACTTTCTTCTCCTTTCCATTAAGTCCTTATTTTGCCCTTGTCGTTTGTCCAGATTCTCTGTAAAACCAGGCAGCAGTTCTGTTGGGATACAGGGCAATATTCTGTCAAAATTTTTCTTTATTCCCCCTTAGTTTCTTTCTCTTTCCTTATCTTATGTAAAATATCTTGTTACTCTATCATTAATATGCAGTTTTCTGGATTCAGGAAACAACATCCCTGATCTTATAAGACCTTTAATACAGAACGCCAGTTAACCATCCCAAGCACGGGAATATCCTACATATATGATTTAAAAACAAAATTCAGTCTAACAGACCTAATTCATTCTTTGTCTCTGCAATTATCAGTCAACACTACCTTCACTGTTGACAGCAGCAAGTAAAGCTGATGTAAAAGAAATAAGATTCAGGCTCTTTGCAGTTTTCAGTTTATTCTTATAAAGTATCATGATGCACTTTACTCTTCTCATATTCACCTCATTCCTCAAGCTGTAGTGTGCATACACATATTCCTGCCAGATACTGATCAGTGTTGCATACAGTCATCATTCTGGCATGTCTACTATATGCACCTACACAGAATGGCACTTACAGAAACTGCTTCTGTAATTTCTGTGTCTCCTTCTGTCTTTGGATGGAAAATGCACAACAGTCATAAATATAATTCATATCATATGTACGTGTCCAAAATTGGGAAAAGTCAGCTATTGCAAGTTCAAATTGATTCTGTCATCCAGAATCTAATTCATAATCTAATCGTTGTCTCTCCTTAAGGCTATTTCTGGAGTGGAAATTATAGTGGATGAAAAGAGAGAAAGTATTTTAATACAATTTCATGACATAGATAACTATCATTGTTCTTTAAGCGGGACATTTACAGCTTAACCATCATGTCTGTAAATCAGAGGGGGTGCTGGAAATTATGTAGGGAGTTAAAAATGGAATCCTCCCCAGTCTCTGGTCAAGCCTTAAAGTGACTCTTCAGCCTCTTCAACCCAATTGCTGGCTTCTCCCTCACAAGCAGTGAGTCATTAACCAACAATCTGTAAATATCCCTTATATATTGCTTTTGCACCTAAGGTTACTGTGTAGGAATACTAGCCACATTCCTTTTTGCCCAGCTACATTTTGAGAATTTCTATATTTGTTTAAAGATTTCTGGACTTTCAACAAGAAAACTGCCAAGCTTCTGGGTATCCCAGTTATTTCAAAAATATATTTGCAAATGCATTGTACAATACATTTACAGAGAATCAAATATCTCCTAGACTCAACCATCACACTGTGCATGTGCTCTGACTGTGTGCATTCCTTGCATGCACAACTGGAGAATGCAGAATGCCTTCTCATTCTGGAGTTTCCTGGAAGCTTCAAATTTGTTGTGCACATGCTCAGCAGTTCAGCTGTTCAGGGACTTTATGTGTAGCATGGCTGGAAAATGCTGGATTTGCCATCTGCCTAGTAAAACTGATGGGAAATTGTTTAGAATTATAAAAAGAATATGGGAGGAAGGTCAAGGTTCAAGGCATTATCCAGTCCACTCTGTTGTTCTCAGGAGGAGTAACTATTTTTAGCTGATTTGCTCTTAAGTGTTCTCATAGAAAACCCACAGATTCCACCATCAATCTATGCCAGTGCTTCACTGCCATGTTAGACAGCTTTTCCTAGAAACTAATTTGAACTTTCCGGGTTACTATGTCTCATTCTCTCCAGTATAAAATGTAAGACAGAATAATTATCTTCTCTTTTCATTAGCTCTGCCTGTATTTAAAGTAGGCATCATATTCCACTTGGTCTTCCCTTCTTTAGATTTGACATGGCCAGTTCATGCCAGGTGTCTTCATAAGCCTCAGGAAACTCCCAAGCATTCAGCCACTCTAATTATTCTCCTCTGGCTGGTCCAGATTTTTCTGAAGTCTGGCATCTAGCTGTGGACGTGGCATTCCCCTCTGCAGAGGTCTCTCCAGTGCTTAGTGGAAAAGATGCACCTCACATGCACTGCAAACACCACTCCCACTCACACAGCTTGGTACGGGAACTGTCTTCACTTTTGTAAGACCCCAGGATTGCAGCTGGCATGTTTGAACTGGCAGGAACATTTTGATTCCTAATCCTTACATCTAGCCTGTCAAAATTCCCTCCCAGCACGTTATCGGCATGTAAATTTACTGATTATATTCTCTGCTCCATCACGCAGGTCATTAAGAAAATGTTGAGTAGTGCAGAATGAGGACAGAAGCACCATGCATGCACATTTCCATTTCCACAGACATCTATCCTCTCAGTTTTGTTTTCCAGCTACTTTTGCATTCATTCTGCAGCAATTTCTATGTTTCCTTAGGTTTTAAAGAATGTCATACAAGGGAGTGTTGAGACACTTGTAAAGTCAAACCACCTACTGCTTTTTCCCTGTCTGCAAGGCCAATTACTCTGTCTTAGAGGGAGATCAGATTGGTTTGACACAGTTTATTCCTAACAATCCATGTTCTCTGTTGCTACCTTGTTTTCTTGTGGGTGCTTACAAATTGTTTGATTATTTTTTCAGTACTTTTCCACGGTTGAAGTTTAGTGGACTGGACTATAATTTTGCAGATCTTTCTCTTTAAAGATAGCTGCTGCATTTGCTCCTCCATCCTCATAGATAAGTACTAACATCTTTAAGACTGTTCCACATAGTGTGAAAGCATCTAACTCATCTAAATACAGTACTTATCTTCCCTCGCCTAGGCTGAAATCTTTAGTTTTGCCAGAGATTCTCTCAGACAACAGACCCAGACCCCAAATGCCTGCTTGCTTCTGAAAGCTGCAGTCTGGATGTGATGTGGGTATAATGGATGGGCAGAGTCCATTTCTGCAGTGTTCAGAGGAGGCCAGCACTCCTAGGGGGATGTTTCCCTAGGAGAAGTTGTTATAAAAGTAGATATTCTGAGTTGGGAATTGTCTGAAGATAAAATCCCATCCTTAGAGAAATTTTTTTAAGATGCCCAGTGCTTGCATGAGTCTGAAATCTGAAAGCCTTTCAATCAGCTTCTCAACTATTATGATAAAGTGCCAGTTATATTTTTTAAAATGTGATTGATCCAAAACCAAAAATCCTTGAGATAATAAAATGCTTTTGTTTGCTGATCCCTAAGGAAATCAGAATAGGCTAAAACTGGCCAGATTGTAATTATTAATATTAATAATATTAATTATTTTAATAATGGTATTAATTATTATTAATAATTGTCATTATTATTAAAGGATAAATCGAAGTTTCTTGCTTCATTTTCTGTTTCATCATTCCATGTGGAAGGTAGAAAAAGAAGTTGTAATTTTTTCCATTCTTAAACAGACTGTAACAGGAATACTGTCATTAAAATAGCTCATACATATTCCACAGAAATGTGTCATCTTGAATGTGAACAGATTCCTTGATCTACAATGCTATACAATTTGTTGTCTACTTAGCATCAGTCATTTCTGTGTTCTGGGAGCGTAATACACATAATTTGACTGTTACTAATGAATGTATCTCCTTTTCTAAAGTCATTTGTTCAGTTAGATATCAAAAGAGAAAAACTCATACTCCTTAACATTCAAGAAATAGATTTGAATTGCTAACTTCAAGCAAGACCAAACAGGCCATTATCTTTTCCACTTTTAGAAAATGCAGGTAACAACTCTTGCTGAAAAGTAAAGCCTTTTAGGATATTTTTATGATCTTTTTTGATCACTACCAAGGATCAACATAAAATAAATATATAATAAGTAGCGGTCACCAGAGTACATCAGAACTGTATTACTGTATTCTTATGCTCTGAAAGGGCTTTACTGCACTACTAGCTTCCAATTCAGAACTGTAAGGTCCATTGTGTACCTTCATTCTGTAGAGAGACTGACCTTGGATTTTCTGGGAGTTTTATGTGAAAATCAGTACCAGAGAATGTTCCTAGTTTTCAATCCCACATGAAAGCATATTATAGGCAGAATGGATTAAGGGTTCTTTCTTTTCCTCGAGTGAACAACCAAAGACTATGCTCTTGTAAATTTGTAAAAAAAAATTTTAGAAAATCAGATTCATGTATCACAGTGTATCATTTGCATTTACCATACTCACTAGACTTTTTAAGTGTGTCTTAC
Organism: Pachyramphus minor; assembly: GCA_013397135.1. NCBI lineage: Eukaryota > Metazoa > Chordata > Aves > Passeriformes > Tyrannidae > Pachyramphus > Pachyramphus minor. The sequence continues at coordinate 305,158 of VYXB01006641.1, forward strand.
TGGATACAGTCCTGATGTGAGTGGGGATCAAAAGTTTCCCTATGAGTTTTAGTCAAGGATAATTCATCCATTGAGAAATAAATTTCCATCACTTTTGTTTGTTTGATAGATCTGATGTCATAAAACAAATTATTAGTTCCCGTAGGAAAGGGATTTTGCCCTGGTTTATGTCCTCTTCCCCATTCCCACTCTTCTTGGCCCTAGTCCTGCAGTATGAAAGGCTGTCTCTGAAACAATGCTGATTTATATGAGAATCTATGTAGGGAATGAAAGTCTAACAATGAATCAGAAAAAAGGTAAGCTCATATATTTAATAAATCAGAATGCTGCTGTGGTCTCATCACCAATTTCAAAAACTGTATTTAACTTCTAATTAGATTTAGTATCCTGTTAAACTGAGTGAAAATTGAAAGACAACATTCAAAGCAACTCAGATTGCTCCTGCTGTAAAACCGTCACCCAAATAAAGCCCATGGTGTTTAATGGCCCTATATGATTTTTTCCCCAGAAGCAGATGGGTGAGATGGTGCACTGAAGGTGTTCTATTACTGTTTCACTTTCTAAATACCTATTTTTACATTTTAACATATAGCTCCATCAGCCCTCCCAGACGCAAGTGGGACAAGCAGCCTCACAATCCAATCTCCTGCATTTGGCTCACAGTCAAGCATCTATGTCTCAAAGCCCAGTGCGTCAGGCTTCCTCTTCTTCCTCCTCATCCTCCTCCTCTTCAGCTTTGAGTGTTGGCCAGTTAGTCAGCAGTAAGTATTGCTTCTTGGCTCTCCTTAATTCTCCCCTCTGTTTGTCCTCCTCACTGCTGAGTTTCCTGATCTGCTCTCCCTCCTTTTGTTTTTTTTAAATGTAGTAGATTGTATATTGCTAAGTAGAGTGACTCTCACCAGTAAGAACTACTAAATGCTGTTGTGGATGGGGCTTAAGGTAAACATGCCTTGAGAAATTGTAATCAATGCTGAAAATGGTCACAAAAATGGTCGTGGAAATGGTAGCAGCCATAATTGAGTCATGAGGGCAATTCTTATAACTGAAATGTAGTTTATGGTTTTTTGAAATTAAAAGGTTTGGAATTAGTCAATATCATGAATTACATTTCTCCGAATTTGGTGGGCAAACAGATCCTCCTACTTTTGGTTAAGCTGCTTGGTTTTTTGCTTAGTTCATCTAGTGAACTATTTTACAAAACCTCATGCAACACAAATCTAGACTAAGAGACTTTCTGGCCAGGATAAGCTTACACAATTTAAACAAGAATGAACTGCAACATGTGGGAGAGAAGAAAGAAGCATGCTGCTGTGAAACTGAGTTTTAATGTTAGCTGACCTGAACAGCCCGTTCTTGCAGATCACATAGATCAGGGTCTTTGCTATTAGCTTATCAGCCCTAACTCTGGTCTTTACATAGCAAAAACAACGGGTTGAGAGCATACATATGAAGCATTAACAATTTTTGCACATCTGCAAAAATCCAAATTATTTGGATGACCTTCATCAGTGATGCTTCATATACATACTTCAAGTAAACAAACACTGTAGCTCATGCCATATTGTTAATGTAAAATTAAGCTTATGAAGGGCTTGGAGAAACTGTCATGCAAGAAAATATGTGAAAAAATCTTGGTTAGATTATTTCAGAAATTGTTTACATGGGGAAGTATCTAGTGGAGCTATAGTGGTGAAATGATGCTGATATGACTCCCAGTGTGAATACTTTTATTCTGTAATAAAAATATCTGCATATAGCTACAGTTATAATTACAGTTATATAAATATACTGCTATTGCTCTGTCAGTAAATTTTCTCATGTAGATATGCTTGTAGGATAAGAGGCTTCATGTGAAAAATACATAAAGTTTACCCCTTATCTGTGTGGGAAAATTGAGTAAAATAGCTGATGTGAAATAAGTTATTTTTCAATGGCTAGTCCAGAATGTCTCCTCTTGTGGACATTCTTACTTAAAAAAAAAGCAACATGGAAGAAACCCTTTTACGTTTGCAGAATAAGCCCATCAAAATTTAGGAGATGCTAGAAAAATAATAATTGTATGCAATTCCTCTTAGAACTTGTAGTTTATTAGAACAAGATTTTGTTGTGATTAAAATCATGCAATCATGATTTTTTTTCTCATCCTTCTTTCAGTGCATTCCCAATGGAATTGTCTTAGGAATGCATCAGAATTACTAATGCAACAGGCTGTTGTCCCGAGATTTGTTCCTTGTCTGCTTCACTAAACTGTTCCCCAGTTTGCATAACATTTGAGGTAGGGAGCTGTAGAAGGGTGAAGGATGGTCTTGCCTCAGGCAATAGTGGCCTAAAGAGCTGAAGCTTTCTGTCTGCGATGCAATTCCAGTGAAACGACAGGCAAATCACTTAAAAGAGATTTTTCACAAGTGCTCCCTCAATATCCAGCTTGAGACTCTGGACTTTAATTTACAGAAGAACCTGTACTCACAGTTGCAATTTTAAGTGCACTTTCACTGTGGAACTGTATCAAGAACCTTTTAAAGACAGTCTAAAACACCATTTCCTACCTGACCTAGACTGGGTGCCCAAAAATGCTTGTTCCCTTAATATCTGTCCACTTCTCTGTGAATGAGAAGGGGAAGACCCTCATCTTGTAGAAACACAATAAAATAAATTAAGATTTAAAAAACCCCAGAAGAGCTCAAGAGGAGATGTCTTTAGTGAAGGGCTTTAATAGGGGTCTGAGGCCACATACTGAACAAGTAAAAAGGCAATACATCAGTTCAACTGTAATGAAGGACAATTCATCCTGTGCACTGGACAGGGCACATGAAAATGCACTGGTAGTCCAGGGCTCAAAATCTATGCTACACTGTGTTGTGAGCTGCTGTAACTCCAGAATTTTGTAGCTTCTGAGTGTTTATTTCTGCAACTCTAAGGATGTTCTTTTACCTTTGTTTTTTTGCTTGGATAAATTTCAAGGTTGTTACAAAAGGAAAACAGTAACGTAAATCAGTCATATGGTGAGATAATGCCTATGTTTGTAGCTGGAAATAAGAGATCTTCTGTGGGATGGATGGAAAAGCTGATAGTTCTGTTATCATCTTGATGGTCCTGCTCTAAAAGGAATAAGATACATGCTGTGCTTATGGATTTGGCTGAGAGCAGAGGAGTATGAGGCACAGGAATATCTATATATCAAGGGTTGGACTTGATGATCTTGCAGGTCTTTTCCAACCCAGTTGATTCTATGATTCCCACACTCCCTAGAAGCCATCACAGGAGTATGGGAAATGATCACCAAGAAGAACAGTGAGTCAGTCTCTCTGTCTTTACTGTTGTCCTTCACAAAGCAGACCAGAGCCACAACCATAACAGACTTTTCATCCTATCAGACCGAGGAAGGTGTTGCACTTGGACATTAACTCACTGGGATTCAGAGTCTTAAGAGCATTCCAAAGGAAGATTGGGATCTCCTGAAAAAAAAAACATAATAGATAATTATGCATAAATAAAAACTTCTGGAGTTGTTTTGAATTTACGCTTCCAGCTTCATCCAGTCCCTAGCCATTCAGGACCAACAGAAGGAGTAGGATGAGAGGCAGATCAACTCACTTCTGCCATTTACATAGCATTCTCACACAGACAGAAGCAAACCAGCCATCTCAAGGATCCATGATGTCTGTCCAGCATACCCTTGAAAGCACATATCCAAGCACAAACTGGAGCTAACACTGCCTGTGTAAGCCTGCTTGAGCTGCCACAGTGATGGTGATGGTGTTCCAGGGCACAGAAGAGCTACCTACTGCTTTTTAGTAATGTGAAACGAGCCTACAAGAAAGAGAAAAATATGATCAGTTCAGTAAGAAAAGATCAAACAATCTGGATAATGAAATATGAAAACTCAGACAGGATCCTTCATAGCTTTTTGTTGTCTCTAATAAACCAGTGATACTTTTTGGACAAATCGTATTAAACGATCTTCATTAATTTGAAAATTGTTTCATGTAACTGAAAAGTCAGTTGCATACAACTGTGACTGCACATGGGGAAACAAATAGACAGAAAGTCATTCCTGTTTTGCTTCTTTGTAGAATCTACTCAGCTTCTGGACACAGATCCCTAAAGGGCAGGAGCACCTCTTTGTCAAGGCTGTGGCCCATAATTAAACAAAGCCTTCTTAGCTTCACAGCTCCCACCCCGGCTGCAGAGCTTTGTATACCAGGCCTGCAATTTAAAAGCAGTGTCTAAAACTCCATTCAAAGTCTTTTAGTGTGATGAGGTGGGCAATGGGTCAGTGGTTCTGAAAGAAATTCATAGGCACGAGGGCAGCAAGAAACAACTTACGGCCTCCTTTGATTGCTTTGTCCCTCCTGAGGTAGGAATATTGTTGCTTCCTTTTCCTCATTCCTTCCAAAGCTGCAGTCCAGACCTCCAGAAGAGGTCCTGGAGTTGCGTACCTTGGCAGAGATTGTCCATATTCCAGAAATTGTTGCTAAATATAGCAAAGTTCATGTAAAACTAGGCACATTCAGCCAGCTTCTTTGGTTAATTGAAGTGCATAGAGTAATATAACTTCAGTAAATAATTATTTGGGGCAAGATTTTGCACAGTGACTGTAAAGAGAGTAACTCTTTTACAAGAGGTTGCCTCATAGCAGAGAAATTACTAAAGTACAATGAGAAACTATTAAGAACTGGTCTTTAATAACTTTAGTGTTCTATGTTCTTTGTTTTTATTCCTTTTGCTTTTCATACTAGTAATATTTCTTTATGATTTTGTATTTTTTAATATGTGTCTGAAGTTTAAAAAGGTGCATTTCCTTACTTTTTGTTTTTAATTTCCCTTTCTTTTTTAATTCCTGTCCTTGTTTTTGCCCTGGATTGTGGTCTTTTTAATAGTTTTTCCTCTTTATCTCATCATCATCCCTTCATCCTTAACCAGCAACAAGTGCTGGTCATTTTAAAGACAAAAAAAATATTATTATTTCCAAATAAAGGATGTTTAAAAGAAGTTCTACCTGAGCAAGATGAATCTATTCAAGGTTCATCTTTACTCTTCTTGTTTCTACTGTATGATTTCTTCATATTGTCTAATCCTGTCTCTATTCTCTTTTGTCTTCTTTGTTGTTTCTTCTTTCAATTCTACATCATTATTCTTCCCTTTTTTAATTTTATTTTCCTATTCTGAAATGCATCCCTCTGCTCATTTCTTTAACTTTTCCACCATATGTTCTCTTTGTGGAAATCACTAGTTTCCCCTCGTTCAGAGACTTGTGTTTCCATGAAGTTCCTTTCTTCCTTCCAAATTCATTTTACTGTCATCTGTTACTATAAAATTAAAATGCCTCCCATAAACAAATTATTCTTCTTTTTTTCCCCCGAGCTCCAGTGCATTTTCCATTATCAATGTTTTGTCCTGCCTTTCTTATCCAATTTACTTTCAATTGGACCTCTTCTGCCAGCTATTTCTCCTCCTGTCTGACTGGGGAAATCATCCCCCTGTAATCCCTCCCGTGGCAGAACCCTGTGCAACAGAAATATACTTTCTCCTTCAGGGTGCACTGATTTCTCTGCAGCAGCTCTTTCCCCTAACTATTAAAATAACAGCATATTTTCACTCACCAACAAACTCATGTGGGATTTTCAGAAGAATTCAAGATTGGGAGAAGTATTCCCTTCAGTAGAAAAAAAAAAGGATTTCAGTGCAGGAGAGCCTGTGGATTTTATTTCTTCAACTCTCCTCACCTACCTTCACCATCCACCAGGACAACTGGTGGAATTTTATCTGTCTTCCTTTTTGTTATATATACACACATCCCCTGAAATGGTCCCAGACAGCTCTCTTACCTTTCTCCAGTACCCAGTAGTTTCAACAGCCATTGTTTCCTCATGCAATAATGTAAACTTGGAGTCTTGACATGCTGTTACTGCAGATTCCAGCCACTCAATAGAATTGGAATTTTCTATATTCCTGTTGGCACCGGGCTTCCTTCCCTGGAATATTCACTTAATGTAAGAAGCAACTGTTTATTTACTGTCTTCAATAAGCCACTCTTTCTAAAATATGAAGTGCACTATATGCACAACTGTTCTGAGAGTTCAGAATGTGCTAAAACAAAGCACATTATCTATTTGCATATATTTATGTATGTACATATATTAGTTCACAGAGTCCAAGACTATGTATTGATGGTATTTTAATGGCAATAGAGTAAAACAGACCTATTCCATTATATATTAATGTCAAGTAGGTCTTCATAGGTCTTCATAGCACTATTTGTGTTTTATGGAGGTGATTACTTTATAAACCTGAGTGGCCGCTGTCATAGCACTGTCTACTTAAAAGCAAATGATATGCACCCTAGCTTTATACTGAATGAGTGCATGAGTGTACAGGTGAGCTCAAGCACATCAGTGAGAACAGGAGAGATGATTCTGAGTGTGGAGCATTGTCAAAACTAGGTTCAGCCTACGTGCATATTTACCTGTGGTCCCTGGTTGCATACACAAGAATATTAAAAATACTATTGCTGTGTGTGCTTCTTACACTCAAGAAACATGTAGTTACAGGCTGAATTTATATATCAGAAAACCCTTTTCCCTCTGTCTATTTTTGGACAAAACGATTTTTTTGTAGGATGTTTCCATCATAAGGAAATTTTACACCAGGCTTATAAACCCCTGAAAATAAAAGCTTTATTACTGTAATGCTGATGAGCTCTCAGCTGTGTCCATACTAGCAGGAACCACTCTTATATAGGGTTTAGATTAGTAATGTAGTCTAGTGCTGTCCTTGGACAACTGCTTGCATTTACAGAAATTGAGGGGTTATTGTGCTGCAAACTTTTCACCTCAAAGTCTGAGGAATGAGGTGAAGAACAATAAAGATGTCTCACCAGGAGAATGGCTTCACTACATGCAGGCTTGCACAACACTTTGAAATCTCCCACCTTCCCAGTCCCATGCTGTCTCTGACTTGGTGAACACTTTCATTTAGTCAGGGATCAGTAGCTTGGGAGGGGGGAGAAAGTTCCATTCTCCAACTGTTGTGTCATTTCCCTTGATAAGTCCTAAATTGACTGAGTTATCCAGCTCCAAAGGAGCTTTCCTGTGGTAGACATGCTTTATTATGTGCCCTTTGAGGGACAAAGGCTTCTGTGTCAGTAAACTGCTATAGAGAGGAAGGACAGATTTATTCTCACAGCATCATAAGTATTATCTTCTGAGGGGCTAATGTAAAAGTAAAAAACTGTGCAGCATTACCATCCAAATCCAATGTTGCTGCTCCTTGATTATCAACCTGATGGGAGGCAGAATGAAAAGCTCGAAAGGCTGCTTCTCAGAAGGGCATATTTTAAAAGATGATTTTTAAATCAAATGAGTTGTAAAGGCAGCATTTTGATTGGGTTTGTTCATTTGCTGGGTTATTTTGGATGTTCAGCGGGCAGTTTGTGTTGGGTATTGTGGAAAATGGTTGTGAATCTCCTTATTTGGCATTAATTTTAGAAAAGGCAGAAAGTCTTGATTTCAAGTTAAAAATCCAAGCAGTTCATACATATATTTAAGCCCTCCCCACAAACTGGAAATAAATATATTAACACCAGCCTTCTTTTTCTATCTGATAAGAAGGGAAAACAGGGAACATGATTCCTCGACCCAGGGAAGATTTTGCAAGGCTTAATGGGCAGTGAAGAGCCCAGGCACCCCCTCGCTCTGAGGCCATTTTCAGAAGTTCAGTAACAGCACGTTCTTGAAAAACTTCCATCAGCACCTGCAAACAGTGCGGCCTAGTTAGCATTTTAGCAATCTGAACATGCTTCATAACACACATTACAAGGCAAGTCTGTTTCCATTTGGGGAAGAATAGAAAGGGATAAGTATTAAAAAAATTGAACTTGAACATCTCTACAATGAAAGCTGGTGTAAGCCTATCCCACTGATATGTGATGCAAAGAATTGATATGATTAAAAAAATATCTCAACAGATCCTCAAACAGCCACTGGAGAGGTGGATGGGGTTAACCTGGAAGAAATCCGAGAATTTGCCAAAGCCTTTAAAATCCGGCGCCTGTCCCTTGGCCTGACACAGACTCAAGTTGGCCAAGCCCTAAGCGCCACCGAAGGCCCAGCCTATAGCCAGTCTGCCATCTGCAGGTAACAAGTTACATCATAAACTCTCCTTTCCTCCCTTTGTTCTTAATAATTATTCAGCTTATTGCAAGGAGCATGTTTGTATTCCAGTCTCCTGTCTTTACAGTTTATTATTTAATCTGAGATTTAAATTAGCCAATAATGTTAACTGGCAGATAAAATGTTCTTATTGTGTAACCCTAGAGTAACTTTGGTCTTTTATTTTTATCTCCTTCTTTTTTAAACAAGTAAGAAACAATGTTCCTGGCACTCAGACTTAATTCCGTAGATGAGCTGGAGACCCTGCTGATGCTGGATAAGCACCAGCTGACCCTCTTCATACTGTGCTATTTTCTACAGATAGGGTTACTGAACAAATATTTCATGGCTGCATCCCTGCTAAGTTAAAACCTATATTACTGTGGTTAGCACTTCACATAGAGGATGTTAATGATGATTTACCTAGGCAACACAGAAGGGAAAAAAATAGCCTTCCTGCTATCTTGCAAACCAGCAGCTATTCATCTTTTATCACCCAAATGTTTACTAAAAAACAGACAAACCCATGCATGCAAAACAGAAGCAGAAATCTGTCCTAATCATAAGAAATCATAAGAAATCATAATACAGTCTCGACAGAGTTAAAGCAAATGCCTTATATGCATGTATGTGTGTTAAAGTAATCCCATGTTTATGCATGAGGTAACAAACACACTTAGGTAACAGCTTTTTCCTCTTGGGCAATGCCTTATAGTCCTTCTCCATCAGTGAAAGCCAAGAAACCAACTCTAAGCTCATTTAAGTGGATTTCGTTCTTGGTGATCCATGAAATGCTCTGTCTTTTTATCTGCTCTTTATACTTTTAATGTATTCCCCACGGAACGGAAGTGTACTTTTCCTGCAGTTAAAGACTAAGGTTATAAATAACATCAGTATGGGGTAGTGAGCTTGCAGCTCACATTTTGCTCAATGATTTTCCATAAAACCCATTGATTGTTGTTAAATACAAAAAGCTCCATAGGATCCTCTCACTTCTATGGTCTCCCCTACTGTTTTTTCTTATAAGATACCTCCCTGTAGAAAATAACCTTTATTCAGTCTATACAAGGATACTACTGCTGGGAAATTTGTTTCAAGACTTGTATATCGTTACACCAAACATGTACTGCAGTATCAACACTAACAAGCAGTGCCAATGATATGAATGCTATTGTTCCCTATTACTAAGGTTTGATTTTATTTTTTTTTTTTCTTCCTTGTGGTCAATAGATAAAGAATGCCTAAAATGGGTGGAGTTTTAGCAACTGACAATTTTTTGTAGCCTTAAGTTGCTGTTTAATATACTATACTTTAAAGGGACACGTTGCAGTTTCCTTTGCTTTGTTTAGTTTTCTGTCTTCTCATTTCATTCATCCTTTCTCACACCTTGAGAGAACACTGGGGATGGTAAGACGTTTTACAGGGGGATCCTTAGAGGGGCAAATTTTTCAGAACATAAAGAATGGGTGCACAAGCCGGTCCCAAATACTTGCAAGGTTACAGGTTTTTTTAATTTCCTTTGCCTGCCCAGATGGATACCACTTCAGAGTGTAATAACATGCTATGACTGTGCATTTTTTTTGTTAAGCACCAAGACAAATTGTGTTGAAGAACAAGTATGTGTTCCTCAGAAATAGTAGATTTAGTTTTTCTTTTAATGGTACCAAAGGAGATTCAGTATGAACTCCAGGTTAATGGAAGAGGCAGTAGGGCAAGCGAGTTGAACAACCAACTCAAAGACAAAAGTAGAGTCTCCTGGTGGCCTGTGCAGGTCATATTAGCAATATATCACCTTGATATGTTCTGCATGCAAATAACAGTGTTTTCTTTAACTTGAGACAATACATTTGAAAACACACTCTTCAGCCTGAAATATCACTGGACACCAAGGAATAACACCTGGTAGTCAATAACACATTAGGATGTCAGGCACCAGTTAAAAATTCTTTGGAGTGTTATTATCTGAAATTATTCCTTGTCTTTTTCTTTGTTTGTGAGAAATGCTTTGTTTCTTGCTGGAATATTTTCTGCTGCCTCCACATGCTGAATAGTGACACTAAAAGTTACCAACTCCAGTCACTGAGTTTCTTTGCACAAAGGCACTGACTCAGTTGGTCTCATCTCCAGAACATGCTGTGCTTAGTAGTGGTGGTGGTGGTGTTTCAGCATCAGCTGGGCTGGAGAGCAGAGAAGCATCATGCAATAATTGTTGCCTTTCTGCAAAATTAAATACTGCAACATGCGAAGTGGACAGAGCAAAGCGGAGAAATACAAATGGGTGGCACCAGAAGGCTTGGGTTAAGATTTTTTAATGTGTAGCAAAAGAGGATGAACTCAGTAAATGAAAGAAACAATTACCTGTAAGACTTGAAATGTGAACTCAGCTCTTCTGCTTGTTTTTGAAAGGATTAAAGCTTTGTGTGGCTGCTTTTCCAGATGTTTTATAATACTTGTAAAATCTGGTTTGGCAAAAGACTTTTGATGGCAAAATGATATATAGGAGACCTCATTTACAGGAAATGATATCATTCTGGTACGGTTTGCAGAAATCCCACAATAAACTCAGCTTGGTGCCACAGCATATTAGTGGACTATTATGCTGGGTTTCATCTGGAAAACATGAGTCCATCTTTGCACATTGTGGGGGCAGTCAAGATAATTGCAAAGTGTCCAGCTGTTTCAGCTGAACACCACCGTGGCTATGGGAATCTTTTTCCAGCCCAGAAAAGGGATATAGCATTAACTTACAAACAGTGAAAATTGCTGAAAAAATGGAAAGGAAACCTGATATTCAGAGGCTAGTGGCTGCTATTGGCTTGTATTATTAAAGCTGTGGTGTTTGGACAACACAGGATGGGAGGGAAAACAAAAGGATTAATCACGAAGATAAGATTATAAAAAGCAATTGCCTTTGATATCATTTCCTGTAATTAGACTTAGTCTTAAGGGTTGTGAAGATCATCAGAAATATGAAAATGTGACTCTTAACCTAAATTATTTAGTGTACTTAGAATTTTGTTGTAGTGCTCATTGTGTGTTAGCTTAAATATCTAGTTTTTTATATATATACTTATAGATATACCTATCTGACAGTTTTCATAATCCATTGTAAATTACCTCTGCCAGTCAATTAGTCAGGCAGGCAGGAAGTCCCAACCTGGCAGAGCATCAGTGTAAGACTCTTCTTTCTCAATTTTCCCTCAGACACACCATCCTGAGAAGCCACTTTTTCCTACCACAGGAAGCCCAAGAGAACACTATAGCTAGCAGTCTGACAGCCAAACTGAACCCTGGCCTTTTGTATCCTGCCAGGTTTGAAAAGCTGGACATCACCCCTAAAAGTGCCCAGAAGATAAAGCCGGTGCTTGAGCGGTGGATGGCTGAGGCTGAGGCCCGCCATCGAGCAGGTATGCAGAACCTTACCGAGTTTATTGGAAGTGAACCATCCAAAAAGCGCAAGAGGCGTACCTCATTCACGCCACAAGCCCTTGAAATCTTGAATGCCCACTTTGAGAAGAACACACATCCTTCTGGGCAAGAAATGACAGAGATTGCAGAGAAACTGAACTATGACCGGGAAGTAGTTAGAGTGTGGTTCTGCAATAAGAGGCAAGCACTGAAGAACACAATTAAACGTTTGAAACAACATGAGCCTGCTACAGCAGTTCCTATGGAGCCTTTAACAGACTCTCTGGAAGAAAATTCCTAAAAACAAAACAAAGCAAAACAAAATAAAATCACACAGAAAATAAAACTGCACCAACTGAAACGCAACCATTTGAACTCTGTGAAAATACCTATTCATCACCGTTGTAAGTAAAAGACTGAGAAAACTACAAGAAGGACAGAACAGTTTATAAATGTTCATGGGTTTTCCTATTTAAAAAAAAAACACAACACTTAGTGTGTGTGTGTCGTAGAATTAGTTCCCCAAAAAAAGAAAAAGCCAGTTTTTTTAAATGGACTTAAAGTAAACCAAATAACTGCTTACTTTTTTTCTGTATATTATGAAAATATGAACACATTTTAAGGAAAAACAAAACAAACAAAAAAAAAAAAAAGAAAAAAACTTTTATCTGTTTAAAAGAGAATACAAGCCTGCCACCTGGAGGAGTGATTGTAGCCTTTCAGGTATCAAGTGCTGATTCACTATGAAAACTATTAACCAAAGTCAGAAACACGGCATTGCAAACTAGATTGTTAGTCTACTCTTTTATGAGTGTAAAATTGTGTTATGAATTTTTACATTTGTATTTTGCAAAGAGAAAACGAACAGGATTAGTGTTTTTCTCATTCTTGTTTGCACCCCTGCAGGTGTGTACAAACAGGTGTTAAAGCCATTCCATAGCAGTCACCTCCTTTTCTTTTAGTCCAGAGTTTTGCAATCTCCTAGTGTTTGGGTGCCAAAAATAACTTCTTTTTATTGTGATTTGTGGGGTTTGGTGTTTCTCTTCTAAGGATGTGTGTCTTGGTTTTCATTTTTCTTTTTTATTTTTTGGTTCTGATTCTATTTACTGCTTCCTCCCTTCCAGTTCATTCTCCACCCCTTCCCCAAATACACATAACCCAGTACTGTTTGAAAACTTTTATATTGATACAGTGAAATGTAACAGAGAAGCAAGAAGGATTAGGATTATATCTGATGGACTGTCAGCCCACATTGAACATTGTGCTTTTTGTCGAATGTGTGGCTTGGGATTTCTCTGTCCCTTGGCTGTGAATCTGGAGAGGTTACCAAAACTCATTTTGTAGTATAAATATAAACTGCACACTTGGTTTGGTACTTCATCTATATTATGGTTCCATTTGAAGCAATTTTTCTCCAAAGTCTGCTAGCCCAAGAAATTTCTTGAGACTCTGATGAAAACAAATTGACAGGCCAAGAAGCGGTGAAGAAGTTTTGATTGTTAGATCACTATGGACGGTTTCAATGGTAATGCTTTGTTCCTTTTGCCTTTTTTTGTGCTATCCTGTTAACTTCTTCAGTAAGAAGATGTGTTTCTGCAGGTGTTTGCTGTGGCCACTGGCTAGCCTAAGCAACTGGGATATAGAGAAACCCAGTGAATATCCCTTGCTAATGTTAAGTGGGTCACCTGCAATATGTAGGTGAACTGATTTTCCTTTAAAGGCAGTTTATCTCTGTGGCTTCCTTTTTCATTGGACAAACATCACTAAAATACTGTGATCATTGGACCTACAAGTATACCAAGGCTTAGGTCGAGATAAAAGTGTTGCAGATTCTTGATGGAGTATGGGCTGACCTGTGAGGGTTGTCTGCAATTTTCATCTTTGGCTGAGTTCTGCTCCAGCCTTTGGAGTTGAGCCCTGTTAGAGTGAAAGCTGCATCTTGATCAGGTCTTCCCAAAAGAAAACATCAGGGATTTGGTTCAGCTTACTGTAGAAATGGTAAAATTCTGTTTGTATAACTCCTGATTGCAGTCCTTGACCTTAGAATGGTTTTACTGGATTCTGGTCTCTCCAGGTTGTTGATCTACCTGGGATGTTGAAGGAAGTTCCTGAAGTGCTGGAGTCTTCAAATAATACCTCTTTTATTAACAGAGTTTTCTGGAGCTCAAGAACTCCAAAACTTACTGAAAGAAACAGACTTTCATTGATTTCAATAGGCTTTGAATCTTGCCCTCACTATTTCATTAATGGGATTTGCCTTGTAGAGTGTGGTATTTGCTGCATGGCTGGGGGAGTTTTAAGGTTTCAGAGAACCATCATCTGGGCCAGAAACTACTTCTAAATGTGAGCACTCTCAAAGGTCAGGGTTGGAGAGCACTGACAATCCAGTACTCCAGAATGGGCTCACGTCCAGCAAATGCATTTTAGCCTTTAAGCTTCAGCAGGGTATGTTTAAGAATATTTTCAGTATAGCTTTTATGAGGAGGAGAGTGAGGATTGTTATTGATGCTTTTTCAACTGTTGATATATAAATAACTGCTGGGGGGAAAAACACCTCAGTAACCACAGGCAAATTGTGAGGGACAACGAAGACGCTTTACCCAAGCTGAGCATGTAAAGTAAAGAGAGTCTCATGGCTACATCTGCTCCTCTGAGGTTTTTTTTGCCCTCTGTCTCCAAAGATACCTATATCCACAGAAATATCTCTGTTATCTATATCAAACAGCCCTAAATTTGTGGCCACCTGTTAATTTACATAACAATCAAATCACCAACCAGAAGCCAACAGGGAAGCAGGGAAAAACAGATCATTTTTGGAAGCAGACACTTCTGAAATCCTCCCCGCGTCTCCAGTACACTCCTAATTGCCCAGTCATTAATGCCACATATACGATTACCTATTCAGTCATCCTTAAGACCATACCCTCCCCCATTCCATCCCCATCAAGAGCCTGGGAACAAAACCATCAACCATTCTTTGCCTAAAAATGAAATTTCCAATTCTCCCAGGGACTGCTCTAAATTCTGTGAAGAAAAATCCCTCAAGAAGAAAAGTTAACTAAACAGCGTATGAAAGATACTAAATGTTTAAAAATATGCTGGCAGCAGTTACATAAGCTCTTTTCTGTTCCAAAGTACATATCAGAAGGATAAAAGTAGGACAGTATAAATGTAAAATAAATATAAATTGCCAGCTTGGAAGAAAAAATAATGTTCATCCCACAGTCTTAAAACCATTCATGTGCAGTGATTTTTTTTACAGTTTTCTAATTTTGTATTATGTTTTGTAAATTATTTATAAAGTATTGTAATGCTTCTTATATTAATTTTTCTATAAACAACTATTTGCAATGAGGCATAAATGGTGCCTGAACAGATTCTTAGGAAGATAAAGTATGTGTGAGTCATCTATCTTTGGAAGGCCATAAATATTTTGTTTTATTTTGTTAACTAACAACATTTCTCATTTCCATTTGTAAAGAATTTTCATGTACTGACAACATTTGAATACCTTTTAAATTTGCATGTGACTAAAGGATAGATTGCTACCAGCAAATGAAACAAAAGTCTTTTCAGTCATATGTGGTTTAATGGTTTTCCAATTTATTGATAATTGATTTTTTTAAAATATATGTATAAATATTATTTGAAAATTGAACTAAGGGTTCACTTGCTGTTCTGATTTTGTCTGTTTATGTTTTTCACTAAAAAGCTATTTTGGACAGTTGAAGAAATCAAATGCATTCAAATGGTTCCAATTTCTTTATGTTACTACCGAAAAAGAAAAAAAAAGCCAAAAAAGAAAAGAAAAGAAAAAAAAATAAAAAGAGAGAACAAGGAAGCAAAAAGGAGCTAGGAAGGAACAAGTAGAGGCGTATCAAAGAACTCAAGCTATAACCAAAAAGAAATATGTAAAATGCCTTTGCTCGTCTTCTCAATGCTGGACCAAAGCTCAATGTATGTAGGTATATGCACATTGTATAGATATGGCTAAATGTTGCTGACAATCTTGCAATACTAAACTGTTACTATTTAAAAAAAAAATACAAAAATAAAACTGTTCATCAGTGTTTTACCTCAGCACTCTACTTGTACCCAGTTATTGACCAACATTCAAGTAAGAAGATAAGAGAGGAAATTTATTTCCACATCAATGTTTGACTGTAAAATCTGTTTGGAAAACATTTTGTAATGAGCTTTTCGTCACGTGGTTTGCTTGTTTCCAACTTGAGATTATGTGGGGCACATTTGTTTATTTATTGTTAAAAAGTGATATTATTTATTATTATTTATTATTATTATTATTGTTATTATTATTTTTGTCCTATGTGCTATAAACTACAGAATGGTCACCAGGGTCACTTATGAAGCACTGCAAAGAGATCTGTTTTTCCATGCATGGAGCATGCAGCAGGAAAGATGGCAGTACAAAATGGACTGTATTGTGTTGTTAAAAAATACGAATAAATGCAAAAGGAGTTGATATGGGGGACTTGTGACCAAGAAAACAAACTGGATATTTAGAAGCTCCTTACTACTCTGACTTTGAAACCAAAGCTGATTTATCTGCACAGGTTGCTTAACATGAAAAAAAAAACAAACAAAAAAACCACAAAAAACAAACAAACAAAAAAAAAACTGACAAAAACTGTACTTAATCTAGAGCAATATCTGTATGGTCAGTAAAGCTGCACTTTGTGTATTTCTTAACAGCTTCAGATCTGTCACTTTTAATTTGTACCATAAAAAATAAAGAATTGTTTGACATGAAAAATAAGCCCCTTTCATGTGTTTGTCTTAAATCTCATGCATTATTTACATTATCCGAGCTCATGTAATTTCACATCAGTTCAATACAAAAATAGTTAAATGCTTGAAAGAAAGGAAGAAAGAAAATCCATTTGCACTGTGAGGCATAACTTTATCTGCAAAACTAAACACTGTTTCTCTACGCAGAGCGGGTGCATGCATTGGTGATGTCTTATTTTCTCTACAGGGATGGAGAGTAGAGGATCTACCTCTGGAATATTCTGGAATCACTCAGGTGAGTGTGTGTTATCCCCAGGCCAAACGGAGCAAAGCACAGATGGACGTGAAGGCCAGAAATAGTGTATCTCCCCGTGCTTCTGCAGTTCCATAACAAAGTCCTGGTAAGTGATAGAAGGGGAGTGTGTTAGCAAGACTGGGTCAGCCATTCAAATGATTTCTCTTGCATTTTTGCAGAGCTCATGAAGTTCATTGCTCATTTCTTTCTGTAATTAGATATTAGGTCACAGAAATGCCTCTTTTTCAGGCTACTTGCTTTGTGTCATACTGAATTCTGTCTAAATACACGATTCTGAAAAATCAGCACATTTTGAGAAATGAATTAGTTGTATCATAAAGTTGTTTGGGAAAAAAAAGCCTATAAATAAAAGCTCTGACAATCTCAGAATATTGTATTTGAGATTTGGGAACAAAACCTTTACAAAGATTTTTTCCTTTGATTTTGTTAAATATTGTTTTACATTTCCAATATCATGTGTTAAATAAACAAAAACTAAACCAAAAGATTTGTTTGCATAGAAAACAAAGGAAGACCTGGAATATTTATTTATTCTCATTTTTTTCCAGATTGGAATTTTCCTTTTCCATACATTTTTTCTCTATTTTATGGGATGTATCAGAAAGAGGAAGAAAAGACAGCTTTCTTGTAGATATGTCAATAGAGGCTTCATAAACAAGGCAGATATGGAAGAGGTATAGCATTTTGTTAGACCAGTTATTACATGTGGAAAAAAGTAGACAAGTTTTTAAGGGTCCAAATCCTCCTTTGGTCTGAAGCAAAAGCAGCTGAATCTGAAGGTAAACAGAAGCTGGGAACGAAGAGAAAGGAGAAGTCATTTCTTAGTACTACCTACACTGCCATTTTGTTTTTTGTATTATGGGCTAACCCATCACGGGTCTGCTTCATTACAAAAGTAGTGACTACAGGTTTCCACATACCAGCTACTCATAGGGAGTGTCAACACAGTTAATGCCCAAGAGGGATGCCTTGGGACTGCATAGTCTTTACATGTACCCACTGGTGAATACCTGCTCCACAGCACACATGGTGTTTAGCCTAGCACACCCTAGACCTGTAGGGGCACCAAAATTGCATCAGCTCCTCTAGGCACCATGTCTCCATACCATGGTCTAGCAGCCATACTTCAAGCCCATAATTCATCTACTTGTACGATCCAAGGGCGTGAAGAATGATTCTTTGTGCTTTCATATCAACTGCTAAAAGATGAATTAGTCTTTTCATTCAATAGTGATAAATCAACAAGGAAACATTGGTTAGAGGTTTTTTTCCCCCTACCCTACTTAAAAATGCAAAACTTCCTCTTTTGATCATATTATAGGTGTTTTAGCTGCCTCGTAGGTAACTGACCTTACCTAACCATTACAGATCCAAATAACCTGGATCTATTTTGTTGCAAGAAATGGTGACTTTGCAAATTGAATCATGTTCCCACTGATCACTGAAACCTCAAAACTGATCCCACCTTGTAGTCAGTGAGTGTTGACTATAAGACTTCACACCCCTCCCCCCCTTACTGACTGCTTAAAAATCAGATTTCTGGAAATGGCTATTTCAGAGCACCTTAAGTGCAATATAAAGGACAAAAAGCTTTAGGAGCACAATGCTTTCCATTCCTCCCTGTTGCACTTCTAGCAAAAAAAGCCTCCGCCCCCACCTCCCCAAAAAAAGAACATGTGCCCTGCCCTTCCCTTAAGACAGGTGTGATGGGAGGAGAGGTGGCACTAAGGTCAGAGAACAACACAGAAGTTGTACAATAGTTGTTTTTATACAGCCTATTCCCCTGTGCAGATGCTTTAGGACTGATCACAGCCTAAATCTATAGCTATGAGAAAAGCTTATAGTACTACCAGGGCTTTGATAAGCAAAGACTCTCTTCTACGGACTTAAACTTCAATTAAACAAGCACTTAAGAAGCAAAACAGGCTTATCAAGAGGGAGGGTTCTCTTGTGGTTTGCTTTTTAATCTGAGAATTCAGGTTTAATATGAATCTCTCCTATATGAGATTGTGAAATGCTTGGAAATAATAGATAATTAAAGACTTGGAAATTTTTTTCCTTTTCTCTCCCTGTGCTCAACAGACCTGTAGATTGGGTTTTTCTCTGACTCACAGTCCTTTACTGTTGTATTTTGCCACACTATGGACAGACAACATTGGCCCAGACTGAGAAGAGAGTCACCATGTAGACCACCAGCAGTAAACGTTTTTCAATCTAGATCCCAATTGCCCTGGTTTCTCTAAAATGCCAGCAGCAGCCTTGTATAATCACCAAAGCAGCTGCAGGGAGGACATGTAAGCATTTCATCTAATAGTGAGTCTTTAATTTTATTGGTCACTGAACTTGTATTACTGCATGATCAGTGGCCTCCTGTCAAAACACTTCTCAGCCCAAGAGCTGTGTGAGGCACACTCAGTGTGGGTGGGTCTTGGGTCAGGCCACAAACTCACACACGAAATCAAGGGGCAGCAAAAAATGGCTTTGGAGGTACCAAGACCGTGGTAGGGACTACGTGAGTGGGACAGCCCTAAAAGAACACAAGATTCTGTTCCTGTGGTGTAGCAGCTTAAAATTGGGGGCCAGCCTCCATCAGCACAGCATCAACAAGCTTGTCAGGTATAGACTCACTCCCTTCTTTTCAGACATCACGTAATGTTGGTGTTCAGCTAATGACCTCCTGGTGTTCAGTGAGCAAAATTCCATGCTCCATCCAATCTATCCATCAGTACTATCGAGAGGAATATCTCAAACCCTGTATGTTCTCTGTCAGTGATGGTCCCAGAATAGTTCCTTAAATGATTACAGGATCCCGAGGGTCTTAGAAGACAGCAAGATGGTGACAATGCACAAATCTCTCATGTCATGTCCTCATAAACTCTTGATACTTTTCTCTAAAACATATTAACTTGTCTTGTAACTATAAACTAAAATGAAAAGAAGACAAAGCTATGAAGATCCTTTAATTTCTTTCTGCAAAGAGGGCACTATGGTGTTTTTTACCATTTTTCCTCCATCCTTTTGACATTTCCAGCTCAGTTATATGTTCTTAAACAGAGGAGCATAAAACTTTCTCCAAAATTACTCCTCAATTCATTCAGGTTAAAAGCAGGTGAAGAGAAACGGCTGTTTCTTGAAGAGCAGCAGCTAATTTCAGTTACGTCAGTATTTCTAGTTGTGGAATCTAAAAGTATTAATCTTGCAAGTTCATAGTGTACATAACTTAATTTGCCCAACTAGTGTTACTGATATTTTGATTCACAGATATATTTAGTGACGTGTGTAAGTCTTCACAGGATTGGATCTACCCAAGGCATTTCTGAATTGATATTCATATTTGTCACTTTTTCTAGCTCATCCATCAGCAAATCTTTATATGTCCTTTATTATTTTTGAAACACAAACAACTCAAAGGGGATTGCATCTCAACAGAAAAGGTATGTGCATGTTCCTTATAAAGTCAATAGAGCTCTTGGTTCTGGCTTAGCAGCTGACTGCCAAAAACGCTGATGAAGATAGAGGGAAGCAGGATAAATGCAAGAGCATGAGGTATTAAATGTTTTTAAAATACTCTGTGCTGTTTCACTGCGTTTAATATCCTTCTTTCTGGAGGCACCCTAACAAATTCATATACTAACCACTAATAAAGAGAACTTAAAACAGCATCATTTGTGTCTGTGATATAACTAATCCCAAGCATGTGCATCAGCAACTGAACTCTAAGACTTATCTGCTAGTCTGGGAAATCAAAACTCACCAGGTGGTCTGTACATCCAGAGTGAAGAACACAAAGAGCAGGGATCAAAAGTTCACACTGGGATACGCACTTTATAGGTCATGATACCAACAAAGAAATTATTCACCAGGCAATATGTTATAAAGACCACAGCTGAAAGTGACAAAATCAAATTTATTTGTAAAACAAAACAAACACACAAAAACCCCCACAAAATGAAACAAAGAAAGAGGAAGAAGTGAAAAAAAAAGACAGAATTGACAGAATATGTCTCTTCGCTTCCTAAGATATGAGAGAACAGCCATACACAGTAATGAAAGCCTATCAATTGCTTGGTATCAGCTGAGCCTACATTCACTGTACATCAAGCTTGTAAGTCTGTATTATTTACAATACACTTTCCTCTGCTGTGGTGAAAAGTATGGTATCAAAAGCAGGTCCTGTGGCCCCAGATATCAGCTGAAGATGAAAATATGACAAGTTACATTTATGTCTGGAAATGGCTTGAATTTCAGAATTGAAATCTGACTGTTCTAAACAAGTTAACGTTTTTCGAAATATAATGTTGAGCCTAAGACTATTTTACTAGAGTAATAGGAATAATTTCCCTAAAGCTAATTTAAATATTCTTTGATATCTAATCATTCATGGTTTTTAGAGGGCAGGAAGGTAATGTCCATTTTCAAAGAATCACATGGTATGGTTATTCTCTGTTTGATTACGGACAGCTCAATTTTTTCTATTTCAATTATATGTAATTTTTTAATATATAAAAATGATTGTGCCTATATGCAAAGCCAGCATCTCCAGCTTAGTCCAGTCATGTCTCAGATAAGCAATCTGCATGTTTTAAAATGTTTACATAGCCATGTTAGCTTGGAATTATAAAGAAACAATTAATTGCATGCTTCCTTCTTTATCTACTATTTTGATCTCAATGCTTTAAAGCATTGACCAGTTTCAAATTAATATGACATGAAGTAAACTTTGCAGGCATGCATTTCAATTATGATAAATGGGTACAACTCTTTTCCCACAACAACAGGTACGTAGGCCTTGACTTCCTATAAAACTGTTCCTTACTGTAGAGAGGTACTGGCTTTAAAAGAAAGCAGTCTGTCACTTCAATTTCCAATACAGTAGATATATTGTAATTTAGGATTTAAAAATTTCTAGCTGAAAAAACATTCCATTCCTATTGCACTGGGAAGGTATTTAAAATGAAGAAAGAGAGTAAAATAGCCTCCTCATAGAAACTGTTTATGGGGTATCATATTAGAAAGTCTGTTTTTCTGGATCAGGGTTTATATCAGAAGATTGGCCTGCTTGTGAACACAGAAGAGAAGTAAACACAACTTTTCATTCACTAATTTAACAAAATCTGCAGCAAGTTTAAGGCCATCCCTATTTGCTTCTATCATCAAGATTTTGCACACTGGAAACAGCCTATTTAAACTGGGGGAAGATGTTCAAGTGTATAGTGTACTTAAGTTTACCTTAAGCAGCTTTCTTGCTTAGCTGCTGGGCTGTTGGTTCCAGACCTGTACAGGATTTGAAGACTTCTTTCCAATGTTTTCCTCTTTTCTGAATGCTCATCTGCTTTCAGTGAAGCTCTGAAGCTCACTGCCTTCAGCACCTGTGCAGTAAAATGGGTTAGAGGAGTCCAGCAAAGTCTATATCCAGTTCAGTTTGTTGGAATGAAGGTTGATCATGCTTGGCAGTGAGGCTTATTGCTCTCTCCAAGCCCCGCACCCAGATAATCAATATGTATTTTTTCCCCCTTTGCTTGGTCAGTCCTGGTGATTCTCCTTCAGGCTTTTCAGTGTTTTGGCCATTGCTTTCCTTTGCCTTTAATGCTTACAGCACAGCCCAAACATAATCAAAGAATAAATGTAACTGTCAGGTGCAATTTACAGTCTTCCCTAACGGCCTCATATTCAGATCAACTAGGAAAAAAATTTCAAAAGATGATGATCCAGAATTTTCTCTTGGCATAGGCAAATGTACTCTGCAAATACCTGCAATAGCAGGATTGTCTGCTATGTCTCCTCCTCACCCCTATCCCCAAGTGCTGAAGAAGGCTGCCTCTTCAGATCTTCCAGCAGATACTCTCTTCCTCTTATTCACTATCTTATTTCAGTTGGGACAACCTCAATAAATATTTAGTTTTCAAATTTTTTAAGACTCACATCTCTATGACTGAAACAGGTTAAAGTGCAATCACACAAGTTGCTCCAATGGCAAAGATGCAAAAAGAAAGGAAAGGAAAAGGCTGAGCACAGAAATATTATGTATGAGCATGGATGGACCCAAAACCTCAACCCATCCAATCCCCACAAAAAGCAGATAACTATTCACTGCCTCAGAATTTCAACATGTCCTTTAGAGAGATTCACACCAACTCATGATTATACTCTGGATTTTCTGCTCACTTACTTCGTCTCAGTAAAATAGAATCTTTTTTTTTTTCTCCTTTGGCAACATGAAAAACATACCATGACTGTTCTGAAGCAGAACTATTTGTTTAATAACTGACTTGCTGAAAGAACCTCACAGACTTTCCTCTAAACAAGGGATTCTGTGAGGAAAAGGGTGGTGAAACGGGCTCTTGTTTTTAATATCAGTATTGAAGCAATTTAGCCTTTTTCTTTATTAATTTTTTTACCTGTATGACATGATCAAATCCCTCCTTTGCCCCTCAATCTCTTAAATTCTAATTTAAGATGACATTTTGGTGAAGAAGACGATTTAAAATTCATTACTTTTATTTCATAAGGTAAGATGGTCCTATACATAAGCATGCCTGAGTGGAGAGACAACTACTTTGTACAAAGGTGACCACCTCATACACTTCCTGCTACCATGCTGGGAGGAGGTTTATTACATATGTGAAGTATTAGACTGGTGGAAAAATCAAGACCTGTCTTCTTCATTGATGCACATACAGCAAGAGAGAAAAAAAATAACCAAGCTCTATACCCCTACATAAACCTTCTCCTTCCTCTTGAGAATTCTGACAGAGGGCAAGATACTACCAATGTTTAAGGTGATAGATAAGACCACATAAAAAGGACAAAATACCTCCTGATGGCTTCCTGGAAAACCCCAGCAGCTGGGGAGACATTCCCAGAAACTGATAGAAGGATTAAGAAGAAGAAAGGAGAGATAGGAAGATAACACATCCTGGCTGCCAGGAACTTGGGAAGTGGACCCTTGGGCCTATTTCATCTGTCTATCACCCCAAAATTAATTTATTGACTACAGCCACTCAAACTGCCTAAAGAAAAAAGGTATAAAAAGAGACTGGATCAAAGAAAAAATTGGGGAGAAATTCCATCACCTCTGCAGAGGTAACCGATGGGCTACCTTTTCTTTCTCCACTCTCTTGGGATGCCTTGGGGTGAGCGATTGTTTTATACATATATATATATATATACATATATATATATACTAATTTTACTTTTGCTTCACAATACTTTAAAGCTTTTAATTTTTTGTAAGTTGCTTTTGTTTTAGAGTACTTAAGTTTTCACTTTAAGTTTGTAAGTTGTTTTAAGCTACTTTAGAGTCTGTGCTTTGTAAGTGGCTTTGCTTTAGAGTTTTTGCTTGGGTTTTGTGGTTTTAATATTCTTTGTAAATTGCTTTGTCTTAGAGTGTGTGCTTATGCCCAGCCTTGTTGTTGCTACACAGTTTCAGTAAAATTGACAGGAACCCTACAAATTGTCACAAATTTGTATTAATAAATGTGTTATTTCATAAACTGTTAGAGTGTGTCCATTTTACATGCTGACAGTTTCATTGACAGCAAGATGACTCATAGGAGAAACTGGTTGAGGGGCTTCCCTATTGCTATTAAGTATTGTCCTGACATAACTGGTATCAAATATCCTGTCCATTTCAGTGAACCTGTTAAGTGAAGAGTCTCACCTAAGGAGATGCTAACAGACTGTTTGGGACACCCCTGATCTCCTGGGGGGTAACACCGATAGCAAAAACAAACAAACAAACAAAATTAATACAGGTTGGACAGACAGTTCTTCTTTTCTGTTTCTTTTAATGTGACACAATGTAACAACAATTTTCCAGTTACAGATACAACTCTGCCTTGAGCCTGACTCATCATCAACAATTCACCTCACACAGGACACCAAATGGTGTCCCTCATGTGAAAACAACTTGTAAACTAATAATAAGAGGAAGAGATATTTAATAATTGATAATGAAATGGAGTAAAATCAGTGACCTTGGCAGGAAACATTCTGCGTCTTATTAGCAATTGCCAGAGCCAGTCATCCATCCCCCTAAAATCCATTTCCTGAATGTGCTGCTTCTCCTGAATTTATACTGCTCTGGCATCAAACCATGAACATCACATTTCTTATGCTCACTGTCTTGCAGTTTAAATCCAGCAGACTTTGCTCCTCCTACCAACAACAGACTCTTTGTCTATTTTTCCTGCATACAGATATATATGCTTCTCTAAATTTTCACAGAACTCGATGTAGAAGTATTTGTGGGTTCAATGATTTTATTGATCTTGGTAGCCTCCAGTTGCATAGTGCCTGAGCACAAGTGGAGTTTATGGACTACTGGCATGAGGTATATATTTTAGAGTTCTCCTTAGAAGTTAGAGGAAAAATGAGAGCTGTATTATTCCTTCTACAGGTTTTATGGTAGAAAAATTGCGTTGTAGACAAGATTACTCAGTATGTTGTGCAAAAATCATTGCCAGGGACCAAAAAATCACCTCCTATACAGTGTTGTTGGCAGTACAACAAACATTCTACGTCAGGGTTTTTATAAGTAATATTAATCTTTCCTGCTGGAATTACCCACTATTAATGCATTGTCATGGTAAGGTTGTATGTTTAAGCCATTCAGAAGTCCTCCCATTTTAAATAAACTATTTTTCAAGTATATTCCAACCAAACCAATTGCAAATACATTTCCTTTCTGCATCTCCTAGAGGCTTAATAGGAGAATTCAGCCTTTTAGAAGAGATGAAAGATTAACTACATTTACCATGTATGTACATGTGTATCCATATTCACACAAATGCAAATGAGCACATACATGTTTATGTGAATATATGTTTTCCTGTGGTTTTATATATACACAAACGAATATGCCATAGATACAGATATAGGTGCACAAAGGTTTCAGTTGTGGCTATTGTAGACTCATTTGAATCCATTGCTGAACGAATGGTTGACCCACTTGGCCTCTGTCTAAAGAAATGCCTTGCTATGTTACTTTTGGCTTCAGTTGCATTTTGAAGCACTCACTCCGTAATTAGAGCTGGGGAGGCTCCAGGCTTCAGAAAAAGGAAGTCTAGTGCTAGTTCCCTGAACAAGAGCAGCCTGTTCCCCAAAATAAATCTTCCTAACAATTTTTCTTAATGTGTCTGGGTATTTTGAGGGCTCAGCAGCAGCAGGTTAACAGGTCAAGTATTTTTGATGATTTCATTCCTTATACCACACAGCTAAATATTTTGGGAGAGGGTTGTTTCTTTTCATCTTTTCATTCTGCACAAATGTGGATTGATCTTTTTTTTTTTTTCTTCTGCCATTGCCTGCAGCAAAGTGCAATGCACACATAAATTAACCATATAAAAGCCCAACAATTTTTTTCAAAGTGTTTTCTTACACATCCTCCTGGAAGAAAATCACAAAGATTTGTTGTCAGGGGTGTGAGGGATGTTGCAAGAGGAGAGGGGATAGGATATTTGTACACCTAGATTCTGAACAGTTTTAATTTAATAAAATTTCTTATGAGCAGCTGCAAGGAAGGAAGTGAGCAGGACAGAATTTGGATTCTCTGCTGTCAGACCATAAGTAATGTCAATGATAGGAAACAGTGAGTGAGATTTAACAAAAACTGGGAAAAAATATTTCTTTGCATATGTGTTGGAACTCATTAGTGACTTTTGTTTAATGACCTTTCTGTGTTTGCTTTCTGAAGACATTTGGGGATTTTTGCTTCCATCTTTATTGGCCAAGTCTAAAACTCAACCACTTACACTAAGTCTTCAGTGGCAGATGCACTATCTTCACTAGGTACTTTGAGAGATGTTACATAAAACACAAATAAAATAATTAGCAAAAATATCTCTCTGGGAAGTAAAAGAAGCCAGCTGCATACTCAGACTTCAAATTCAGGAGGGGACTGGTTTCCTCTCAAATGTGATGGAAGAGTACAGTTCAGTGGTGAACAGCAAGTTATGTTGTGAAATGGATGAAATTCAAGCATAAATTATCTTGTCAAGATAGTCTGTAACTACAGGAAATTACTCAAAGAAATCTTCACTGGTGTTGAACAATACAGGCTGATGGTTATTTTCCACTACCCAATACAATCTAAAATAATGGTGCTATTTACATGAAAGTACATAAATTACTCAGCTCTAGGAACACTGATGTTTTCCATCCAAAAAACGACAGGTTGTACAGAAGCATTAAAACTCTTTGTGTTTGCATTTTGGCAGGGCACCCCTGGAGAAAAGCCCTGTGTACTGTGCTCTCCATTTGCCTCCCAGAAGGGGAGATTGTGCTGCTACCCTTCCTCAAAAGCCTTTACCACAGCGTCCTTGCCACGTCTCCGAACAGGCGAGTACAGGGTACACCACTGCAGCACACACCAACCACCACCAGAGCACCAGCGACTGCAGCCCCCTCAGATCATCTTGAGGCATTTACAATTCCCCCCATCTTCCCAAGGGCAAAAGTCACTGTAATCTTGAGCCAGACAGCTCCTCTTGGCACCATGAATAACATTCAGATGAACACAAAGTGAGCTGGGATAGGTCTTCAGGGGCTGAATGTCTGACAAACTAAAGCATGCATCTACTGATTGTTAGTTCTAAGTAGACAATGTTTTAACATTTACAGGTAACTGAATGCTGCCATTTCCAATACATTTACAGTAAGAATCTCTCTCATCATTAATTCTACAGACTTCTATACATGTTAAAATGGTGTTATCTAGCAATTAGCATTTGTCTTGATAAGTAACATGGATGAGTGCATTAGCAAATACAGGGAAAACTGAAGGGGTAATTTTAAAGTCACTTTGCTGCAATTTCTGAGTATCAAAGAGGGTATTTCAAAAACCAGTAGCTGTCTCAGGAGGCATAGGTGGAGCGAGAATGGACCATCCTGGAGAAGATTTATAGGGCTGGCAAAACGGCAGGTGGGATCCAGGAGTCAGTGGGTTTTCTCCCTTCAAGGGAGAAAAATTCTGGCAAGATTTTCAGTGTGTATCAGTTTGATTTTAGGGTTTGTTTTCTCAAGGATATGAACCTGTGCAAAGACTGGTACTGGTAAGGTCCTAAGGGCACCAACTGACCTTGCTGTCCCTGTCCCTGCCTACATCTCAAGGAGCCCAGTCCAGGGCCATCAGTCCCTGTCTCCAGCTCCCCACAGGCCTGCCCTGGCACCAACCTGGCCTGACTCACTGGCTAATGTCCTGGCATGGCCTCAAATCTGTCTTGTCATCATGAACCTGCCAGACAATCTGGGCTGAACCCAGGTTCCCATGCTCCCTAAGCCTGCCCTGCTCACCTTTCTCAGGGATGATGGCATGAGTTCCTGGCCAGCAAATTCCCCTTTCAGTCTCTTAAGGAGCTGCTGCTCTGGCTGCCCTCTGAAAGGTGCTATGCAATGTTAGCTCTGCTTTGGAAGAAAGGCACCCTTGGAGAGAAGCAGTCTGCAAGTGTTTCACCTCGATCTTGGAGACTTTACAATCAGAGAAAGAAACCTTTGCTTCCACAGGCTTGTCATGGCTGCCTATTCAAAAAAATGCGACTATTGTTAGACTCAGGGACAGGACTGAGCAAGAAGGCTTAATAACGCACTACATACTGACAGAACAGTAAATTTGGAGTGCATATTCCCAGCCTATTGCAAATATGAAATCAAAACCATTAGCAAAGCCCTCTGTTGCAGAGGTCATGGGTAAACCCATAGCAGAAAGAACTGCAGCAGCTTAAGTTCTTGATTGCCCAACAGCTGATTCATACCACCTTTTTTGTTTGTTTTCTCTTTATGTTGTAGCCATAAAAAATAGTATTTCAGTAGTCAAATAGCCCATGACTGTGAGTTTGAATGTATGGTGAGCCTCTGAGAACTTACAGCTTCCAAAAATGACTCACTTCTACCCCCACCTCTACTGCCTCTGGTACCTTTTCAGTGCTTCACTCTGCTACCAGCCTAATGTTCACCTAATTGCAAGCTCAATTCACC
The DNA here is from genome assembly GCA_013397135.1 of Pachyramphus minor. Taxonomy (NCBI): domain Eukaryota; kingdom Metazoa; phylum Chordata; class Aves; order Passeriformes; family Tyrannidae; genus Pachyramphus; species Pachyramphus minor. The sequence goes on from VYXB01006641.1 coordinate 333,754, forward strand.
CAGCCCACTAGTCCAGGAGAAAACACAAGGGGTCAGTTTTCCTCTGAATTAGTAAATTAAATATGGCTAACTGTGCTATCAGAGAATCATCACAGCCAAAACAAAGCAGAGGGGAAATGGGACTACTCTCTTTTTGTAGTTGCAAACTGCTAGATAAGCTTCTATACATTGTCTAAGACGCATAAAGGTGCCAGACATACCACTGATACGACTAAGGTGTAAGTTCACATTATATACTTGTAAGAGCCTCCAACACAGGAGATGGAAAATAGGCAACTTTGGGCAATCAAATATTAAATGCCCCAATTAGCTCCACTAGATTTTAGTGCACTCTGAACTTTCAGTCATGCTAGGATGAAGCTAGTTCTATTCCACCTTTGCTGCCAGCTAAATGCCAGCCCCAAGTCAGCAGTGCTGATGACAAACAAGAACTTGGTACCTGCATTCTGAGCCCACAGCTGTGGCCTATTTAGTCAGGAGAAATGCTAGTTCTTACTCTGCAGAAAGGAGTCCTCAAGACAAGGGTATGACAATGGACTAGATAAATAAAAGAACAAAATGCAAGGTAGAAAGAGAAGAGCAGGGGAAGAAGACTGAACATTTACAGATATTTGGCAGCCTATTTCTGAAACTCTCTGTTTTGTTTACACTGTGAGAAAAAGTTAGTAATGTTAATTAGCAACCAGAGTTGCTAATAAGATATTTTGAATTACTAAGTATGTATAAGTTAAGACAAATTGTAACGTAATTGTAGGCTTTTGCCACACCACACCTTTACCAAACTAGCCATGAGCACTTGAGCTTTCCACACGCATTTTCTTTGTGTGCACCAAGTCATCAATTATTCCATTGTGACTATTCCTTTCAGATATGATACTCTGTCACAATTCTTGAGCAATGCTAGAACATCACAGTCCAATTCAGACTGTCACTTAGTTGCAAGTTGACCTAAACTCATTAAATAGATATTCTTGTAAATAAACAACTCACCTTTGTTGTGTCACAAAGTAAGAAAAGAAAATTGAAAGGATACATACAAAAAAGTGTACAATATTTTTTTTATCTTTTCTCCAACTGTCTATTGTCCCTTGTAAGGGATATGCCACATAGTATATCTTATGCTCTTTTTATCCTTATGTAGGGGTAATTAATAATAAATTAATTATATAGTTTATCAAATGCAACATCTGAAGTCAAAATGCAGATGTCTAACTGTGGCTTCTATCTGAAAGTGGAAAACCCTTGGTCCTTCACCACTCATTTCCCACGGAGTTGTTGGGGATTCAATGTGTTTTTAAAATGAGTTTAAAGTAGGGGTCCTAAATGTAACTTAATTTTTTAGCAGCATCTTGTTCCCCTTGTCATAAATGAATGGTGCCAGTTGAACATTCTAGGTGCTATATACAACACCCTCAATGAACACGTGACTGCTTGAAATAAAGAAAAATTAGACCACTGACTCTAGGGTGTCAGAATTTTGTCCAAATGTTAGTACTCTGCACAGGTACATTTCTACTTTTAGATCTGAAAAATGTAAGAAATCATCATGTAATACCTACTCCTGCCCATACTGCAAAGTGCACCAGAAGGAGGCTAAGGAATTTACAGAGCTAGTCATTCTGTTGAATAAGAAATGTATTTTACCTGTTAAGCTTGACTTTAAAGAGTTAGAGAAAATTTTGCTTTCTAACTGTTGATGGTATGGAGGACAAGGAATTATTATCAGTGTACTCTTGAGAATCAAGAGACTTCAATTCTGATATCAGCTCTGCTTGTAGTTGCAGCATTCCTTCTCTGTCAGGGACACAGAGCTTGTAGTGTTGCTCCTGAATTTACAAGAAAGAGATTTTGTCCACATGAAAGCATCATACACCATTGAGGCTGTCGTACAGCCCTCCTGTGGAAGTTACATCAGGGTTTTGTGTACAACACCTTACTCTGTGGAGACTTTAAGCACTACTGCCACCCTTGTCAACCAGAGAAACACAATAACTTGTGTGTGCTGGTACCACATGGCTGGAGTCCTGACACAAGCCTCTAGGCAAATGATGATACAAAGAAATAATAGTTGACAGGCAGCTTTTGAAAGATCACCCTTTAAGGGACAAGAAACCTATAGAAAACAGGAGGTCAAGTCCTGGACAGATATTTAAAATCCTATTAGTATTGTGATGGTTGAGGATATGATTGATTTTTGGGTTTATTAGTCCTCTTTCCATTAGCTTTTTAAGCAAAATGAAATCTAATCACAGTCAGTTACTAGAGCTTGGCTGACAGACTGTAACTTGTTAAGGCATGGTTGTGTGACGGTGTTCATCATTTGCCCATATTCTGTATCAAGAGCTGGTAGCCCTCATCTGGTCTCAAAAGCTTTATTAATGTAACTCAATTTGGCTCAGAAATCACTCTGGTCACTTCTTATCCCTACTGTGAGACATTATCTTCTTTCAGTTTAAGTTGGTAACTGACCAGCTGCATATAGGACACTACTTAAGCCATTTAAGTTTTCTCTTGAAGGATGAAAGATAAATTAGTTTAGAAGTAGTTTTGTTACACTGACACTAAGCAAATCACTACATTTTTCTGTGTATAAAAAGTTTAAGTACACTTGAAGAAATGTCAAGTTACAGTGGTTCAAAATCATATTGTCCTTCAATCAAGCCACAGCACCAGGCTGCATGCATGCTCTTGTAAAGTGAAACACAACAGCTTAAATCTCCCTTTGCTAGTTAACGTACAGATTAAACCTTCGTTAAAATGTAAACCACTATGTGTTTCCTAGAAGTCAGAGAGTGTCTGTGGTCAGTTGGCACTTCTCAGCTGATGGGGATAATTGGTTAAACCACTCACTCTTTCAAAGTGGTTTCACATGCTAAGTGCATTAACCATTTCCATATTTTAACCACTTGAAGGTTGAAAGGTATTTCAATTTTAAAATTTCTCAATGCTCTCATAAGCTTGATTCTTTTGCAGTCTGTCTAAAAGCAGTGGAATTCACCTTTTGGAACAGATGCACAAATGGATGTGTCTTTGATGTGTTTAGAGCTACAGAAGTTTGATGTTTTCAATTAAAACAAGTGCTATTTACTTCTATACTTACGGGTAATAGAGCACTTTTGACTTTTACAAAGTGCGTGTTATTAAAGCACTTTGCTAATGTACAAAGGCACTTTCATAAAACAAGGAAGAAAAGAAGCAATCCTCTTTCAAAATGTCTCTGGAAAATGAGATGAAAGTAGAAAAAAACTTTCAAGAAAAGAGTTCTTTAACAATAAGAGAGCTGTCTTCAACTGTTCTTGTGTATGATTTCAGTCATCATCTTTATGCCTAGAAGCACTTTTATAAACATTTGTATCAATTTAAACATATTCTATCACTCAAAACTTTTCACACAAGGATTCTTCACCCTAACCTTTTCGATGAGGCCAGAAAACACTTATCTTGTGGTTTCCAAGGTATTCCTGAAATAGTACAATGGAGAAATAATACGTTATTGTTAGTGTTCAGGAGCAACTATTACTGATTTATTACTTAATATCATTATTGAAACTGTATGTGGTCCTCTTATTTTTGTGTATCTGAGTTTATTTATTTTCAGCAAATATATCCTGTATATTCCTCTGGAATTGCATTTTCAGGCATTTAGGTCCTGATTCAGCCAGACACAGTCTTTTCTGAAGCCATTTTCTTCTACACTTCTTGGCCTCCTTTGAATTTAGCACTGATAATGAGAGAGGTCCATCAAAATTTGCACAGTCAGATCTGCAACTCATAACTATCAGGAATGATATGCCTAAAAATGTAATTATGATGTTATGTTTTTGTAGCCAAACTGAAGGGAAGACTGGGGTGTTTTTATCCCAACCTTTTCCTGTTAGGCCAAGAAAGGCTTTTTTATTTCTTCTATTGAAAGTAAAGTTGAAAAGCTGTTTTATAGAGGGGAAAAAATGATTTCCAACAAAATACCTCTCAAATTGTGAGTGTCTCTAAAATGACAGAGGAAAAAAAAGTATTATTCTTCAGGTCATATAACAATGTTTCCAGTAATGAAGCGTTTCTAATGGAGAAATCATCAGCCGAGATGTTGTTATTTTTCTGTAAAGATCTTTGTGCAAGATGCTTAAAATCTCTTCCATTTCATTTTCAGAATAAGGCAGAAGGACGGGCACTTTGTCCACTATCTCTTAAATATATGTAGTGCTTCTCATCTCTAAGAAAGGAGTTTTAACCTGGCAACGATGATTACACTGCACTATTTCGCTTCTGCAGTAGTAGCTTCAAAACCAAAAATGGCCCATCTTAGTTTTCTGTTAAAAAGCAGCATCTGATGGCTTTTTCTTCACATCTTGTCCCATCAATCTTTCTGTCTCTAAATGATTTCTCACTTTTCATTCTGTTGTCTATTACTGTTCCATAATAATAGATTTTCCATCTTTTCTCATTGGTGTAAGTAGTCAAATAAATAGAACAAACAGCTAGAACAGAGTTTAGTATGGAGCATGTAGAGAAGTAGATACAAAGGTCTGTCTTGTAGGATAACCAAAAAGCAAAGTGTAGCTTTTGGCAGCTGGATTTCTGAGGTCAGAGTCTAAAAACACCTTTTGGACACATTTTTATGCTTCTATGTGTGTAAGAATTTACTTGTTTGTTTGTTTATTGTGGAGTAAAATGTCATCTTATAAAAGCATCAGCTGCAACCAGAGATGCTATTACAGTTTTTGTATTATTAGCATCGGGGTGAAGAAAAGGTGCTGGAGCAGCAGGGGACTGTTGCCATAAACAGGATTTCACAGAGTCATGAGTCTTTCTGAGACATCTCCACTTACATTACTTCTAAAGTTAGCATTATTTCTCCATTCCAAATAATCAGAAATAAAACATTGGACTGTAAACACTCCCATAGTGACTAACTGTGTTGTTTGGATCTTTTCTTTCCCCCACTTCCCACCCCCCATCCTCCACTACTTTGCAGAAAGAAAAGACACTAAAAGTTCCTTCTGCAAGTTGCCAAGGTGCTCCCAGCCCATTGTGCAGAATCATTGTCAGGTTAAATTAGGGAGTACAGACTCCATGAGTGTAAAAAAATCAATACTTGATGGAAGATTGCTCCCCGGAAAATCTGTTTTGATTCCAGGATTAATTCGCGACCAAAGGCTTCTGCAAAATGACATGCCATTAGTCAGAAAATGAACACATTCTACCCTTGAAATTGGATGGAAATATGTCAGGTGATTGACCTATTCATTCTCTCCGCTCTCTGGGCAGAGAGAGTAGGTGTGGTAGCTGTGAATTAGGCCCGCGAACCAGGTCCATTTTCTGAGCAGCAAAAAAAAAAAAAAGAGAAAAAAAAAAGTCCAATGTGAATTGCAAGTATTCTCTAGGCCATTGTTGTAAAGCTATTGCAAATGCATTCCGTCAAGGTAAATGCATTTGTCTGGAAGGCTTGACTCTCTTGTGTTTTCTAAATCTCAGAACGAACCATACTAAAAATCTTAAAATAAAGCAGGGATTTTTTTCTTCCTCTGCAAAACCGGCTTGCAATATTAATGACAATGTAATTTGTTTGCTGTATATAAAGTAACGTTCCAACCCCCCACCTTTGCTGACCACTTTCTTCCACAAAAACTTTTATGAGACAAACCCAGTGCTTGAGCTGCTCTGACTGATCTGTGTTCAGGCCTCTTGAATACTCCCTGTGGCAATCACAGCAGTCAGCCATGAGCCATGCAAGTGGCCTCTGAGCTGGCTTCCTAGTGCTGTGCAGCCAACGTGCTTCCCTGCCTCACAAGGGGCCAAGCTCTAGGACAAAAGGGCATTTTAATCTCTGTATTTCTACCTTCTGAACCTGAACTATGTCTGCTTATACTCTTGAAACATGCTGAATATGTGGAACAGAAAGGTCATGACATGAGATATTTGTATTTATTTATCTGGTGTGGAATTGCCAAGGTGAATCTAACCTCTTGGTAGATAGGGACTTTTCCAGTGGAGAGAGGAGTAATGGGTGGCACCATTAGACCTTGTACCTGGAGAGTGGGAAGGCTCTGTGTCACTCACTGGACTCACCTGACTGGAGTACACTGAGATGGGAGAGGTTGCTCCCAAATACATTAATGAATCCAAAATTGCTATGCAGATGAAGATTTTTCATAAAGAAGTCACCACACAGTTTTCTTTTTGTAACCTGTCTAAAAAACTTTGCCAGTATGTACATCATACTAGGATTCAAGTGATCTGGAACTTTGCTTAAAAACCTCCTGGAAAACAATTTATCCGGAGAAAACGCATGCATAGGCTGAATGGAAGCAATGACCAAAATCACCAAAAGATACATTATCACTGACTGCATACTCATTACCAGCCTAATCCATCTCACTACTAAGCACTGACATACCAGGGGACTAAGTCTCTAGGAATTGGACCCTCCTTGGCTATAATCCCCCACTAAAAATGGCTCTAAAGTAATTTTTGAGAATTCTGGGGTTGAAATTCTGCAGTTATTATCTTCCATATCAATTGTGAATCAGTATCTGTTGACTTTCCCATAAAGATGTCACAATAAAGGTTGAACTCAGAAAAAGTTGTAATTTTTCTGTCCAGTTCTGTTGTTTCTTTCATTCCAACTTTGAATGTAACATACTGTGCAAATAGTAAGTCATTGAAGGTGATAATCCATGTACAATTACTCAGGTTGGAGTGTTAGTGTGCTGGTGATTTAATTCTACGTGAGGCCAATCTAAGATTTTCAACATGGCCATTAAGGTCTACGGGGGAAAAAACTCCTTTCCAAGCAGTACCACAGGAGTGGCTTGGGGTGGTGATCCTGGAATGCCCAACTAATCTTTGTTTCTCTAATGATTTCACAGGCTAGACGTCTTCCAGGAAAACCGTTCAGAATTCCAACACTGAGTTTAAAATCAGCAGGAGACATTTCTCTCCCCAGATTACAGTGATCCTCACTGACAACTGCAACATTTCTATTATAAATGTGCACCGGACTACTACTGTAACCTTCTGGTCAAGCATAGATGATCCTTTCAGGCATGTTACACAGAATTAATAGTTATTTCTACTTGGTAGGAACCCTAGAGATCTAAACCCATCAAAACAGTAAAAGAGGATTATGTCCTATGTTAATACTATAGTGTAAGACCAATTGTTCTCCCCAGAGTCCATGTCCCAGCCACACTAGCAGAGTCTTATCTTTAATCTAAAAGTCAATGCAGGCACCACTTCCTTTAGAGAAATAATCACTTTGGATAGAATCTGTTCCTTCTGCCTTTTTCTCATCTAAAAGCAAGATGTTATACTTCCTTGTCTCAGAGAGATAGTAACCTCCAAGAAAGAAAGTTATCCCATGTTAAGACAGGAAGGGCAAACTGTCCTCCATAGTTCCTTCCTCTGCTTATTAGCATCAAAAGAGATCTTACAAGATTAACTTAGACCAGATGCCAAAATGGTTTTCAGAATCACAGAATCACAAAATATCCTGAGCTGGAAGGGACCCACAAGGATCATTAAGTAAGTGCTAACATTAGACAAAATTAATCCCATTCTTCAAGCCCATATCCACACACCTGCAGAAGAAATATAAAAATGACCATCTCTCAGAGGCATCAAGAGGTTTTCCTAATTAAAGCCAATGTGCTGTTCTCAGTGACTGATTTCAGTAGAAACAGGAGCAATCCATGAACTGCTTTGAGCCCAGTGGATGTTAAACACGATGCAGGTTAAAAATGCCTTGGAGGCAATTTGGTCACAGGCTTAACCTGCAGCAAACAGGTTAGATTGGATGTTAAGGGAAAAAAACTTTCTTAGAGCAAGGCTGGTGGACAGCTGTGCATAAGAGCCTACCTAAGCAATCAGGAACTATTTCAATGCATGATTTTGTTTCCAAACAATAACTGAATTTTTTAAATTCTGTTACAGTTTTGATATTCTGTCTTGTTCATTGAGGGAGCAGGGGTGTCATCTAGAGATTTATCACTGCAGAAGATACGCAGGCATAGAAGGTGTGCAAGAGGATTCCAAGTTCCAGTAGCACAAACTGTCAGATGTTATGAAGATATAGTAACTTTTGGGATGAAACTACACTGTGAGTGCACATTTCCAGACTTCTGTTTATACTTCACATTCTTAACTACTATGCTCTCCTTTTCTCTAAAGCCATTTTTGCTTTCTCACTCATTTCCATCTCTCAGTTTTCTCAGCTGTGTTGCCTGAACTTTTTTTCCCATATTGTATTTTGGACCCCTTGCGCATCTTATACAGACTGATAATCAATGAGTCTTCATGAACTATTATGTGCATAAACGGTTGCAGGAATGAGGGGCTTTGCCTAAACATTTTCAAGTTCTTTTGAATTATTTCTCAGTGGAAAACCCATATTTTGATTCTCATGAGCTAAAGCTTTAATTTTTTTCTTATGAGAAGGCCACTATGACTAGGTTGTACATGAAGTATAAAGGGACTTGCATATGCAGCGCTGTGTCTGCCTGTGTGTGCCTCCTGTGGTAATGTGTCAGTTGAGCGGTTCCTCCTATTTTCAACAGCTGTTAGCCAAGATGCACTTGGTGAAGGACTGTTGGTGAAGCTTGTCTTACAAACTAAAAAAAAAAAAAACAACTTACTCCTGAGAGCATGAAAAAATACTTTCAAATTATGAGTCCAAACTGGTCTACATTGTTTATTTAATTAATACAGCAAAATCTGTAAGTAGCACCCTTGAGGTCTCCTAGATCTACAATATTTAAGTATATAGTGTAAAGAACTCTGGGCTACCTCATTTGCCTGTACACCCTAAATATTGGTAATGGTTTGTGGCCCATCTTTCGATCATTCCTATATATGGCCACAGCTATATACTTGTAAGTGTGATCATCAACCGAAATTTTGTGATGCACTGTTGTGGTTCAGGAATGGTACCCCTCATTTTAGTTCTCCCACTGAGACTCTCCAAACCGCATGCCACTCACTTGCTCCCCCCTCCTCCCACTTCGGGTGCTGGAGAGGAGAATTGGAGGCACAAAAGGGGAAAATCATGGGCCAGGATAAGAAAAATTTACTGGAAACAACAATGAGGTAGGAAAACAAACAGTAGCAACAACATTAATGACAACAATAGGCCAACGGTTCACATGTGACTGCTGGGAACCACCCCACTGCTCTCTGTCGGCCCAGTGTTAACCCACTTCTCCCTCCACCAAGCTTGCTCGACTGAAAGGAATCCCTTCTCTCCTGAAAGACTCCTTCCTCCACCCCTGGCAAAGACATGAGCTGGCATAGAATAACTCCAGATCCTAGCCATGCCCCCTCCTGGCTACTGCAAAAATTAATTCTGCCCTAACCGGACAGACAGGACATGTACAAATGTACATGTACAAATTCAAAGAAACTCCAGTGCTTCCACTGTGAACACCTTCTTGTTCTCATCTGGATTTGGCATCTATTCCATTACATAGGAATAACCTTCCCCTAGGACGATTCCTGTCTGTATTAGATATATGGTAACCACCTACATTCAGTCCAAAATACAAACTCCTTCCCGGGAGGCACCATGAGCAGCCCTCCCATCTTTCTCTGCCCATATGTCTGCCTTGTGCCTCATCATGAAGTCATGACTTCTCTGAACAGCTACAGCTGAATATGTGACACAATCATCTGTCAATCACTTGAAATTTAGGGGGAAAAAATTAAATTTCCTGATGAATATGTCTTAAAAAAAATGAGGTAAAGTTGGGATGAGCCTGTCTAGGTATCACTTTATTAAAATACTGTTAAAGATGCAGATATTTCTTTGAGAAGTCTGAAAATAGACCTTGAAGCCAATGATTAGCAGAGAGCAAAAATTCTGTAAAGCCAGAAAATTGACTGTATGGTGTAATCAAGTTTCTTTGTGAACTTCTAAATGCTTTCTCAGAAAAATCTCTATAAGTTAGTGACTTCACAAGGAAATCTAAAGGAAAGTGAACTCTTGGCATAGTTTCCAATCACAGTTTGCACATATAGTTCATAACAGTTAATGACATTTTTCTTCTCTTCAATTTCACATAAAAAGATAAAAAGGAAAACTGCAAGAATTTGTCTATAGCATGATGACTGTGGTCAATATCTTGCTATTTGCTCTGTCAATGCCATCAAAATATTGTTTAATAATTTAGAAGCAACCATGTCATTTTCTTCCCCAGCAGTAGCAAATTAGGCACTTACTAAATAATTGACAAAAATACTTAATTGTAGGGATGCCTTGAGGAACATACTATTAACTGACAGCTTTTACAACTTTTCCTTGAATTAGTGATTATATTTTTAAATTATTTTCATGTCAATTTTTACCTGTATAGGAAACTGTACAACTTGATACTTCAGCCTTCTCATTTTTAATAACTAACCACATTGTCTCACAAAAATAGAGAAGGAGTCATGAAGAGGATTAATGAAATGCCAGGTAGAATTCATGCAGGTGAAGGTACGCACCTTCAGGCTCCATATCATAATGCATTAAGTTTACATATCTATTTCTATGAAATTTTCTACGAAAATTAGGATTTCAAGGAGAAATTACAACACTTTAAAATAATTGGAAATAATTTTTTTCCAAGTAACTTGAAAAAGACAGATCTAAATAATGCAGCAAACAGTACTTTTAAAGATCTTTATAAGAAAAGCATGCCCAGAGTTTCATAGAGCTACATTCCTCAGTCAAAGAAGTTAACATATTGGTATCAATATGCATTAAAAACACCTGTAACCTGGATATGTACATTCCATACTCGCACAAAACCAAAGGAGGAATTTCATTGTGAAGCAATGTCTGATGATTAACTGATCCCAGAGTTGTACATGTGGGATTCTTCTTTCAGCAAGGAAAATCATAACATTTAGCTGAATTCAGCTGTATCCCACTCATGATACTTTTACTTTGGGTGACTGTTCATTCTGAGCAAACAGCAAAGGAAATTGTACGCCATTGTCTGCACCAATGGTAGGCATTTCAGTGATAAGACTTGTGTAGACAAGCTAGATGAGTTGCTCAGCAGCAGAAGGCTCATCAATTATGTTGGAAGAATGCTTGATATGTTGCCCTCACTTATTTTTTCATAAACCTCTGGGAATAGAACTGGAGTAGGTCCTATGAGCACTTTACCCAAGATCTTCCTGACTGAGTTGATGATTCCAAGTAAGTCTATACTTTTTTTTTATCCAGGGAAACAGATGCTGCTGAAGTATTTATTATATGGGTTCCAAGAACTGCCAAGAAGAGAAGCTCCCATGCTGGCACAGTCTGCAGTGAAACACTCTAGTGCAGTGCACAGGGGGGCATCTTAAACTGGGGAAAACTCAGATTGAGCTGAGAGAGCCACCAGGAGCCCACAGCTTGCATGAGAGCAGCTGACATGACCTGAGCAGGGCCAGGAGCGATGGCAGCCAAGCCTCCATACAGGTTGAGCAGGGAGCACTGGTATCCACTGAGAGAAAGCCATGGCCTCTCTAATCTCAGCACCCACCACAACTGACCCAGCTGCCCAGGCCGAGCTCAGGTTATACTTGCCACCCAAGTGTGAGCTGCAGGGTGGTCCCTGCTCTGATGGCACTACAGTCCAGTAGCAGTGAGCACCCGTATAGAGGTGCACCCATGTAGAGAAACTCCTTCACCAAGTGACAGAGCTCTGAGAGGAGGTGAGTAAGTTGAGGACTATCCAGGAGTGATAGAAAGACAGACAGGCCACTGGAATCACATCCTACCTTCCCTGAGGCAGTCCTCTCTCCACAGGGACTAACACAATGACTGAAGGTATAGGGGCAATGGCAACAAGTTCCTGCCTGACACAGCAGGCATGTCTCCTCTGTGACTGCCCCACCATCCCAGGCACCCTGACATAACAGGGCAACGCATCAATGTGCAACCAAACAGTAATGAGGTCAACGGTTCTTTTGGCATGGAGGTGTCACCAAGGTTAAATTGGTAAATGCCCTGCGCCAAAACTGCTTCCATTAAGAAAAAAAGATGGGTCGGGGTAATAGGAGAATGAAGGGAACAGAAGGCCCAATATTCAGACCAAACCCATTTCTTAGGGGAGTCTGTTGCCTCCCCAGGGACCCAGGTTAAAGATATGAAGAGAAAGTTCCCCTGGTACAGCCCTCAGGTTTCATTATTGATTTTTCAGGTAGGCANGTCCCAGGCACCCTGACACAACAGGGCAACACATCAATGTGCAACAAAACAGTAATGAGGACAATGGTTCATTTAGCATGGAGGTGTCACCAAGGTTAAATTGGTAAATGCCCTGTGCCAAAACTGCTTCCATTAAGAAAAAAAGATGGGTCGGGGTAATAGGAGAATGAAGGGAACAGAAGGCCCAATATTCAGACCAAACCCATTTCTTAGGGGAGTCTGTTGCCTCCCCAGGGACCCAGGTTAAAGATATGAAGAGAAAGTTCCCCTGGTACAGCCCTCAGGTTTCATTATTGATTTTTCAGGTAGGCAGCAATGAAGTTGCAACAGGAAGCCCAAGGGCAATCAAGAGAGATTTCAGGGCTTTGGGACATCTGCTTAAGGGATCAGGAGCACAAGTAACATTCTCCCCCCATCCCTTCAGTTGCAGAGTATGAAGAGGGAAGGAACAGGATGATCCAGCAGATCAATATATGTCTCTGAGCCTGGTGTCACTGACAGAATTCTGAAGTTTTAGATCATGAGTCAGTCTACATGACACCAGGCCTTGCTGATGACAGATGGGAGACACCAGTCTCAGGGAGGGGAAAGGATCTTTGTGGAGGAGTTCACAGGGCTCATTGAAAGAGCTTTTAACTGGATCTGAAGGCGGAAAAGGACAAAACCAGACTCACTAGAGATGAGCCTGTTGGCAGCATACCAAAGTTTGAGGGGTGGTGTGCTAGCAAAGTCCATCAGTCTGCTATCTCAGTGGAGTTAGGGAATGGACATCCATGTAGCAGTAAAGTCACAAGAGTCATTGATGTGTTAGAAACAACAGATGCACCTGAGAATGGTCACATGGGAATTAGGCCTTCTCCCCCAAAAAAAGCAGTAGGATCAGTAGTCCTACTGGAGTGTATCTACGCCAATACACATAGCATGGGCAGAAAACAGAAAGAGCTGGAAGTCATGGTGCAACAGGAAAACTATGTCCAGGAAAGTGGTTGATTCACCATCCCCGGAGGTATTTAAAAGATGTATATGTGGCACTTAGAGACATGGTTTAGTGGTGGACTTGGCAGTGCTGGGTTAATGACTGGACTCAATGATCTTAAAGGGGTTTTTTTCAACCTAAACAATTCTATGATTCCATACTTGAACTATTCACTTGGAAATTACTAATTTTCATTCTTATCATCCCATATCTTCTGTTTCACTTCATTTAGTACATGTAGAATAATTTTTTTCCTGGCAGGTGAATCAGTTTTACTAGAAACCTACTAGAAACAACTTTTTTTTTCCTGGCAGGTGAATCAGTTTTACTAGAAACCTACTAGAAACAACTTTGTCCATAAAATTTGGCACCCAAGTGCCTTTGAGGATCCTGGTTGTGTATACTAATTATTTTTTCTAGTGTTTATTTCTAAGCAGTCTCTGAAAACAACTGGTAATCTACTCTGCAGAGGTGCTCATAGGAAATTCAGAAAATTGGTGCTTCCACAGAGTGGGAAAGAATAGAGCAAGAATTCCCTTCCTGCTCTAAATTTCACCAGATTTTTTCCCAGTAATGCAACTGATTTTAATTTTACAGTGTTATGGTTTAACCTCAGCCAGCAACCAAGCACCATGCAGCCACTCACTCACTCCCCGACCAGTAGGAATGAATTGGAAAGGTAAAAGCTGGAAAACTCAAGGGTTGAGATAAAGGCAATTTAAAAGAAAAAGAAAAAGCTGCACACACAGGCAAAGCAAAATAAGGAATTAATTAATTATTGCCCACAGGCAGGTAAGTGTTCATCCATCTCCAGGACAGCAGGGCCCCATCATGTATTGGTTACTTGGGAAGACAAATGCCATCACTACAGATGTGCCCTCTTCCTCCTTCTTCCCCCCACTTTATATACTGAGCATGATATCATATGGTATGGAATATCCCTTTGGTCAGTTGGGGTCACCTGTCCTGGCTGTGTCTCATCATAATTTCCCATGCATCCTCAGTTTTCTCACCAGCGTGGCAGTATGAAAAGCAGAAAAGGCGTTGGCTCTGGGTAAGCCCTGCTCAACAATAACAAGAACATTTCTATATTATCAACTCTGTGTTCAGCATGAATCCAAAACATAGCCCCACACTAGTCACTGTGAAGAAAATTAGCAATACCCCCGCCAATATCAGTACACACAGTAATGAAATCACTTTTCTACTCATGTCACAGAACTGAGAGTCCTGCCTTTCATACTGTATGAAACACATGTAACCTGTGAAGCTCTCTTGTTGAAAGCTCAGATACTTGTATTTCTTCTGTTCACGGCTTTAGCTGTTCTGACCAACTATCATAAAAGGGAAGGTGTGTTAGCTGTTACTGTGTTTTCTAAAAAGAAATAAATTGTCTATGCTTAAAACCAGTAGTCTCTAAGTGGTACAAATTACAAGCTTTGCCATTCATACCTTGCTGAGGTAATGAAGTGGAACCAGAGTAAGTTGCCATCTGATGCTGTTTGGCTGTAGACAGTTTTCTGCAAGACTAAGTTAACTGGTCAGTAGCACATCTGTTTTTCGTGTGACCTGTGATGCCTGTAATTGCCCATTGCAAAAATACAAAAGCATTATTTTAAGGTGAAAATTGAGAATTTGCAGCAGATTACTGGACTCAGTGAAAGCTGGCAGGGAATCTCTGAGATGGCAATTTCCAAAGCTTTCTTACATTTCACCTCTGTCTGGTATCTTGGAGGAACTGAGTGTCCATGTTTCAACAACACATTGTGGTTTCAGCCTTCTAGGCTGGACAAAGAAAATTTGTAGTCATTCTACAGGTTAACAGTGATAGGACAGAGGAAGTATTTTTTAGGTTTGTGTTTTCCAATAGGCTAATTTAAGTGCTAACGTTTGTCCAGCAGAGCTCAGCTTTAGTAGATCACTAATAGCAACTCATTATCCTAAAACACTCTCAGGAATCAGTCTGAACTAATACTAAGATTTAGAAATTGAAGCAGAGCCAGAAGTATTTTTTATTTTAATTCATCTGCTTTTAATGCTTTTTTAAAGAAAAAACTCTACCTTATTAATATGGCCTGTTTTCATGTGACATTTCAAAAGCCATCCCTGCTGTAGATCTGGCAAAACCTCATGTGAGAATCCATTTTGATTTGGGTTTGCATTTGGAGATTTGTTTGTTTGTTTTGCCAATATGGATCCTGGGGAAAAAAATATAGGGAAATGAGAGTTTTAAAGTAGTGATTTTTTCAGGTTTATGAGATCCTTCTGGAGGGGAAGTATTACCTTCACACTTACAGAGTTTTTGTTTCAAAGATAAGAAATGAGCTTTCTCTTTAAAGACAAAATATATTTCCAGAAATCTCAGGCAATCCCCTGATTCAAAAAGGTAAAGATGAATCTATGAGGAAATTCATCCACAACTTTGTTTTTGGCATCTACATATGTTATACCTTTAGCAACCAAAAAGTTGGACAAAAGCTGAGCATGAATGATTTCAGTATGACTTTATTATTAAAGAAAACAGAAGATAAACAAAATAATTGGACTTAGTGACTGCAAAAAGTATCTTCTATATTGTACAGCTGTCAGTGTCTAACCTACCTCTCTCAGACAGATATATAGATAATATTTGTCTTATTCACTGAAACAGCTGAGAATCAGGTAAGTTTGAAATTTGAAATAACTATAACCATTCCCTTAGACGTGTTTCTTGTAGGAAAGAAACACAGGTAGCACATAAGTTTGACTTTCATGTGTATGCATGAAAATTGCTAAGGGAAGTTGAACTGAAGAGATTAAGCCATAGTCATTTTTATGTCTGCTTTAAAATGGTTTTCACAGGATAGGTCAGCTGAGGTGTAAATTTCATTTCTCTCATAACTGGTGGAAATCACAAGTGACAGATCATTGTCAGGCTCGGAAGAAGTGGATCTTGCTCAGAACACTGGGTTGAATAAGAAGGTAAAGCATGTGCTAAATAACAATTGTCTCAGTCAAATAAATTATTTAATAAGCTAATAAAACACTTTAAAAAGACTTGAAAATGAAAATGCCAGTGAAAAGACCTTTTTTTTTTTCCCCCCAAAATAAGTTTCTTTTGCTTTTTAGAACAATAGCAGGACTGTGGGAGAAGGTAATCTGGTTCACCCCTTCCTGCACATCCTTAAAGCAGGAACAGCTTCTAACTGTAAGAAGCAAGTATACAGCTGTTTGGTGATACTTTTAGACATACATACATACTGGGCAATAATTTTTGTCTGTAATTTACTATTGCACTGTCTGGTTCTCTTTTTGTCTCCATTCTCTCAACTTCAGCAGTAAAAAAAGAAAATATCAAAGTGAGAAAGGAAAATCTAAGGCTGTTCCCATTATGGTAACTGTGAAATTCCACTTCTATTATTCAAACGCATATTTTCTATATCATATTTTTGTTTTTCTCCAACTTTCTCTGTCCCAAGATTTCCTATAACTGAGCTAGTGGTCGTTTCAGCTGAGTTAGTGGTGGTTTCAGCTGTTACAGTGGGTCAGATCATATTGACCATATTGTCACTCCTTGTTTCCATCACTCCATTCATTCTCTTACCCCCCAAAATGTCAATAGACAAGTCACAAAAAAATTAGGTCTCCCAGTTTTTAGGAATATAAGCATGCATCTTGTTAATTGCAGGGAAGTTATTTCAGAGCAGAAGGCTAGAAGCTCTCAGAAGTTCGTCTTGATAATAAATCCAGAGAGATAATACTAGTAGCAAAGTCTTCAAGGACACTTGTGATACACAAGGGAGATGTAGGAGACAGTGAGGGACATCTTACAAATATGGTGGAAATAGCTAGAGGAAAATCAGAACAGACCTGAAAAAAAAAAAGGTCAAAATATTAGAGAGGAAAAAATAGACAAGAAGTTCTGGGATTTGGCCACAAGGAAGACTTGAGTGACCTTTAGCAAGAACAAACTCCTAATTAGTGCTGGGTTCACAATTAAAAAGACATAACTGAGACGAAAAATGGGAAAAGTATCAAGGATTTAAGTGACTGATTAAAGCGGAAGGGTTGTCTGAACAAGGCTCTCAGAAGTGTTGTATATATTTAGGAAGGTAAAAACATACCAGAGTTGCAAGCTGTCTTATTTTCCATCCCTAGCTTCTACGGCACAATGAATGTAAAGCTAGCAGAGCAGGAACTGAATAGAAGCCACTAATTAAGGCGGATGCTAAATGACCAGGGAACGAAAGCCTTCTGAGGATTATTTAAAAGGCATGTTGAACATACACCGTATCATATATTTTGCAAATAGGCTTGCATGAATACCACAGCTGGACTTGTGTTTGACCACAAAAAGGAGAAATAACACATCTAATTTCCAAGCAGACACTGGTAGCATCAGAAGTCATACAGAGTACATCATCTCGTTACAATATAAATCTTTGCCCCCCACCCACTGATACTCCTTGTTCCAGTAATCATTTATAGTGAAATTCCAGGGAGAACAACTAATAGAGTCACAGCAGTACACCTGCATTATAACAGGAGGGGACTGTGATTACTAGAGGAGAATTTAAACAACTCAGGATTAAGTGATGCCCTAGCAGTTCTAGTCCACACAAAGACCTCAATGGACTTGGGTAATTCTGGTTTCAAAATCACACGACACCCACAGAATTTTTCAGTTCTCTGTGTAGAATAATGCACTATTTGCTATCAGAATAAAAGGAAAATGACTGGTACTGTCCCAATAAGAGGGTCTCACTGCCATCCACTGATGTCCAGTATGACAAGAATATCAATATGAATGACTTCAATTGAACTATCATATGTATCTGGGCCGATTAAGCAGTAATAAGAAACACACTGGATGGCATCAAATCGGGTTTGTTCTGCCTATGCTTTGGAGTATTGGAAGGTAGCGCATGTTCAATCAATATTTGTTCTTTGCAGAATCTGTTGATTGGGGAAGTTGCAAGGGTCATTTTTACAGATATAATACATAGGGGTACAAGGGTCTATGCTTGCTGCTCTCAATGGCATGTTATCTATAGCTGAAGTCGGACTACTAGTGCCGCATATAAATGCATGTTTCCAACTATTTCCATGAATGTAAATCTAGGCTATCTCAGTAGGCTACAACTAAAAATCCCCCTTTCCACCTCTCACAGAAACAAGAAAAGACTTCATTGAAATAGAACATGAGTAGACTAATATACCTGATATGAACCTAGATATTAATAAGAAACATTCTCAGTACACTTCCCACAAGAGGTGGTGACGTTTTTGTGAAAAACAGAAAAATAAAACTATATTGCAGATACTCTTTTGAACTGAAACACTATCACCTGCTAATGTGAAGTAAAATTCTCATATTTTTATTCTTGCTGATTCTACACTTCAGCTTTATTCTTGAGTTCTTGAGTGTATATTCATGGACAGATCATGAACTAATGCTGACCAATACACATAAAAATTGATTCATGTCTAATGTAAGTCTAGTGCAGTTGATGGGCACGTCCACTTTTGGTGTTTACTATGATGACATCAGTACAGATATTTCCAGTACAAAGTCTTGGAAAATATTTAAAAGTGTTAATTCATCACTTATCAACGTTCTCTGACCACAGCACAGAAGTTAGCCCTTTCACTTTTCAATTTCTTTAGACAATCAGCAAGTTCAGCTACCATGAAAATGTCCTAAAAATCAAAACTGGAGGGAAAAAATGTTTGTTTCAGTGTATGCAGAAGTTTAGATTTGTGATATGTTGTTTGAAAAATGCACCAAGAAAGCAATGTGGCCAGAAAAAATTACACTCAGAGGTAGAATTCAGAACAGATAACACAAGCATAACTTTATTTTCCTTTTAAATTCGATATTGAAATGAATCTACAGCATAATATGCAAATTCTTTTCATGTCTAGCAAGATATACAGCTGTGTCATGAAAATTTTCAAACCAAGTTCTTATCCTGAGTAAGGTAGGGCTGGATTTCTGACTGCTCATTTGGTAGCCATGAAAGGCCTTTACAGATTCCACTCTTCTGAGGCAGTTTTCTGTCAGAAAGCTGACACAGAAAACAAAAGCCATCCTTGGCCATTCCTGATAATTTCTCCATATATGTAAGACTTTCCAACTCAATGGCTTTACAGTTTCTACAACATCAAGGACATATCAGAACACTATCTATTCGCTGGCAATTTCTTCCTCCTCAGTAGTCTATCAAGAGCTATGATACTCATTTCTATATTAGCTTAGGACTGAAACATGGCTTTCCAAATTCTCCAATCTTACTGTAGGGATGTCAGATGAAAGGAGATTTTAAATCATGCCCCTTTAAAGCCTTTTCAAAAAATATTTACCATTATCATGGAATTTTTAGAGATTTTCTGCCATTTCCACAATTTAACATTGTAGTTCCTTAGGCAATACGGTCTTCAGTGGAGATTTGGACCCAAAGAAAACCAGAAGCAAAGATAATACCAATGTTTTTCCCAGCTCAGGACTGAACTGCATGTTTATGGCTTATAACAGAAGTTGACAAAACCCATCCTGGATCTGGCCCCTACCCATTTTTCTACCCTTTTTCCTCTGTTTCTGTTTATAAAGTCATATGATAGCAATACACTTCTTAAATGTGCTTGATTTTGTCTTCTACACAAGGACGAATGAGAGCTCTTTTCTGATCAGCAAGCTGGATTGGGAGTGCATTCATGTGGCTGCTCTGCACAGAAAGTCATAATCTCATTTTGCAGGATCTATTTCTGAGCCGCTGCTGACTTCATTTTTCCAACACCTATTTAAGGCTCTGTGTGTACCTTGCAGATTAGAGGCAATTCTCCCTCCATAATTCAGCATTTCAAGGACTCTTTGTACCTTCTTATTGATCTATAAGAGTGATATTAGTGATACCTTCAGTTTTATTGTGATCTACATGTACATCTCTTCCAGGTATGTTACCTCCATCATACAGGATTTAAGTTTTCTTTAGTTTAGTTCTGATTCTCTCCATAGTTGCTTTGTGCCTCCAGCTATGCTCAGCTAGTGTTTTTCCCAGATCAAAACGTCATTCCTTTAAACCTTCATGCCTTCCATCCCATCAAAATATTGATGAATTTTCCCAGAAAACACCCTGGGAGCTGAATACATGCCAGTTCCACTTGCTCTTTTTTGCCGGACTGAAACTTTGAGCTCTGCATGACTTTCTGCCTCAGGTACCTCATAGTGGTTTGGATTTTCTTATGTCTTCAAATTCAGAGCACTGACCATAGTATTACTGTGGACTGGTTGATTTTCTTTGCCTCAAAGAACTCAAAATGTTTCATGAGGGTTTAATTCTGATTTTTTCTCTAGTAGCCCCCAGAATTTTAGATTCTGCTCACAGACTTGCCTCCTGCTGGGAACACATCTAGTCCTTAAAAATTGCTCTTTGGTCTCAGTTCTGCCACAGACTGTTCTGTAGTTTCATCTTCAGTCTGTATTTTTCACTGTTTGTAGTTGTGTGGTGCCATACTCTTCAAATTTCCTTATAACAGCTGAAGCATTACTTTCTTTTTGTCTGACTTACATGGAAATTATTAGCACATAAAGCACTTTAAAGACAGATATTCTAGAAATAGGGCAACCTTCTAACTGATTTCCTCTGTTGCTGGCATCCTAATACAGATGCTTGCAAGCACAGCTTGACGGGCTATTTAAAACTTGTGTGAGTTTTCCAAATCTCCAGAGAGTTTTGGCTCCAATGAAGCTTTTAGTTGCTCCATTCTTTCACTTCAGCTCTTTTCTTGTTCCATTTTACAAAGACCAGGAGGTGATCAGCAGTCATTCAGAGCTTACCATTCCCACTGGAGTTCTGCTTTATTGGATTGTTCTTGCCAGCTGCTTTGTGCACACTCAGAGAAAGTAAAGCAGCAAGGACTCTTGCCATTTGCCATGGTGGAACACACAACTGCTGCCATGAAGGAAGAAGTGACAAAAGTCACTGAGAACTCTGCAAGGAAGCAAGTAAAGAACGGCAGCTCCCAATGGGTGGTGGAATATGCAGGTGCTCAGTCCCTGGCTCTGACACATGCCCTCAAATCAGTAAAGTATGCAGACCTTGGTGCCTGCTGTTTCATGTACATCAGATCATTTCTTAGCTGAAGGATACAGCTCATGTCTTGTCAGTCACAAAAGAGACAGACACAGCTGCTACCATCAGGGCCCTGTGTGCTCTAATAGCCATGATCGGCCTCTCCTGGAGCTTCCCCACACCCTCCGACCATTGGCATAAGATCCCTATTTCAGTTCAGCTCAGCACACCCCCTTCTTTCTTTGGTTGAGTCACAGGAGTGCCTGTCTCTACTCTTTAGTCTGGATTCATTCAGCCTTGTTTCTTGGAGGGAGCTAGGATGTGTTGTAGGTAGCTGCCATCCAGCCCTGCCATCTGGATGGACCTTGGGACCTCAGTGCAGTCTTGTTTACAGGCCTATCTCTGGCCAGACCCTGGACATGGCTGATTTCCTCACCATGCCAGAGGCTGTACCTGTTTCAAACCTCCAGCTCTGCTCACTTGGTTTGAGTCCTGTGAATGATACCCTGTCAGTAAGATACTGGCCTGCTCCAGGGTCACCCATTGCTCCTGGCTTGGCTCCTGTCACGTTGTAGCCTTGCTCATGCTGCTTCCTGACAGCTACAATCTCTTCTCTCCCTTCAGAGAAGAGCAACCTTACACCATGACAGCTCCTGAGAAGACAGGCATAAGTTGTGCAGGTAAGTCAGAGTAAGGAGTTTTATCTCTTATTACAGGATCCCGGATCTATGCAGGTGCCAAACAATGCAAATTTTCATCTGTGTTTTTTCAATGAAAAGATCTAAACTTGCCACAATAAATGACCCAGAATCAGATTGGCTGGTCTGTACTTTCCTACCCTTATATCAGAGGGGAATATGTCCTAAACATGTTCAGCTCAAACACTTCCCAGCTGACACACTTGAATTAGAATATAACAAAAATAAAACTAGAAGAGAATGTAGCTGAGAGAATCAGGAAGGCAGCAGAAGCTCTGTGACAACTTCCCCAAATACAAAACTTTATTCTGAAGTCCCTAGGGAAGCTCTCAAATCTCACTCCACCAGCACAGAAAAGGAAGAAAGCAAGCTGCTGTCCTTAATGTAACAGCATCTGGAGAAGCCATAGTAACAACTGAGAACAGCTGAGAGGAAAGGCACATAATATAAAACAGGTTTTTCTAAATGTAGTGGGGAATGATGTTGCAGTAGACAGCCTTCACACATAACGGTGTCCGGCATGAGGCTCCTGCTGGGATGGGTGTTTGCCCAGCAGGGAGAAGTCACAAGCAGTTAAATAGCTGTGCCAGAAAGGAAGAAAATTATACTTCTCATTTCAAATATCACATCTGAACATTGTTACAGAGCTACCAGAAATAACAGCACACATAGTAGCAGTGGAATCACTGAATTTAAACACCTGATTTTCTACTAATGGGGCTCTACAAGTAAGTTTCCTCTGACATGTAGTTAAAGGCAGTCAGCCAGGTAGGATGCTATTTCAGTTAAGAAATTTTACATGAGGTTTACTGCAAAGCCATGTGAAACACTTCAATGAATGTCAAAGAAATTCATAAAGATTTTAGAGTTTGTTCCTAATGTAGGAATATATTTTGCAGGTATGATTACCTACAATATTTTTGCATCAAAATAGGACATAGGAATTTCCATCTGATGGTAAAACCTTTTAATATTTCTCTAAAGCATTGGTTGGTTCAGCCTTTTATCATAAGCAACAAAACTTGATGAAAGAATGATATTGGTAGTTTTTGTGTGATTCCCCTCTGTGTTTGTTCTCTAACTTAGAAGTTTGTGAAATTCAAACTTTTCTTTTCCTCTCTAAGTTAATCCTCATCTGGAAAAAGTTTTAATTCTGAGTTTCTAAAATAGACTTTGAAATTCCTGTGAGTGATTTTGTTTAAAAACAGAATTATAAACAATTCTGTCCTCAGGCAAAAATGGTGAAAATGTTACTGTACCTCTATCTGTGTTGAAAAAGGAAAACAAAAATAGACAAAAAACCCCCAAACCCCACCACTAAAACAACCTATCTACATATATTAAAATAACTACAATATATTAACACCATTATTAAATGGGTCTTTGTTTTGCAGCTCTGTTCCTACAAAGAAATAAATGGAAGATAAAGCAGTGTAACTGTTGTACTAGTGAATGCATTCCTGAGTTATTCAAGTTAAATCAAAATTTTCACGCCTTTACTTGTCATTCCCTATGTCAAGTTTCTATGTCAAGGATGTATTGGGTGCTAATAACAAAACAGGAAAACTATAGTGACTTTTAATTGACTTATTTATTCTGAGTTGCTGTGAAATAACACTGCCAGATTGGGTCGTTTTCTCCCCTCTGCTGCTTGTCTTTATAAAGATTTTCATCCTAAGGCTTTCAATATAAATACACCAATTTTAGTATATAAAGATATTTTTATGCATGTCTGCACAGCATTACATCTTTAGGAGTCACATAAAGGTCCATTTTTTATTACTGATATTTTTCTACATTGCAGTCCACAGAAATAATCTGTGCAAAAGGCACAAGCCTCCTAAAATGTAACACATTATTCCACCCCATGTAAAGGCTGAGGGCTAGGTTTATTCCATAGGAACTTGGTGAGGAGCTTGACATAGGGTCCTCTGAGGAGTGTGTTAAAACCTGATTTTTAGTATGGTGACACAAACTAAAAATCAAACTTTTCCATTGTTTTGTGAAACTGAGTGCAGTGCAAAGCTACACTTTATATTACACTGGAGATCAGGTGTCTGAAGAGACAGCAAATAATGGTGCTAATAGTGGTGAAACAGAAATAAGTTTTATTAGTCATCTGTCATTCTCCTATCTTTCATGGATACAGACAGAAAGAGATCATAAGAGTTAGCGCAGAAGACATGGAGATCAAAATTCCCATTTATTTTCCACCAGAGTTCAAGGTAAGAAACCTCTAATTCTTGTCCACTAACTGTCAGTTCCCAAAGTAAGACTCAGTTATTTTTGTTTTTTTTTGCTTTTTTTTTTTTTTTTTTTTTTTTTTTTTGCAGGTGAAAATTCACCTTGAGACTGATATTACTATTAGCCCCAAAACATCTCCCAGATGAAGTTTTAACACAAGACCAAAAGCAGGGAACAAAGGGGCTTTCTCTGAACTCGGCTGACCCTATTACCACATTTTTCCAGGATATTAAATAGCCACATAAATTACTGGTACAAAACAGCTTAATATTTCTCTTTTTTTGAGTGCAACCATTTTAATCATAGTATCTGTATAATCTGAAATTATAGACCTTTCTTACAGAGATAGAGGAAAAGCTCAGCACGTTTTTCTCACTCTTCAGGAAAAACTGCAGAGAACTGCAGCCAGGAGAGTGTTTAATCCCAAGTCTTATAGCATCACCTGCTGTTCAAAATATGTAGATCAAAAAATTCTGTTTAGGTAAGGTGGGGAAAAAGCCCATACTCAAGGCCTGTATGAACAGGAGCCTGCATTATCAAGAGGCTGGCATGCAGAAAGTACAACATTTGATAGCCCACTGTTTTGTTCCTTAGTTTAGCCTTCCAGCCATTACTTTGGTAAGGCTAAAGAACTGTGTAAACAAAAAATCTTCATCTCCAAGCTGAAGGAACTGTAGCACCTGCTCAGCTCTCTGCCTCCTCCATTGTGTTATTGTGAAGTATGTTCAGTCTGTGGTCTTTCTGTCCATAAAGAAGTATTTGGTGGGACAAACACTAGCCTAAGTATAAAAGTCTTGAGGTAGATTCTGCTTGCTGTGGCTGACTGTCCTCATGATCTATACAAAAATATTTGTTTCTCTTTGTTTTAATTTCCTCCTTTGTAAAATATGAAGTAGGCAATGCTTGGACTCAGAAGATATACAGCTCCTAGCTCTGCCATTCACCAGCTGGTTAATTCCAGGCACTGTCTGGTTGGTTCCTCAGTTTCCCTGCCTGTAAGACATGACCTAGTTTGCTAAGAATAATTCAGCTATGTATTGGTCCTTTGTTAACTCTCTGGAAGATATGAGAACATATGTCAAAAAGAACCTGGCTCAGGTGGCCAGGTTCTGGAGAAATCTACCTGCATTTGATAGAAGAATCTATACAGTTGGACGTATTTCTGCTTTGTCACTGTGGAAAGCTTTCCCTATACCCAGGATACATGAAAGGCATCAGACTATATTAAGTTCAGTGGCAGTCAAGGACAATAAACCCACGAGATAGGTAAGAAAGATCTGACCCAATGAACACAGTTGTATGTCACTATATAGATTCTGTGAAAAATGTTAAATGCAATGCTTCTTATAATATAATGAAGAATGTATGTACTTAAATGAATTTTCTCTTTTTAAGAGACATGCAGGATAGATTTAGACAAATAAGAAATGTTATTTTTCTGCTTACAAATGCTTTATTAGCGCCATGTTATATCATTAGCTTTCATTTCTTCATGACACATCATCAGTAAGATCTTCCCATTAGTATTCCCTGCTCAGTGTTTTATAAAAAGAAAAGAAAAGACTTTGAATATTCTGTTGCTGTTATGCAACTAACTAGTGGTTAAACTACAAAATTAAATGTTCTTGGTGGATCTTGAAAGTCAGTATCAAAAGACCTTAATGTTTTCAGTCTTTAGGTGTTATCTATGCCATCTATGATGTCGGTACTCTATATTCAATGCCCTTGAACATTAAATATTTTGTACAGAATCAAAGTGATGATGTCATCCATTTCTTTATGATGTCAGTAGTCTGCTATTAACTACAGTAAAAACTGCTAGAAGAATCTTTATGTAAGAAAGAAACTGTGAAGTCACTGTCTATATACTGCATACTTTCATGGTATGACCATGTTGGAGGTCAGGTAAATGGTGGCAGAGCAATATGCTACATTAGTGATTTAAGAATGTGGGGCCAAGACACTGTAAACCTAAGCTACCAAACATTATGCCTCTGTGGGATGTTGGTAAAAAGAACATTAAGCAATGATAGAATCAAGCATCTTAGTTATCTTGGTGATCTTCTTTATTTCTGCAGCAGTATTCTGCTTCCATAAACACTGAAGGTATCAAACAAGACTATTGTTCAGTCATTTCTTTAGACAAATGGTAGTCCCTTGAAAAGATTCCTCACATTGCTTTTTTTTAAGACCAGCTTATAAGCTCCTGTTGCTGGGTTGTTTGGTTTTGGGGTTTTTTTTGTTTTTTTTTTTTTTTTAAATTCTCCACTTCATATTGCATTTGCTACCACACAAATACAGTTATGTAAATCTTCTCTTAGGTCTCTACGTCTTGTATGATACACTTCCACTGTCAAGGAGCTTAGCTCTCTGTCATTGTCCTTGTTTCTTGATTATCCTTATTGCGCTGGTGTTACATTGTTAAAACACATGGCAATCATTATTTCAGGTATATTGAAGGGTGGGGGGAAAAAGAAAAAAAATCTTATGATAAATATATTGGGCTTCTGGACAAACACTGTGTATTGTGGCTGTTCTGCTGCAAGAAGGAAGTAGCCTCTTGAGCAATGTTGATTCAGGCCACCACTCTGCATGGCTCACAGGCCAGCAATAGGCCCCCGAGGCCAGTGCCCTGGGCAATGTAAAGCTGCAGAGCTGCAGGTCCCTCTAGGCTACACAAATGAGCCCCATTTAGATCCTCTGGGGTGGTAGAACTTCCACCATCTTGGTGACCTGCAACCACAGGGCAGCCACTGCCTCAATAGTAATCCATTTTACTGAGATTTAACCTGAACCATAAAAGCACACTTCACTTCTTGCAGTTTCGCAGGCTCCTTGGCATGTGCCCATGTGCCTATTACTATTTTGGAAGTCATTCAGGTGATCTTTATTTCCTAAAGGAAAGCAGAAGACTTTCGATTCTCTCCTTGCATCTGTGCACATAAGAGAATACAGGATAGGCATGATTCTCTTCCTCTACTAAAAGTCATTAGCTACAGAGAATCACTCTTCAGTCATTCCCCACTCTTAATACACCACTTGTTTTTGGCACCTGATACAGCACAGCACCTGATCCCCAGCAGTACAGGATGGAATTTCATATTCCACACAGCTCTCTTCTACTCTTCGAGTACATATGCAGCACACCCACATGGCTCACCGGCGTTTTCACATCAGGAATCTTCTCTCTTTTCAGCAGTAATATTTTCAAGCAAATTCCCAGATCCAAACAACACAAGGTTCTCCTTTTGTCTTCATGAATTTCATTGAGTGCATTGTTGCTTTGAACTTGAATAAAGAAATAGGAAAAACAGAGACCCACAACACCATGCTTAGAACAGGCCTGTGTTTTTGCACCTAAAGCAACTAAACTTTATTAGGAAGCTGTCAGATTCAGACAGACAGATTCAGGAGATTACAGCTGCATAGGTCAGCAGGAGAGAGCAGCAGTAATAAAGTAGACAGATGATCTGTGGTACTCCTGATTGTTGCTGCTATATCAACAAAGGTGAAAGTGTTTCTGCCATATCTGGAGAGCTAATACCATTGCCCTGAATGAATTGCCTGAATAATGAGTGATACCGCCCTAGACAATGCACTGTGGGACGCAGGTGGGGACAAATGTGCCCCCTAAAGTCTCTCTAAAACACAGTGTTGCCTCATCCTTTGTGGTGCAGCAGGGACATTTTTGCAGCTATAACCCTACATTTGAAAAAACATGTAACAGCAAACATTATGCACTTACTGTTAAGACCGGTCTCTTTCATGCTCAGTTAGAACATTTTTATTATCCTGAGAGTTCTGAGAGACACACTGTAATCAAAGACTGTTGAAGGAAAGCTCTTCTTTAATAATGATCTTGCTTCCTTTTTTCTGCTCTCCTACAATGAAAGAAGTGACATTTTTCCTTAATAAGAAGGACTGGAAGCACTGAACACCACAGTATACTGCTGCTGTTTCAGTGGAAGCTTTGTCTCATTGACAGTTGCTGTCACTAGCATCAATAATTTAAAGTCACAGACACTGTGAAGTTGTAAATAATTTAAAAAATGTAACTCATGTCCATTCTTATTGCTGCAGTTTAGTTAGGATCCAAACTTTATACCTGTATTTATACTAAGGAGCACACACAATATCCAGCCTGCAGCAGTTCCTTCAAAACAACTCTTACTATTTTTATTTAGTTAACATTTCAATATTATGTTCTTGAGAGCAGAGGCTCTAACATACTGTAGAACATTGGAGCAGTAGGTTCTGAAATTCATTCTGTCAAATGTTCCCTAGAAGAATGGCAATGTCATTAACTCATAGAAAACTCCTAAATAAATAATAATTTAAGCACTCTCCTCAAAAAAACCACAAACAAACTAAACAAAAAACCCCCAAACCAAACCCAGTCTTCATTGCTTTCCAGAATGTTATACAAAAATATACCAAGTCAAAGTATGATTGAGATGTGCTGCGCCGAACAATTATTCCTTGAAGAAACATTAAAATAAACAAAATCTACAAAATAAAGAAACCCACAAACAAACAAATAAAAATAATCTAAAGTTACCTGGGACTTGAAGGAGCTCTACGGGATTTTTTTCCCCTATTCAGAGAATTAAGAAATAATACTAGTTGCAAAGATGCTTTGTAAAGTTTTGCCTAAGGAAAACATTCTGACAAGGACTCTTCCCAATAAATTCAAGTTCCTTTCCTGATATGAAGCATTTACAAATCAGATGCTAATTAGTTATCAGGATTAAAAACAACGGAGCTAGGCAAGCCTCCCAAGTGACGGGGGCCTTTGAACAAAGGCATTACAGTATTATTGAGACATGTTGAGGGATTACATGTTTGTAAAAGAATCTGTGCAGTTATAGCTCATGAGAATATTCCTGTCACCAATGTAATTTAAATGCATTAATATTTTTGCCCATACAGATAAGGTTACTGAGTAAGGTTATTAAATTCAGTTCCTGACATGTCGTTTTTTTCTGATGAAGATGATGACAGTCTTCAAATATGACCCTCATATAGGGTTTGGTAAAGGTTTCTCTTGTTTATTTTTTTGTTTATTGTTTTCCTTGTCTTTCATAAAGGAAGAAAAAGTTGTTAATTTGTCTAAACATTGATGCCTATTGCTTTAATAGACTATTCTGGGGGTTAGAAACCTTGTCTCTGTAAGATAGTCTTTGTTGCATCTCTTTTTAGATGCAATAATAAGCTTCAAAAGAAGCTGCAAAAATAAGCTGCAAAAGAAAAAAGTGTCTTGTGTGCTGACTAGCTATAAAAAAGGTAAACCAAAATAGTTACCAAGGCACAAGAAATCCCTAGGTACAGAAAGAAAGAAAAAAATATTCAAGTTATCTAAAGAATAAAAAAATATATTCGAGCTTTACAAAGAAGATTCAGTCTTTATTTTCTATAAACTTTTTCCAATCACTTTTCATTCCACTTGTTCTCCCAGCACCTTATGTAGAAAGCTTTCACTCTTCAGCAGAAACATATAAATCCTAAAGGAGGGTTGCCCTAGACACAACTTAGTAGATCAGTTTAGATGATGGGGATGTTTGGGGTATCATGAGGGAAAAGTAGAGAGGGACAATCACTTCCCTGGATCTGCTGGTCAATCCTCTTTTGATGCAGCCCAGGATACCATTGGTCTTCTGGGCTTCAAGTACACTCTGTTGGCTCATGTTCAGCTTTTCATCCACAGAAGCACCCAAGGTCTCCACAGGGCTGCTCTCAATGGGTTGTTCTCCCAGTCTGGACTCATGTCTGGGATTGCCCCAGCCCATATGCAGCACCTTGCAGTTGTACTTTTTGAACTTTATGAGTTCCTATGGGCCCACTTCTTAAGCTTGTCCCCCTGGATGGCATCCTTCCATCTGTTGTGCCAAGTGCACTGCTCAGCTTTGTGTCATCTGCAAACCTGCTGAGGGTGCGCTTGATCCCGCTATTTCATTGATAACGATATTAAAGAGCACCCGTCCCAAGACGGAGGCCTGAGGGACACCGCTCATCACCAGCCTCCACCTGGACATAGAGCCACAGGACCACAACTCTCCGGCTTCATCCATCCAGCCAATTCTTTATCCACCCAACAGCCCATCAATCAAATCCATATCTCTCCAATTTGGACATAATGATGGTGTGTGGGACCTTGTTGAAGGCCTTACAGAAGTCTGGGTAGATGACATTTGCTGGTCTTCCCTTGTCAACTGTTCCTGTAACTCCATCACAGAAGGCCACCTTTTGCTCAGGCAACTTTCCCTAGTATTCATTGCTGCTTTGTCCTGTGGCCTTATTACACCTACAGTCCATCATTCTGCTCCTTCAAAGGGTGTAGGAACATGCTGCTCTATCAATCTTTTTGGTCACTTCTCTGGGTCTTATCTGAGTTAGATATTAAGAAGAAACAAGAGTGAAAGCAAGAAAGGATGAAGAGTAGAATCAAGACCGGTAAGGTCAGAGTTGGAGGCCTCAGGTTAAGAATTTTGAGAAAAATTGTTTTTACCTGAGAAACCTGAGAAGCTTCATCTTTGGAGGTAGAGCATGCGCAATGATATCCAATATATTGTAGGCTTGTCTATACGCTAGAGTAGTTTCTCCATTTTCAAACCTTCAATAAATAACAGTACTTAAAAACAGCATTGTTTTTCAGAAAGTTATTTCATGTAAGTAGACTAATATTTATCTTTTTCGTCCATATTCTGACTATGACACCTACAGGCCAGAACAGAGCTGTGCAAAAAAGTGAAGGTTACTTTTAGGAGAAAAAAAATTGTTGCCCACTCCAACACAAGGAAAGATATTTATGACGAAGTATATACCATTTGTTATTGAGCTAATAACAGTGCTGAATTCACATTCTTTTCTGTATTTCTTTTAATTTAAAGTGGAGCAAGCAACTGCTATCCTAAATCTCTTTAGAGATATCAAAGGATATCTTTAATGTCATAGCTGTAGATTAGTGAGAAAGAACTTTACAAAAGGATTGTGTAATTACTGAAAAATCTACATTGTTCCATATAGGAAAGCACAGAACTTAAAATATAGTACTTTTCACCAATGGCTATAGAAAAGTTACTGCCTGAAGAGAATGGTGACAGTTTTTATACTCCTCAAATTGAAAGAGGTCAGGAAAAAAGGAGTGTTTGCAACAGGGTAAGGGATGCTGTAATTTATGTTTGCCACTGGGTCCTACAAAAACAATGAGTTTGAGTTGCCTTGAGGCTGTTGAGGCATGGTGCCCAATTCAGGTGTGATTACCACCTCAGTAGTGACTCTGCAAAATGAAAACTTGTTCAGGAGAACGTGAACATGTGAGAAGGAGGTAAGACCTTGATACAGAGTCAAGAAATAGAAAAGGTATGGTAAAATTTTTAGCTGCTGAAGGCCAGATATATCTTTTCAGAAATGTCACTGGGCTTTTTTTTTCTTGTGATCTCCTTACGCATGTGTCACATTATTGAGGAAACAATGCGGATAATACATTACATGTAAAATCTAAAATAGAAAAGGTAAACCAACCACTATCTGGTTGTCAGTTCTTAATAATACAGAGTATAGACATATGACAGCCTTAATCAGTCATCAGAGCTGCTGCCCAACACTTCTGCTCTTTTTGTTGTGCATGGCAAAATATCTGGTGTCTGTTTTCAGGGTTCCCAAATCTTCCAGTTTTGCTTTTTCCCCTGTTCTTCCTTTCACAGGACAGCTTCTGATTCTTCCTAGGTACCCCTCAGTACTTCCCAGTGGGAAGAAGCATATCCTGGGTGAGCAAATAGCAAGTTTATTTTAACCCTGTGAAAGAAGTGGAGACTCCAGGCAAAGCTCTATTTATTTTAGTGAGAGACTTCTAACCATGATTGCTGTTAATATTGCCATTACCAAATGACTTAAGGAGACAGATTCAGATGTTTTTGGATATCTTTCACCACCAACTTCACCTACCATCTTCTCTGGTCACTCTGGATTTATTTCCGTTTACCAGAAAATAATTTTCCTCTTGTACCAAGCAATTGGTACCACAGCCTCCTAGTCACTGTTATATATATGCACTTGTCGTGATGCAACTAATTCTTGTTCATGTTGTGTCTTTTTGAGACAATGGTTTACGGTCTCATACTCAATTTATTTTAGCTTTCCTTCAGCATCTTGTCTTGAAACTTACTGATTCACAGTTAAAAGGAAATAATTCAATTAGCTTCAAGACAGAAACAGAAGGACTTTTGTAGTTAGTATTTTTGCCTCTTGGGTTTATCTAAGGTTATTATTTGGTTTTATTCTCACTATATATATATTTATGGAGCTGTATTAATTATATTTTCATCTGACTTCACATGAAGGGCATATCAGATTATTAGCTGAATTTTGCAAGATTAACAGTCCCAGGACCTTTTCATTCCAGTTTTTATGTCTACATGGAAGGATTATCAGGGTATCTTACAGCAAGATATCCCTTTGCTGAAAATTTGTCAAAAACTTTTCTGCTATCCCCTGTGGGTAAAATTTTTTTGAGGATGTATGACCTAATTCCTGTTTATAAAGCTACAGACATTAAAGACTGGAAAAGGCTATTCTTTTATCTAAAATGACGAAAAATTTCTCATGGATTCCAAAGCTGTGTGCCTTTCGTATTCCAGGAAGAGATTGGGAAAGGAAGAGGGAGGGAGTTGGGTGACAAGATCAATATTGCCCAAGCAAACAATACTACAGATGTCAGTGTCCCTTCCTGTAAACGAGGGGTAAGATTTGTTTCTCATACAAGCCAACTTGCAACACTGATCACTGTAACACTCAACTGTGAAGACTGAACAATGTCTCAGTGGATCTAATACAAACTAGTCTA
The DNA here is from genome assembly GCA_013397135.1 of Pachyramphus minor. NCBI lineage: Eukaryota > Metazoa > Chordata > Aves > Passeriformes > Tyrannidae > Pachyramphus > Pachyramphus minor. The sequence continues at coordinate 366,740 of VYXB01006641.1, forward strand.
CTATTCTGAGGAGAAGAGATTGAAAGGGTTAGGCAAATATTGCTTCTTATAAGGCTCCTGTGTTACATTTATAATGCAATGTTAGGCACTCAGTGCTTCTCTGTGTATATGTCGCAGGCAATAATTTTAAAGGCTTGTTAAGAAAAGAAATTTTGCCACTAAAAAAAAAACCAAACAACTTAGCAAATTATCTACTTTAGTATTTTCCTAATTTTAAATCCCCAAATTCAACACTAGGAACATTTTGCTTGAGGATCCTATCCCTAGAACCAAAATCCAGAGCAGTTCAGGCTTTTGTCTTACACTATTATTTGCAATCATAATTTGCTTTCTTTATGCCTAGCAATCACTTCTCTGTGATGTTTAATATTGCTCAATTTCTTCTTTCACAATTTCATCATGCAGACACTCAAATCCAAGACATAAAAAGAAATTCCTAAGAAATACTAAGACAAATAAAGACCATCTGGTAGGCATAAACATAAATGAGATGCAAACAAAAAATCTCAATAAACACTGAATCAATCCAGTATATGTGTAAAGTCTCAAAACAACTGAATTATTTTGCTGTGAGTAATGTTTGCCAGTGGAGTACTATGCACAGTATGATTAATTTTCACAGTCTAATGAGTTCTCCCACCAAAAGAAAAAAAGGCAGTCCAAATTTATTTTGCAGTATCAGTCTTAAATTTCATTCATTCATTTACCCTAAAGTACATTTGTTGTGATTTTTTCCTATGGGAAATGTGTTTCATATGCATAAACAAATTCTCATTATTTTAGCTTCAGAATCTGTAAAGTTAGAGTGGGAAAATGTATACAGCAGGAAGACAGTTTAAGAAACATGTTTAAGGTCAGGCCACTACTTCTGATCCAGCAAAGAATGAATAACACATCAATTACTCATAAAAATTTGACAGAGGGTTCTTTTTGTTGCAGACATAAATCGGTACTGAACAACCCACACCTGTACGTTGAGGGCAAGGCTGTGCCCTGCACTTGGCTGGGGCACATGGGTTGAAATCCTGCCTACTGAGTCAATTAATTGTTCAACCAATGTCAGCAAAGCCAAAGTTTAATCCAAGGCTCACATCTCACTACCATACCCTGCGGCTCAAAAACAGGGCACAAGAGCTACTGAAGGGATGACCTGGACTTTTTGCAAATCTGCTAACAGCTAGATGAAGGAAAGGACACAATAGTCTGTCACCCCATGTACTCTCAGGAAGAAGATTCAGAAACCAGCAGCTAAACTACCAAAGAAAGGGTATATCCTCACTTTAAAGAATCTTTCTTTTTTCCATTCCTGATAATAATGTCAAATTATGATTCACTATCTTCTGTTCTTCCATTTTCTATTAAAGCTAATGAATGCAAAGGAAAGCTTTTAAATGAAGAGTTTAAACTGAAGAAAGCCCATAGAACTCCCCTTAACAAGTGTATACCAAAGGAAAAAAACCTAAAACCCAGGGGAATGGATATAATTTCAGGAACATTTCAAATTACAGAAAATTTTAAATTATTTATTGATATTTAATGAATGAGTGATACACACTCTTACATAATTTAGTAGCAGAGTGTTCTTTTGCAGGGCTTTAGATTCTGTGAATATTTTCACACAGTACCTCTACTTTTTTTTTCTTTTTTTTTCTTTTTTTTTTCTTTTTTTTTTTTTAAGGACTAAATACTTAACAAATTACCATTGAACTGACAAGAAACAGAACATCTACCATCTACCTCACTCTTTTGATTGGGTTCAGCTACTTTGAATCTACTGATTCCTAACCAGATGCCAATGTGGAATCCAAGCCCACAGTAGTTTTCAATACTGTCTTTCCATTTAGCCAGTGGTAATGTGGGGCATTAGGGCCTTTTCTAAGCTCTCAGCCACAGAAGTCACAAGCAACATGCTTCATCCTACAAATGTCTCTGCTCTCACCAGAAGTCACCGTGCTAGAATAATCTATAGCATTAATGTGGCATCTGCTGTGAAATCCCACCGGCAGAATCCCCTAACATGTTTCTGACATGTTTAGAAATGTGGTAAGCTGTAAGTGCAGAATAAATTAATAGTTTCTTAGTGGTTTTCCTAGAGTTAATAATCATCTTATCCACAACACCATCCCTACCATGGCTGAGCTGCAAGGCTACATGGTCCCCACAAGTAACAACTACTATCATATAAATGTCAGAGACAGCTACAGAAGAGGATTTGTCCCATGAACAGGAGAGACATATCAAATGCCAAATTGTGGGGGACCATTTTCCCACAGTCTGCACTATGCTAAAAAGAGCATTAGGATCATTGTGTGTTCAGTATTAAAAAAATATCTTCTGTACCAGAAAAAAATGTTACTACATTCTTCTCCCAACACTTCCCCATAAAATTGCATTTATCTGGAGGCTACGTTTCATGTTCTATGCCCTCTCTTTCTCTACAGGTAATATTTGCTTTTATTTCCTCAAGTCAGGCAAGCCAAATCTGCCCTCTTGCTCCGTTTATTTTATGCACACCAGTTATTTTATCCTAATTTCAAACACCTTCTTGTGGAAGGGCTGGTGACCATCATTTTCCTCTCATTGTTGCCTATATATTTGCACACTGCATCCCACTCATGTTCATGTTTCCCAGTCTCTGATTAGAGCTGGTTGGGTCATTCTCAAAAATCAAGCATTACAGGAATTCTCATCGCTTAGTACTAAAATAAATTATTCACGTTCTTTACAAAAAGAACAGTTTTATTGCTGGTGATTAAATAATATGCCAAAAATACATTGTTTGCAATATTTTTTGCCCATCAATCATTCCATGAATTATTCAGAAATATTTGTATTAAGCTGCCTCTGGCACTGGTTATTTGGAGTCAGAGAGATGGATAAATATCCTCTTAATATATTCTCCCTCAACAGTCTTAGGCTGGGAGATGCGGGAAGTGGTGTGGGTTACTTTCTGTGGTTATTATGGGAAATACTTAAAACTTAAAAAAAGAGAAAAATTGCTTTTCTTTTAATTATATGGTGATTTCTTCTTTCCCTGTCCTTTCAGAGAAGGAAGGTGCTGCAGTTCAGTAATGAATTTGCTGTACTCTGAATCCAGACCGAATTTCCAGGAGAGGGAGACAATGAATAGGCCAGTAGAAAGGACTGAATGCTGATGTGGATTAAACTGAAACCATGAAATAAATGAGGGGTTTCAGTGGTTGTTCTTCATAGCCACTTCAGTTTAGTCTGCAAGGGAATGCTTCTGTTTTATTGCAATAGTAAATTCCAGAGCCCAGAGAAAGAGAGAATATTGGCAGCTTCACACACATGCAGCCACTCAACTCGGTGTTGAAAGCTTTATGAAGGCCAGCCTGTAGGATATCCAAGAGATTACTTACAAGATTCTAAGGGATGGATTTTTAGGAAATACTTATAACTCTGCCTGGTGCCCTTGTTGAAACGAATTTGAAATACGCTCATGAGCTCCTCAGAGTCTGCAGATAATGCTCACAGGTATCAGGGTGTACATGCCTACCTACATTTAATACATCAAGCAGACAAACACTTGTTTCAAATATAAAGATAAGATGTCAATATTTGAGATATAAAAAAAAATAAAAATCAATGCTATTTGTAGGGGCTACTAATACTTTTCATTACCCCATCAGTCAATCAGGAAGCAAGGTTTGTCTCTGTTGTTTTAGCTTCTGAAAAGAAGTTGTAAGCATTGCACAGGGATATGGGGGTAGGAATGACAGACAAGATAAGGTTTCATGTTCTCAAGTAACCACAGATTACACCATCTTATGTCTTAATATATTCTGAGAACTTTCTTGAGAAGCCAATATTGCATGAGGATAAAATGTAACCCTCAGCACTATGCACTCTTTCTTGATAAAAAAAAAAGGGAACTATGTGCTAAGATGATTTTCAGAGGACCTGTGGATTTTCCTTGGCCAAATTATTAAATCCTAATCTCTTTAATAAACTGGAAATTACTTTGTCAAACATGGAATATGATAATTAATGAAGAATAAAAGTTTTAATTAGTTATTACAAAAAGTACTCTAAATGTGCAATTTTTATAGAGTTCTGGGAACAGAACTGACAGTTAAATTCAGTTTACCATGTTTATAAATAACAGGAATGGACCTTAATATAATATTCCACAGACAGGTGAGACTTTGAAACCTTGAAATATACAATGTGACTGGTTTGGAATTGTTATATAATTAAAATTATAACACAGTTCCTGTTTTGAGATGTATTTTTCACATGAGTTGACCTACCGGAACAGAGCTATTGCAGTGAGATAGGTTCCTCAGAGGAATTGATATCTGTATGGGAATCAGAAAGAGAAAAGAGGGGTATCTGGGTTTAGGAAGAAATAAAATGTAGTAACCCATTTCTGTAGAGAGCTTTTTGCCATCTCTGTGGACAAACTGCCTCACATCCGTTTCCCTTACATTTAATCTCCTCTAATTTGGAGTGCCTGTCATGTTGACCTGGAATTTTATTCCCAGCCTTCAGGTGGTGCTGAATTGATTCTGGTTTTGCTTATATAATTGTTGCATTACTTGTAAAATTGTTTAGTCACAATTAGTTGGCTGATACATTGAGTCAGTGGTAAAATACAACACACAGTTTTGCAGACGATGTGACCTCATTTCACAAAAAAGAAGTAGGGTTTGCAGCTCTTTTTTTCTAGTACTTTGAAGAAATTTGAAGCTCCATATTGCTATTTAACATATGAGCCAAACCTGCCTGGTATATCTCATAGAACCACTCACTGCAGCTTTTGGATGAGCAAAAATATATCATGATTTTACTTTAAAGTAGGGGCCTGAGCTTGTAACGTGACCACTGAGGTTTCAGTTTTCTTAAAAACCTAGCAAGTCGTATGCTGCAGAAAATCTGATGAGAAAGTTCAGCTTCTCTCTGATCCTGCATGCTGAGAACTACGTCATCCTGAGTGCAAACCCACAGAAATCAGTACATACCTGAAAAGCCATGTGCTTCTCAGCCTAAGTCAGGGTGACAGACACTGATCACAACAATTCAATGGAAAAAGTACCTAATGTTACTTGTTTACGTGGTAGATTGTTCAGTCAAGTTAACTGCATTTGTTCCTGAGCAAGATACAATGGCAAAGTATAGGCAGGTAACTTCATGTAAATGCACATAGTTAAGTCTTGTGAAACAAATTTAGAGTAGCTATGAGCCTTGCTCAGCCTCTTCCAGACTAGTGAGTAATGTTAAAGACATGCCCATGCAATGGTTCATCTTGTTTAAATGCCACAGTCCCTGTTCGTTCAGCTGCATGGCACCTGCACCTGCTACTGGAGAGAGCACCCTCCACCAACACCCATGATAATTGTGAAAGAGGAGCATATCTGTACACTTGCAGGTCTGAGAAAGTAACTCAGGGAAGTGGTAAAACCACATTCAAGGGGAGGCAGGAGAACAAATTCCTGAGGATTTAGCTACATGACACCTTCAGATAGCCGAGTATAACTCAGAGCCAGAGCCATAAGCAAAGTAGTATTTACTCTTCCAGCATTGGTTAAGAGGATAAGACTAAGGATGGGAGACAAAAAGGAGCCAGAAGGGAATGTCACTGCCCAACTGCCCTACCAGATGTGGTGCAGTAATGTCTAAAACCCCACCTGGCTGCAGCAGCAGTTTTAAGGTAAAAAGGGGTGAATGCTTCAAGTATTTGCATAAAGGGGCATATACTTCAAGTTCTATTGAAATCTCACCAACTACCAAGTGCTTTTGTTTTTCTTTGGCTGATGTCACATTCTGCTCTGAACTGATAGAACTCAAGGAGAGTTTGGACAATGCTCAGGCACATGGTGGGATTGTTGGGGTGTCCTGTGCAGGTTTGAGGTGCCAAGGAAAACACTGCACTGCACAAGTTTTAAGCCTTCTAGCAGTTTTATTTCACTTCAGACAATTGGATCCGCTTTGTACAGCTGCTATTCCTGCAGTTTTTCATCATTTCCCTGAGTTTATACAAAGGATAAAACAGAGAGGTCAATTCATCTCTTAGCCAAAACAAAAAAGCTGGCATTTCTCTCCTGTTGAAGAAACACAAGTGTGACAAAAAGTCTGTGTGACATTGAATAGAGATGCAATGCACAATGGAAATCTGTAAGTGGAATACAGCATTTTCCTTGGAACACATTACATTTACTGTAAACATTTGCCTATATTATGATCAATTATTATACAAACAAAAAAGCCAGCTCTGCATCATAAAATGTAACCAATAAAGTAAAAAAAATTTAAGGATTATTTAAGTCAGAGAGCTATGGGATCCTGATTTATTGATGATACAAAACCAGTCAGACTAATTTCTAATATTACAATTTCAGTAGACACGATTCTGTTACACAACTAAAATGTAGAACTTATTACATTATAACAATATACATTATACTGACGTAACCTCTTTCTGTTCACAAGGCATTTCACGCTGTGAAAAGCTTAATGTCAATGGATTGAAGACAATTAGGAATCCTCCTTCCTTGCTTCTCTGTTGTATATTATAAAAATAACAGTGTAGTCCCACACTACACTATGTCCTGTTGACATCAGTCTTGAGCTGAGATGTGTATATAGCTCATTTTGAACTCAGCCATACCATCCTTTCTGCAATGGTAGAGTTGTTATCAAAGTTCCAGAATGAAAATGTGGATTACTTCTGGGGACAACAAATTTCACTCATTTGAGACCCAAACCAAAGAAAACGACAGAGGAGAACTGTTTTGGTGTTAATAAACTGTACCTGTTGCTCTGTTTAGTATGCAATAGTGCAGTGTACAGTTTTTCAGACTGCAAGCCCTGAGAATGTTCAAAGAAAGCCTGCAGAAAGCAGAGAGGAGAAAAATATTATTCCTTTTCTTGACCATTTCCACTTACAAGTCAATTTAAGCCCAACTGCGGCAGTTCATGGAATAGACAGGAAAGGTTCTTTTCTATTCCAGTATCTGAAATGATAATGACTCTGCAAGTAAGGAAACTGCTCTGTTTTAATATTTAACTATCAAAGTTCTGTGCTCTGGTAATACAGGAAGAGGTAGAAAACTATCATCTCCCTTGAAAAAACTTGTGTAAGAAGTAATGGCAAAAGGCTATTAAGATTCCTGTGGTGCTTTGAAGTGAATGTTAGACATTTACCCTTGATATACTCATAAATTTCTAGCTCTTTTCCATATTTTTCCATTTTCTTCTCACATTAAATGAGACATTTTGACCCATAGTGTTGTGTAATATGTTATGTGTTGAATGTTATTAAAGAAGAGAGAATGATTTCACAAAAGCAGGGAAGTAATTCTTATGTATTACTTACCTTCATTAGAAGAGGTTGACAAGGCTATATTAGTAAATTGTCTTAATATCCTGAATGAGAGATATTACAGGAACACATAGAAGTGTATGTTTGTTACCATGCCCTGGTAAAAATCATTGATCCTAGAAGTTTATTTTAACCCTCTTGTTTAATTTAGGGTCATTATAGTCTCCTGTGCCGTGAGCTGCAGTATTTAAGACCTCATTTAAGCCTATGACCTTGCACTTAACCTATTAGCTCACCTTCTCTGTGGTATGTCTGGAAGCAAAGGATTTACACACTGGAGGTCACCGTATTATTATTGCAGTACTCAACCAGCAGCACAGAACCCCAACATCCCTTGCATGAAGAAAAAATGCAGAGAGCCAAGATAAGGACAGAGACATTGACTGCATGTGAGCATGAATATGCCTTTCTTGATGCTGTTGTAGGCAGTCCTACCAAAGACCTGTTATTCACGACATTCAAGGAAAACAGCCTAGAATCCGATAAGGCAGTAGAACCACATACCTGGAAGGAGACCTGACCATAGGCAGACTATGCATTTTTAAGGCTTTTTGGAAACCTTGTGCAACATTTGTTTTGCATATACCATCTTTATTAAATATTGATGTTTCCATTCTCCTCACATTTCAAATGCTTACCTTCTTTCATTATGTTTTTATCTTGTTTACTATATAAAACAATAAATAAACAGTGATTTAAGTGTTCTTGAAATTTATCCAAATACCATTTAAGAGCCGTGATTTCTTAGAAGGACAATGAAACATAGCTTCGTCAGTCCATAAGGACTGCATGACTCAAGAATAGTGTGAATAGTCCTGTGCCCTGGGCCTTTCACAAGGTTCCCCTCGACTCTGCCAGAGACAACACCACACAGCAACAGAAATTGCTTTAGTGAGAATGAAAGTATCCTGCCCCACAGAGTGGCCTGTATGCAACTCCTGACCATGGTAATCAACTACCCTTCAATAAAGCCTGAAACCTTGAGGTGTCTTTGTGCATTATGACAAAATCCATTGACTGCTGCCACCCATTTGTGTTTGAGAGACAAGGTTGTACAATAATGATCTGAATGGGAGCAATGCCTTACCTGAGCCATTATGTGCAGTAAATAAGGTGTAAAGAAGCAGCCTATGACCCTATGCTCATACATTTCACTTACGGAGATCACTCGCATCTGATTGCTTAATGGCAAACTTTACTGCTACAGGAAAGCTGACAGAATTCCTTTGTAATGACCTCCGGCAACCTACGCTCTGACTAAGCTATGACTGTGTACTGACCCCTCTGGAACCTCTCCCCAGCACAGCAGGTATGCAGGGAGTCAGGGATGCAGGGAGTCAGGTATGCCTGAGCCAGGCATGTTTGTGTTCCAGAAGTACCTTTGGCGTAATAGGTACCATAAGCCTAAAATTAGACAGTTTTTAATCTTATATGTGGCAGTGACAAACTTTACAACAGATCACAAGTCAACTACTTCTTTGTTTTTCACCATTTCAGGTAAATTTTCTTCGTGATGCAAAAATGTTGGGGTTTAGCCTGTGAAATACTGCTCTCCTGTTTTGATCTTTTGGGCATGTGTCTTTACAAAGTGTCACCATAATACACACAGATGTGGAAAACATCCACACTCTGAGGCACCACACCTCAACCTCAAGCCCTGCCAACAGTCCTGTCATGGCCATTAGCACACAGTCAACTTGTCTTCAGGTTTGTCCCAACAATGTTGCTCTATGTATACAACATGATTCATCTAATTATGCACACACAACTAATAAGAAAAAGCTTTCTCCATTGTTTCTCATGATTATAAAGACTTGTCTTGAACATCTGTCTGGAATGATCAACTTTGTTAAATGCAAGACATTTAAACTGAGATAGTGTGAATCTGGGAAACTCACAGCTTCCCTGAGCCATGACCTCTGTATGTTTCCAAGAAGAGCAAGAGGCTGAAGAAGGCAGAGTGCAAGATGACAAGCAAAGCATTAACCCCAGTTTAGCAGTGTCATTATGACCAGTCATGAGGGCTCAGGAGTTTCTGTCGCCAGAATGGGGTTTTTGTGACTGAATTGTGCATATAGTCAGTATTATACCAGTTTTTAAAAATGGCAGAGCTTGCTTCTGCTGGGCAGGAGATGGAAGTGATAGAACTGGGCTAGGAAATCAGTAGTAATGGACATGTCTAGTAACTCCTGAGGAAGAGATACGCATTTTTGGCTATCCAGAGCCACCAGTGTCATTTTGTCACCCTGATATATCCATCTCTAGACAGATTCAGGTTATTTGGCCATCACACCTCAGCATGAAACCATCAGTGAGCATCCAAGAAGGGTCACAAGCAGGAGAACAGGCTTCTGCAAAACAGCAGGGAGGAGGGAAATTAGTGTGCAGTATCTGTGTGAGCTGCAGCACACCATCACCATTGTTCATCTCCCAGTACCTGCAGTGTGCAGACAGGCTCTGCAGTTGGTAGTCGAAGGCAGTGTCCCTAGACCAGTTGTAAGGAATGTTGGGACACCTGGCAGTGGCTGTGGCTGTGGCGTGAGTGTGGTCCCACAGGGAATGGGCCTCCCTAATGTTCTGCCTGTCAGAGCTCTCAGCACACAGGGCATTTACTGCAGCAGGCTCTGGCACTTTGGAGAAACATGTAACTTGAATTCAAGCTTCATGTATTGTATGCTTATGAAGATTAACTGACTTTAAACTTACGCTCATAAGCCAAGTGCAGCATGCACAAACACCGTTGTGTTTATTTACTCTGTCGTATTTACGTCAAAGGGATGTCACTGTTTTCCCTAGTCCAAGTAAACAATGCAACACTCCACTCAGGCTGGCATCTTTCATATTAAAAAAAAAAATTATCATTGTAATACCTAGATCTTGTAGAGGATAGCTTAAGGGCACTCCTCACATATAGTCCTTGGGAATTCTGAAGCCAACAAGGCAGATTTTTTAAAAAAATTCCACCGTTTATAACTGAAGAGGACGAAACCTCCGTGCTCTAGTGAACGCGTTCCCCCCCGGGGCTGGCAGGGCACTGCAGGAGGCTTCAGACAGCCACACTCCGTTCTCTCCTGAGAGCGAGAGACGAGATCACGGCAGCTGCAGCCTCTCCTCCCCCTCCGACACCTGGACCCCTCAACGACAGCCAAGCCCCGCCGCGCCCAATGGGCCGGCCCGTCCCGCCTCCGAGAAGTGGCAGCGCCCTCTCCCCACATGGCGCGGCCAGTGTCTCCTGGGGCTCTGACGTCAGAGCGCTGCTGGCCAAGATGACGGCTGTTCTCCTGCGCGCTCCGCGAAGCTTGCCCTTGTCTAACATGGCTGCCGCTGTTTTACTGCTTCCGGCGGCGGCGGCCCTCATTGGCCCTCAGTCAAGATGGCTGCACGCGAGGAGCGGCGGGTCGGGGTGTCTCGGCGGCCGCGGTGAGGGGTCGCGGTGCGCGGCCGGGCGGCCGGCGGGGCCTGCGTGAGCAGCGCGGAGAGGCGGGGCGAAGGGGGGGATGCATCTGCCACCGGGCGAGGGAGAAGAAAGGCTCCTCGCAGCGCGGCCGCTTCTGGGGAGCTGGGCACCTGCTCCGCCGTGAAATGGCGGGTCGCGGCCTGGCCGGGGCCTGCAAGTTCCGCTGAGGTCCGGGCGGGGTGTGGGGACGGCGGGACTCCAGCCCGTTGTGTTCCAGGGCCTTCGCTTCCCTTCTCCGGAAGGAGCAGCGTCTGTGGATTGTAAAAATTTCCAGCGATATAAATGAATAAGTTGTGAGAGGCTTCTCAAGGTTTTCTTCATTGTAAAAGATGAAATAATCTGAAAGCTTTTTCTTTCCCGTTTCCCAGGTTCCCAGTAGAACTTGCTAATTCTTTATTCAAAATATAAAGGATTGTACAAGATTTATAAGATTGTTAAGTATTTGGCATAACCAGAAAACTGAAAATCAAAGGTGAGAGTCCTTTCAAGTTACTGACTCTGTAGGTAATTACCTATGTGTAGGTAATTGTGTATGTACAATATACAAACATAGAGAAATGTGTATATACATATAAAGTGCATACCTGTGTGTAACTTTGGGCACCACAGGGATGCTGAAGTGGCTGTTCATCAGCTGCTATTGGCATCCAGCTGTCTGTGTACCAGCAGCATTTAAGAATATTAACTCGGCATATATGTATGACATAAGTGCATATATGTGTCACTACCATAAGATGGGTACTCATAAGTTGCTTTCAGAAATCTCAGAAGTTGCTTCCTTAGTGGTGATCTGCCTTTTCTTGACAGATGTACCCCAGTGGCAAACAGCACCAAGTTTCCACTTACAGCTTGAATAATCAGCTCCATATCTGGCTTCTCTCCAGAACTCACATTTTTTGCCTATACTTCTAACCTGACACTTCACCAGAGGGACTTCTGGGAATTTTTTGGTGTTTTTTTTACCACATAAACAGAGGTCATAGGACACTGCTGTCATGTCTTGGGTGCAAGCTGCAGTCAGCCAATCCAATGAGGATATATTTGATGAAGATGTAGATGAGATGTATCTACTACAGAAGGAATGGAACAGCACCATGAAAAAAAGATTGAAGGTATTTCTATAAAAATGATTTCATAATCTTTTCAGCCATTTTAGATTTATTGGTACATACCTTGATACACATATGGATGATTTAAAGGGAAAAGTAAGAGTGGCTGCTTAAAA